>CM019702.1:55871086-56186247 GCA_009760885.1 Achatina immaculata
TGAAGTAACTTAAAAGACATGAAGTCTACAGTAACTTGAAAGAAATCTTTTCACTGACCAGTTTTGATAGATGAAATACAGTGTTTGTTTGGATCACGCATAATCGTCAACAGCAGAAAATTTTATTACACTTGAAGATACATAATTAGAACAATCAGGTAATGGTAACAAACGCTCTTCAGATACGTCATGAGGACAGAAAATAAAAACCTCAAACCATCTTTAAAAATAAACAAGAAATAACGACGAACAGAAAGAAAGAAACACGACAAAAACAAAGGAGATGAAATTTGGTCTCGATTAAAGTGAAAACGGCACAAAAAGAGAATAATAGCATCCTAAAGTTCTAAACACTAATAAAAACAACAATGACGCTAAAAATGGGATTTAGTTACTGTTAAAATAACCCTATCACGAATGAAAACAGACGGCAGTGTTGGAACAGTTACTGTTAAAACAGCATCACTGCTATAGAAATCAGATGAGACAAGGGATCACAATAAACCTAAAATAAAAATGTAATTATGTTCTATAAAAGTGTGAAGTATGAATGACTGAGGGTCTACTTAAAAGAGAAAAGCTGAGATGAACACATAAAACATTTTTGTGCAGAAAATAACTGAAACATTGAGTGTTAAGCAGAAAGACATGTTTATAATCATCATCATCATCATCAGGTGCCATGCCGACTGGCGTTGGCTATTATGCTTCTCCAGAGTACACGATCCTTCATGCAGGCCATCAGTTCAGTTGGTGATCTCCTCTCACACCATCCCGTCAGACTGTCTAGTATCATTTCTCTTGGTCTTCCTCTTGACCTTCTTCCTTCTATTTTTCCTGTTGTTATAATATTTTCACTGCCCCCTCTTCTGTGTTGTTATAATATTTTCACTGCCCCCTCTTCTCATTGCATGTCCTATAAAAGTACATTGTATATATATGTATATGTTTATAATAGGAACATATAATACATGCATTATACTAAAATGCGATCATACATTATAAAGTCGAAATTTATTTCTCAGAGACATTTTGCCCGTGACAGCGAGCTGTGTATAAGATCTGAAATAAGTTGCACCTCTCCAAAGCGAATTGTCTTGTCTTAAATACACATTCTAAGATAGCAGCACTACAGTAGTCTTTTTTTTATAGTAACGTAATGCTGAATGAATGAATGCTGAATAGGTGAGGGTTTCAAGATTTATAACTAAGAGAACGTCAAAAATATGCTGACAAAAGAATTGCTGTGAATTGCGGACTCTGTAAGAAACAACAACCACCCAGCTATGAGAGGCTGAAAGTTAAAGATACAATTCTCTTTCCCATACCAATAAGGCATACTGGGGACAAGGTGTTAGGCCCGTATTTCTGCGACCTTCGGCACATGAAAGTGTGATGTGGTCAGCGTCACGCCTGGCCGCACGTACCAGCAATCTTTCCAGATTTCTCTGGTACCCATTTTTATGGCTGCGTCGGTCACGTGTTGTGTGTGTGTGTGTGTATGTGTGTGTGTACCAGAAAAAATCCCACTGCTGGGACTGAAACCGGTGCCACTGGATTAGTAAACCGAGAGCAAACCACACAACTAACCAGGCCACTCAGCCATGAGAGGACTCCACATTAAGATCGTGTTATACCTGGGAACTTCTTGATCGAGCGCTTAGTGCACTGTCATATCATGGCTAAACCGCGCCTTCTGGTGCCAGAAGTTATATTCCCAACGTTCTCTTCTCACCTGCGCCAGCTGCGTCTTATGTCTGTATGTTTTACAGGTTCGGTTCTTTAGGCAAGAATTCCTGTTACAACCAGTGAAATAATAATGCAATTCCACAGATTATCAGAGAAGTAACTTTCTTTGCTCCCCCGGCCGTTCTACTTGTCCCAGATGTGTCCCTTAAGCAAGCGTTCCATCCCTTTAAATTTCTGGTGCATCACATCGTATCAAATAGTTTAAAACGATTGCTAGCCTTTTTTTACAGTAACGTAATGCTGAATGAATGAATGCTGAATAGGTGAGGGTTTCAAGATTTATAACTAAGAGAACGTCAAAAATATGCTGACAAAAGAATTGCGTGAATTGCGGACTCTGTAAGAAACAACAACCACCCAGCTATGAGAGGCTGAAAGTTAAAGATACAATTCTCTTTCCCATACCAATAAGGCATATGGGGACAAGGTGTTAGGCCCGTATTTCTGCGACCTTCGGCACATGAAAGTGTGATGTGGTCAGCGTCACGCTGGCCGCACGTACCAGCAATCTTTCCAGATTTCTCTGGTACCCATTTTTATGGCTGCGTCGGTCACGTGTTGTGTGTGTGTGTGTGTATGTGTGTGTGTGTACCAGAAAAAAATCCCACTGCTGGGACTGAAACCGGTGCCACTGGATTAGTAAACGAGAGCATAACCACACAACTAACCAGGCCACTCAGCCATGAGAGGACTCACATTAAGATCGTGTTATACCTGGGAACTTCTTGATCGAGCGCTTAGTGCATGTCATATCATGGCTAAACCGCGCCTTTGGTGCCAGAAGTTATATTCCCAACGTTCTCTTCTCACCTGCGCCAGCTGCGTCTTATGTCTGTATGTTTACAGGTTCGGTTCTTTAGGCAAGAATTCCTGTTACAACCAGTGAAATAATAATGCAATTCCACAGATTATCAGAGAAGTAACTTTCTTTGCTCCCCCGGCCGTTCTACTTGTCCCAGATGTGTCCCTTAAGCAAGCGTTCCATCCCTTTAAATTTCTGGTGCATCACATCGTATCAAATAGTTTAAAACGATTGCTACGCCTTTTTTTACAAACATCTGCGATGGTTTGATTTTTAAATAACAGGGATTTTTAAAAAGTTGAAATACTCAGCAAATTCTTCGCAGCGTATGACCTTTAATGGCGCAATGAACATAGACATCTCCATTGCGATGAGATGGCTGTGATCCAATTGGTCACTCGAGAGAAGGCCATATGTGGTACAGTTCCGACCAGGTAAGTGACCTCCATGGGATCGAATGACCAGTCTGCTGCTCTCACTGTTGGAGGTCATGCAAATGTTATCAAGCTTAAGGTTGTAAGACAGCCCAGGTCAGATACTGACAAACCTGCAAAGTAGATGAATGTAGTGATAATTTTTAGAGGAAGATAATCGATCAGATTCCATTAAAAACTACTTTTTACCATCTTTACATACATTACTGCTTGCGCTGTTGAGATTTTCATCAGCTTACTTTACAGAGAGCCACTGAAAACCACTGAACTTTTTCTTTCAATACAAGCGTCAGGTATAATCTCAGGTGTCGGGATATATAAAATGTGTCGGGATATATCTCATTTATCGTGATATACCTCAGGTGTCGTGATATATCTCAGGTGTCGTAGTATATTTCAGGTGCTATGATGTATCTCAAGTGTCATGATATACCTCAGGTGTCGTGATATATCTCAGGTTTCAGGATATATCTCAGGTGTCTGATATACCTCAGGTGTCAGGATATATCCCAGGTGTCGTGGTAAATTTCAGGTGTCGTGATATATCTCAGGTGTCAGGATATATCTCAGGTGTCTTGATGTATCGTATGTCGTAATATATCTCAGATGTCGTGATATATCAGGGTCAGGATATATCTCAGGTATTATAATGTATCTCAGGTGTCGTGTTATATCTCAGATGTCGTGATATATTCCAGTGTCATGATATATCTCATGTGCTGTGATTCATCTAAGGTGTCGATATACGTCCAGTGTCATGATATATCTCATGTGCTGTGATTCATCTAAGGTGTCGTGATATACGTCCAGTGTCATGATATATCTCATGTGTTGTGATTCATCTAATGTGTCGTGATATATCTCAGGTGTCGTGATATATCTCGGGTGTCAGGATATATCTCAGGTGTCGTGATATTTATTATTACTGCATCAATATAGACGACAAAGACTTGAGGATTGTAAAACATCTATACTGGCAGCAAGAAGCAGCAGTTCGAGTTGAAAATAGAATTGGAAAATATCAATATAAAACAAGGGGTGCGACAAGGATGTGTACTATCTCCAGACCTTTTTCTTTGTACAGCGAGAATATTCTAAGAGCAATCATCACAGAACCAGGCATAAAACTGGAGGATACAATATTAACAACCTTCAGTATGCTGACGACACAGTACTGATAGCTGAGAACCAACAAGACCTGCAAAATCTCTTGGATAAAGTCGCCAAAGAAAGTGAACAGAAAGGCCTTACTTTGAACATCAAAAAGACACAGACTATGGTTATATCTAGAAACAGAATCCACCAGCATGCAGTATTAAATTAAACGGAACCATTCTTTTTACATTTGTTATTGAATCTTACCTACTGTGAAAGCAGAAATCAACAGTGTGAATTATTACAGGAGGAGAAGGAATCCGAACAGTCCAAGAAAAGAAGGTTATGAGCAATAAAGAATCTGAAAAACGGTAAATAACCAGGATGTGATGAGAAACAGCTGAATTATTAAAGTAGGAGGAAAGGAATATGCAACATTCTATCATGCACTATGTAAAAAGATATGGCATTCAGGTATTTGGCCAAAAGAATGGAAAAGAACTGTATTCATATCACTGCCAAAAATGGGTAACCTGAAATTATGCACAAACTACAGAACTCTTGGCCTGATTATTCATGCCAGTAAAATTCTGTTAAAAATCATAATGGGTAGACATCGTAAGAAAATAGAAGTCAATATGGTCCAAGCCAGTTTCAGGCAAGGAAGAGAATCAAGTGATCATATATTCAATATAAGATTAATAATAGACAAATGCTGAGAGTTTAATGTGAATCTATATTTTGCCATTATAGACTATTCAAAGGCATTTGATTGTGTACAACACCAGAAATCTTGGAAATAATGGAAAAAAGGGATTTCCAACACATTTGATACAATTAACATCATTACTGTATCTAGACCAACAAGCAGCAGTAAGAATAAATAGTGAAACAACACCTTGGTTTGTCATAAAACATGGGGTCCGTCAGGGGTGCATATTGTCGCTTTACTTATTTAACGTGTATACTGATATAGTATTACTGTCCACAACACAAAACGGAATAGAAAAACTAATTATGTCATTCCGTAACAACAGCGAAGAAGAAAGCCTCTATCTTAAAGCGAAGAAAACTATATTGATGACAACTGACAAAACAAACAAGGCAGCTGATATATGTATCAAGGAGGAAAAACTGGAAGAAGTGGAGAGTTTGAATATCTTGGTTCACTGCTATAACTAATAATGGAGATACAATGAGGAAATTAAAAGGAGGACATCTATCGCTCTTCAGAAAGAAAAACAACTAAAGAATCTGCGCAGAAGAACAGACAGAACTACACAAATAAGATTTTAAGGGCATACACTTTCCTATCGCAACATATGCCTGTGAGACCTGGACACTTAACAAAACAGCTGAGAAACACATAAATGCCTTTGAATGTAAATGGTACAGAAGAGTTCTTCAAATATCATGGATACAAAAAAGAACAAATATATCCATGCTACAAGAACTTAATATTGAATAAGGCTGGCTACTAAAGAGAATTAAAGAGAGGGAAACTTAAATATTTTGGACACATTAAACGTCATATAATCTAGAGAAAATCGTTTTGGAAGGGTACATAATGAGAAAAAAGAAAGACAGGAAAACCAAAGCGAAGATGGCTGCAAGACATCGTTGATGATCTGCAAATGGATGCGTCAGCAGCAGGCCATGTTGCTCACAACCGAGAGGCATACAGGTGTGCTGTTAGGGAGGCAAAGTTCCGCAATGGACATGCACATAAATGAATGAATGAATGAATGAATATTGGATCTTAATTTTAGCCACTGTCACAGCTCTCATGTGTAACTTCAAAGTGCATGTCAAATCTGTTAAAACAGAAATAATATTCGATTTACAAGTACATTAATATAAGGAACCGCCCAGATATTTTAATTTATAATTGATTACACGCGTCAGTTTGATAGTTTTTAGATGAATAATTATTCTCAAATTTTACTTTCAGCGTTATGTCTTCAAAGAGGTGAGATTTGTAATGTATAAAAAAAGTTATAATTGGAATGTGAGTAATACTTGAAAATAATGTAAGATGTGTAAAGTTCTTTCCCGGAACATGTGCTGGTATTTAAAGAGTAAGATTTTTCCCTAAATAATTATGTTCGGTACTTTACCAAATACCAGCTGAAGTTATTAGATGTAGTCGTCATCATCGTTACATTTAAGTGTGGCTAAATGTAAACAATATTGTGCTTTCATCGACTAGCTGTAAAATAAAAATTCTGCTTTCACATACTAACTGCCTGAGTCACGTCTTGCGGAAACACAGATGTTTAAATCAGTTTTAAAATCGAATATATCCATTGCATCATTTAAAAAAAAAAGACGTCGACAGACACAATAAAAACCACCAGAGATTCAGCATACTCAAAAGACTGATATTGACTGCCTCATGAAAGCCTTCCTTGGCAAAACAAATGATGTTAATGATGTTTGTAGCAATGCCAAAAATATCAATTGCTTGGCACACCACGGTGAAAAGGATCCATGTAAGCAACTGCATTACATCTTCGGTCAGAACTGGCGCGGCAACCTCCAAGTCCGATGTGTTGGCCTGTCTTAGCATCGAGCAAATTCCAGTTGTAGCTTAGAAAGTGATGGGTGAAGTGTTTCCTCCGTCGGGTGTGTCTGCTTCTGTCGCAATAGAATATAGCTCACTTTTCCAAAAAATAAGAAATTGAACAAACCGTCTGTCTTTCTGTTGCTTTTAGTATATGATTTTCAGTAAAATCATACTTTAAAAATCATATTTGCACACGACAACGAACACTTTTCCAGAAACGAACAATTATATATGTATGCATATAGATATATAATATATATAATACAGTATATACACATTATATATATATATATATATATATATATATATAATACAGTACATATACATTATATATATACATATATAGGTGTATATATATACATAAATATATATATAGTGAGAGAACGAGAGAGAGATAGAGATTTAGAGAGGAAATAGATAGATAGATAGATAGATAGATAGATAGATAGATAGATAGATAGATAGATAGATAGATAGATAGATAGATAGATAGATAGATAGATAGATAGATAGATAGATAGATAGATAGATAGATATGAGCAGTATAGACGCACGCAATGATGCTGACTGCCAGTGAAAGAGATTATTTATGCGGATTAATTTTTCATTGGAGCTTGGTATTCTTTTAACAACCCTTCAGGGAACAAAATTATTTCAAATTGCTTTTGCACTCAGTGATTGAAAGAGAAATTGTATATCGTGTAATGTTACATCATTTAGTGCCTCTTACTATATCATTTCTGAATCTGCTTACCAGAATATGCATAACTTTCAAATTGTACGACAGTTTAATGAAAAGAAATCACGTATTTCAAATCTTGCACAGAGACTGGCAACCTCCGTTTAGAGGAAAATGATCGCTTTTTAGATGTCTAATTCTCTCTATTCCCTAAATGTAGAGCTGCAACCGTTAATCACGTGTCAAGGAAAAATGAACTCTGCCTGAAGATGCTATTATGTGAGCAACACCTCGAGGCAAACGAGGCTGCCTGTAACATTATGCTAAACCTTTATAACTAGAACCAAAATAAGACAGTTTACATCCCCCTATTCTTACATTGATTCCCTTTCGCGGTGACGGATTTATTCAGGGTTTCTTAATAACGGGTCACTTTCAATGTTTCAGGAGTCATTGTTTTAGTGGTTAAGCTGTTTCTTTTTATTATTCGTTTTACATTGTAAGATCTTCGAAATCCTGGGCTGCTGGGACTGATGTATTCGCGGGCAAAAATCTGAGTGCATGATTCAGAAGAAATAATCTTGTTCTTAAAAACATCAAGGTTACTCGGGGACATTAAAGGTCAACGTTTGTACCAACATCACTGACCAGAGGTCAGCCAAGGTTCAGTGTTTAACCATCGTAAGTGGGGAAATTCCACCCCGGCAGGACCAAAGCTCAGCGCACCGGCGCGTTATCACGTTACATCGGGACAGAGGCTCCAACAATTTTGTCTTCTTTGTGTTTGTTTATTGCCGTGTGATGAAAATCCTACCAGAATCTCCACAGTTAATTAGAGTGTAGTAGACCTAGGCAGAAGAAATGTGTGTGATTCTCTGAACGGATGGGTTGTACAGTGATTCAGAAAGGAGAATCATGCATTGTGGGTAAGCTTGAAGAAGCACACAGAGTGTATTTTTACGAGTAACAGAAACGAATCTTGGAAAATATTTCTGCTAATAATCAACTGATCATCTTCGTCTAAGAGACAAGAACCACGGAGTCTGCAACAAACTAGAAGCTGACCCGGTCACCACAATGACCACGGCCTTGAGAAAATTAAAGCTAACCTTCACCATTCAAGGTTTACCCGCTGCATCGATACCTACGATGGCGATCCACAGAGATTCCAACAATGGATCGAACAGACAGAAAAATATGCGTTCGTGCATAACCTACATGATTCGCAAAAGAAAAACATATTCCTTACTACGGCCAAAGGGGGGGGGGGTTATTTCAGACTTCGTCTCCAGGCTAATTCAAGAGCACACAGACGAAGCCTATGCGGTCTTTAAAAAAAGAACTAGCAACATGTTTCAGCAGAGGCATCGATCCCCACGCAGCTTTGAGACAAATAAGCAATTTGAAGCAACACAAAGAAGAGTCAATCCAAAACATGGCAGAAACAATCATTAAACTGGCAAAACAAGCCTTGGACAACGACAAGATACATCAACCGGCCACACAGCATTTGCTGCCAAAACTCGTATGACAAAGCAATGAAAACAAAGTTAGTCAAGAAAGACCCACAAGCATTAAACTTGGCAATCAATACAGCAATCGAAATGGAACAGTTCAGACTAACATCCCGCATGGCCAACGGGGAGAACTCATCCCCGACAGCTGAACCAATGACTTCTTTACGCACCGACAGTGCTACACTGCCCGACAGCTGAACCAACGACTTCTTTACGCACCGACTGTGCTACACAAAGTAAAGCTGCTTCGGACAGCGCAATTCAAAGCACGGCCAACGTGGCCTAGATCTCTTATCAGGACACACAGACAAACATAAAATCATAACCATGTTTCATCTGCGGTATTCATAGACATATAGCTCGCCAATGCAGGTATGAATCTGCACCAGTATAAAATAGAACGCCATGGAGGAACACGCAGACTAACAATGAATATACACCACACAGATTCACCAGACCACCTTAGGACCGATACAGAACACCGCGAGAATCTACACCTAAATACAGAGTCTACAACCACCAGAGAAAATGGTCGGAAAACTTAAACGGAGGTAAGGTAAACGGTCCACCCCACCTCTACAAGTAGCAACAGTCCGTATCACAGCACTTGAAAACGGCACAAACGCAACTTCCACCATTCCCATGCAGATAAACAATACCATCATCCACACACTCATCGACACTGGCAGCGAAGTCAGTCTGATCAGACAAAACGTATGGGAAAATATTCGTTCAACACGGTATTACTGCCCAGCGAAGGCAAACCCTGGACTGTCGATAATTACGAATTAAAGGCAAAAGGAATCACATGGATAAACATATGCATAGGAGGACAAACTCATAAACAAAAGTTCATAGTTGCAGACTGAATGTGCAGACCTGCAATGCTAGGCAGAGATTTTCTAACTCACACAAAGGCAACAGTAGATTTCGGAACCATACAACTATCGATTGGAAATACTAGAGTACCTATGAAAAACGAATACGATGATCAGAGCAACGTGTGACATCGCAATTAAACCACAAACAATAAACATCATACCAGCAAAATTTCAAAGACTTTTACCAGCATTCAAGGACACAGAGTTAATAATCACTACTCACCAGAACAGCATATTATTTCACGAACCTTGTGCTGAAACTACGGACAGTATCGTTAATCCTGATAAACAAGGAAAATGCTTCGTGACTATAACCAATAACTCCAACCGGCATTTTAGAATTAAAAAAAGGACAAATCATAACAAAAGCAGAGTTCGGCCTCGACATAGATAATATAACTAAAGAACGAACACAGAACACTGCAAATACCACCAGATCTACGGACAGAATCCAAAAACTGCTTACACAAATGCAGGTGTATCCAAAACACAAAGCAGCTATCAAAACGATAATAGAGAAGAATCAAGACAGTTTCGCAAATAACGACTTAGAATTGGGTAGAACTGATACTGTCCAGCTGCACATAGACACTGGATTCAACCCACCAGCATACACACAACCATATCCTACGCCACTACGCAATCACGTGTCACAACGAATGTACAGAAACCTTACGCCGCCACAAATTCCACTCACTCCACTACTAAAACGTGGCCAGCAACAACAAACATTACTGTACATAACCAGTCGGACCGACGGTCAGAATGCATAAAATGATATCACAGCTTTACTGCAGTGCTTCGCGTATAGTTATATTTATACACTGATTATTGTGTGGGACTGACGGTCAGTTCATTGATAGGTCAAGGCTGTAGTAAAAAAACAATCCGTAGTAACGAGTATAATCACACGCAACGCTAAGTAGACAACACATGGTCAGAAACGCTGAGGCAACAAAACATGGCAGAAAATCACTGCCTATTATCAGCAAACAGAAACAGTGTGTGCCTATAGCAGATATAACTAGCCCGATTCGACAGTCAGTCAAACAAGGTCGGGCCTAGTATCCGAAAGAGAGAACTTAGCAAAATTTGCGTTGAACGCAAAAGAAGGACATGGGTCCAAAAGAAGGACATAAAGACTGAGTTTAGGATATATATCATTACTACAATGTATATGTAACATTTTTGTATTCCATATAAGACGAAAAGATAGACGTTTAATAGGTCGGGATTCCATATGCCGAGCACGGTGGAGGCCAGCGGTCGTAGGGAGCCGTGTCATTGTTCAGGCATGGATGAAAGAAGTCAATCGTTAGAAAGGAACCAATATGTGTAGTTTAGTATGGCCCTTTAACATGTGATGTGGATGAATACAAGTTGTACTGTGGGCTCTCTCCATCAAATCCAGATCGACCATTTAGGTAAATATATGTAGTTATTATTGTGTTATGTGTGATCAAGGATAAAACATTACTCAATTCAGATGTGCAGATGATTCAATGTAAGACTTCGATATGCCCTTGTGTATGGGAAATGTGTTTCAAGCTGCATGTAAATTCATGTTACTGACTATGCATTGTGCATTTTTATCTTATCTTATATCCTTCCTGTGCCGTTAAACGTCACATGGGGCTAGCAAAGTAGTTCGCCAATTTTTATACATATAATATATATATTCGTACCATTAGATTATGTGTGTTTACAATCAGAGTGAGCCCATATTATTCAGGGATATTGTATTAATGATTTGATAATACATATCAGCGATAATTAACATCACATACATGAAGATTCATTCTGAGTTTACTATATTGTAAATATATGTTGCGTCAAAATATACCTATACTGCAAGAGCTTAATATTGAAGAAGGCTGGCTAGTAAAGAGGATTAAAGAGAGACAATTTAAATATTCTGAACACATTAAACGTCATGATAATTTAGAGAAGACCGTATTGGAAGGGTACATAATGGGAAAAAGATAGAGAGGAAGACCAAAACGAAGATGGCTGCACGACATCGTTGACGATCTGCAAATGGATGCAGCAACAGCAGGCCATCTTGCTCACAACCGAGAGGGTTACAGGAGAGCTGTTTGGGAGGCAAAGTTCAGCAAGGAACATGCAAATAAATGAATGAATGTTGTGTCAATACAAAGATCATGATTATTTGAAGGAATATTTATTTGTGTTTCTGTGCATTGGTGCAAAGTGCCAATACAAAATATAAAAGATTAAATATTCTCCCCATCAATCTAATTATCAAATTAAAAAAAAAAGAGAAACAGATGCATAGACACAGAGAGAAAGAGAGAGAAAGAGAGGCATAGACAGAGAGTGAGAGGAAGAGAGAGAAAAAGGGACATAGACAGAGAGAAAGAGAAAGAAAGAGAGGCATAGACAGAGAGTGAGAGAAAGAGAGAGAATGAGAGGCATAGAAAGAGAGAGAAAGAGAGGCACAGATAGAGAGAGAAAGAGAGACAAACAGAGAGAGAGAAAGAGAGACATAGACAGACAGAGAAAAAGAGAAACAGAGGCATAGACAGAGAGAGAGAGAGAGAAAGAAAGGCATAGACAGAGAGCGAGAAAGAAAGGCATAGACAGAGAGAGAGAACGAGAAGCATAGACAGAGAGAGAAAGAGAGGCATAGACAGAGAGAGAAAGAGAGGCATAGACAGAGAGAAAGAGAGGCATAGACAGAGAGAACGAGAGACAGAATGAGAGCAAAGAGAAACAGGGAGAAATACATTGAACAAATTTATAAACTGGAATGGTGCACTCCCAAAAGTAAACTATCCTGTAGGCAAGTTCTTTTATTTGAATTCTTTTCCTGGCGTATTGCCACTATATGTGCTTATAATGGACATGTTTAATACCAATTTACCATCATCACACGAATCATCATTATCATTGTCGTCACCGTATAACAATGTTTTGTTGATTTTTATATTGTTCTTTATTATTGTTATTATTGAATGTTCTATTATCATCACATCTCACCTTGGTACATCACACGTCGAAGTTTCACATACATGGCAATAGAAGATTTCTCATGAACATTTCACTGATTCATTTTAATTTGACACATAATATCAATATGATCAATACGTATAGCTGATAAATCACTTGTAATAATAGGCATAGGCAAGATTATACACATTTCATTATTTTCATCATAGTAGTACGAAATCTCACAAAATCACAATATCAAAATTCTCATAATTCTACAAGCAGTATTTAAGCAGCGTTCACAATATTCAGTAATACAAAAGCTCTTGGTAACAATTACTGTGCGATCTCTTGCTACACTAGTTCAGTCTAACACTGTGTCTCTATCTCTACATCTCTCTTGCTGAACCCTCTCTCTACCTGCAGCTGAGTCCTAATCTGTCTACCTGCAGCTGCCTGCACCTCCCCCTGCCTCCTGAAACCTCCTCTGCTCTCCTCTCTCTATCAGCCCCCTATCTGCTCTTCGCCCGCCTTTTATTCTGAATCCTCCTCCCTTCTTTATATTCGTAAGTTCTGACCACGCCAAAACCGGTCGCAACTGGCGTCTTCGCTTTAAGTCTCTTTCATCTCCGTCGTCTAATTGTTACCTCCCATTAACAAGTCCACCATCTCTTTCATGTTACCTGCTTCGGGACCTAGTCCGTTCTCTGTTCAGTCTTTGATCTACTGGTCAATTGTTCCCCCTGGGCTACTGCATGTGCGCGCGAAGTCGCACCTCTAGAACTGGACCACTCTCACGATCTATCAGATCTATCGATACGGTTTTACCTTTGATCAGGTCTTTGAAGTACCGAGTATCCGTTCCTCGCTCTCTAACTATAACTTCTCTGCCCCCCAATACATTCTTTATTCCTGATCATGTCACTAATATAATAATAATAATAATAATTATAATAATAATAATAATAACTATAATCATTACTTACAAGGCTATGCTACATACCTCCCCTCGTTTAAGTCATATTGTTAACATTATGACTAAAAAAAAAACTAGCAAAGTGCCTTGTAAGTAATGAGCTACCAAAATGTATTTCCATGTGGACCACAGTACCAACAAAAATCACTTTGCGGTCACCTCCCCTCGTTTAAGTCAGAATGTTAACTGTCAGCTATATCGACTGCTTTAAGCAATTACATGGTAGTTACATTCTCTCAATAACTCTGAACCATCATAGAAAAATATGTAAAATAATAGTTACATCTTGTTACACATGCCCATAAAACATAAATTCATTCTTCTTCTTTAGATTATACATATTCTGCATCAAAGTGTATTCCCATACATACTCAAGAAAATAAAAACATACATTCTTTCAAATGACCAAAAATAATTTGTCATTACATTTGAGGCCCAACCTCAAAACGAATCACTTATTGCCCTTATGATGAATTTTCAGTCGACAAACCTCCCGTTTCTCATCATCAGTGGCAACCATAGGATATCTCATACACATTCCCTGATACATACTCAGTTTGAAAATGTGATGTACTGGTCCTGAAAGACCAGAATACTCCCATCGTATTCTCACGAAATTTGTTCCACTGACTTGAATTATTTTACCCCCCAAGTACTCCTCTATCATGATAATTCTTGGGTCTCCATCCCTCTATGCCAACCATTTTTAGTGGTGAGGGTATCCTCGTATTGATAATCACAACACAACCTTCTCGGTTCCACTAAACAATCTGGCAACACCCAAACATCTCACCCTACTCTTCTTAATACAAATGAAAAGTTTGTTTCCATATCTCAAAAAAATTGTGTATGCACTTCATCATCATACAAAATATGCAATATTACATTATTATTCACCATAAAAAAGATACATAGAGTGTTATACTACTAACACTCTCAATTTCTGAGCATTTCAACATTAAAATACCCTAGTAGCAATGCAAAAAATTGTACATCATCAATGCGAGCCATATTAGTCTCGTCTCATAAACATAAAAAAATTAAGTCACATTATCCTCAAGATATGTATACCTGTATGTACATCAGTTTGAAACCTTTGCATCCCAAAAAAAAATGTAGCAACCTCGTAATTGTGCTCCCGTCAACCTACCAGCATTTATAAGATGTAAAGTTAATAAACCCTTATGATAAATAAAAAGAAAGCACACATCCTCTTGAATCCTCACATCAGTAAAAAGAATATTAATGATCATTTTACTCTGTCGCTTCATCTTTGTTATATTTCTTATTTTGAAATTTCATCTGCTCAGTACATTTCTCGTTTTTCTTAAAGTGGCCATAGCTCTGAATAAGCAAAATCATTTAGCATACGATCTATTGTAGCTGTGATAAACAATTGTTCTTCGCCTAAATCACATCAGTTCAACAGTCTTGCACGTGATCGTTAATAGCTAACACTTCGCATTGTGGCCGCTTATACACCCGGTCGTCTCCTCCCAAATGTCGGGAATAGGCACGGGCACCATTATAACAATGTTTTATTTCATTTATATTGTTCATTAATATGTTCTTTCTCTATCCTCATCACATCTCACATCATGTTTCATATAAATGGCAATAGAGGAGGCCTCATAAAACACTTGTAATAATAGGCATAGGCAAGATTATACACATTTCATTATTTTCATCATAGTAGTACGAAATCTCACAAAATCACAATATCAAAATTCTCATAATTCTACAAGCAGTATTTAAGCAGCGTTCACAATATTCAGTAATACAAAAGCTCTTGGTAACAATTACTGTGCGATCTCTTGCTACACTAGTTCAGTCTAACACTGTGTCTCTATCTCTACATCTCTCTTGCTGAACCCTCTCTCTACCTGCAGCTGAGTCCTAATCTGTCTACCTGCAGCTGCCTGCACCTCCCCCTGCCTCCTGAAACCTCCTCTGCTCTCCTCTCTCTATCAGCCCCCTATCTGCTCTTCGCCCGCCTTTTATTCTGAATCCTCCTCCCTTCTTTATATTCGTAAGTTCTGACCACGCCAAAACCGGTCGCAACTGGCGTCTTCGCTTTAAGTCTCTTTCATCTCCGTCGTCTAATTGTTACCTCCCATTAACAAGTCCACCATCTCTTTCATGTTACCTGCTTCGGGACCTAGTCCGTTCTCTGTTCAGTCTTTGATCTACTGGTCAATTGTTCCCCCTGGGCTACTGCATGTGCGCGCGAAGTCGCACCTCTAGAACTGGACCACTCTCACGATCTATCAGATCTATCGATACGGTTTTACCTTTGATCAGGTCTTTGAAGTACCGAGTATCCGTTCCTCGCTCCTCTAACTATAACTTCTCTGCCCCCCAATACATTCTTTATTCCTGATCATGTCACTAATAATAATAATAATAATAATAATTATAATAATAATAATAATAACTATAATCATTACTTACAAGGCTATGCTACATACCTCCCCTCGTTTAAGTCATATTGTTAACATTATGACTAAAAAAAAAACTAGCAAAGTGCCTTGTAAGTAATGAGCTACCAAAATATTTCCATGTGGACCACAGTACCAACAAAAATCACTTTGCGGTCACCTCCCCTCGTTTAAGTCAGAATGTTAACTGTCAGCTATATCGACTGCTTTAAGCAATTACATGGTAGTTACATTCTCTCAATAACTCTGAACCATCATAGAAAAATATGTAAAATAATAGTTACATCTTGTTACACATGCCCATAAAACATAAATTCATTCTTCTTCTTTAGATTATACATATTCTGCATCAAAGTGTATTCCCATACATACTCAAGAAAAATAAAAACATACATTCTTTCAAATGACCAAAAATAATTTGTCATTACATTTGAGGCCCAACCTCAAAACGAATCACTTATTGCCCTTATGATGAATTTTCAGTCGACAAACCTCCCGTTTCTCATCATCAGTGGCAACCATAGGATATCTCATACACATTCCCTGATACATACTCAGTTTGAAAATGTGATGTACTGGTTCCTGAAAGACCAGAATACTCCCATCGTATTCTCACGAAATTTGTTCCACTGACTTGAATTATTTTACCCCCCAAGTACTCCTCTATCATGATAACTCTTGGGTCTCCATCCCTCTATGCCAACCATTTTTAGTGGTGAGGGTATCCTCGTATTGATAATCACAACACAACCTTCTCGGTTCCACTAAACAATCTGGCAACACCCAAACATCTCACCCTACTCTTCTTAATACAAATGAAAAGTTTGTTTCCATATCTCAAAAAAATATTGTGTATGCACTTCATTCATCATACAAAAATATGCAATATTACATTATTATTCACCATAAAAAAGATACATAGAGTGTTATACTACTAACACTCTCAATTTCTGAGCATTTCAACATTAAAAATACCCTAGTAGCAATGCAAAAAATTGTACATCATCAATGCGAGCCATATTAGTCTCGTCTCATAAACATAAAAAAATTAAGTCACATTATCCTCAAGATATGTATACCTGTATGTACATCAGTTTGAAACCTTTGCATCCCAAAAAAAAATGTAGCAACCTCGTAATTGTGCTCCCGTCAACCTACCAGCATTTATAAGATGTAAAGTTAATAAACCCTTATGATAAATAAAAAGAAAGCACACATCCTCTTGAATCCTCACATCAGTAAAAAGAATATTAATGATCATTTTACTCTGTCGCTTCATCTTTGTTATATTTCTTATTTTGAAATTTCATCTGCTCAGTACATTTCTCGTTTTTCTTAAAGTGGCCATAGCTCTGAATAAGCAAAATCATTTAGCATACGATCTATTGTAGCTGTGATAAACAATTGTTCTTCGCCTAAATCACATCAGTTCAACAGTCTTGCACGTGATCGTTAATAGCTAACACTTCGCATTGTGGCCGCTTATACACCCGGTCGTCTCCTCCCAAATGTCGGGAATAGGCACGGGCACCATTATAACAATGTTTTATTTCATTTATATTGTTCATTAATATGTTCTTTCTCTATCCTCATCACATCTCACATCATGTTTCATATAAATGGCAATAGAGGAGGCCTCATAAAACACTTGTAATAATAGGCATAGGCAAGATTATACACATTTCATTATTTTCATCATAGTAGTACGAAATCTCACAAAATCACAATATCAAAATTCTCATAATTCTACAAGCAGTATTTAAGCAGCGTTCACAATATTCAGTAATACAAAAGCTCTTGGTAACAATTACTGTGCGATCTCTTGCTACACTAGTTCAGTCTAACACTGTGTCTCTATCTCTACATCTCTCTTGCTGAACCCTCTCTCTACCTGCAGCTGAGTCCTAATCTGTCTACCTGCAGCTGCACCTCCCCCTGCCTCCTGAAACCTCCTCTGCTCTCCTCTCTCTATCAGCCCCCTATCTGCTCTTCGCCCGCCTTTTATTCTGAATCCTCCTCCCTTCTTTATATTCGTAAGTTCTGACCACGCCAAAACCGGTCGCAACTGGCGTCTTCGCTTTAAGTCTCTTTCATCTCCGTCGTCTAATTGTTACCTCCCATTAACAAGTCCACCATCTCTTTCATGTTACCTGCTTCGGGACCTAGTCCGTTCTCTGTTCAGTCTTTGATCTACTGGTCAATTGTTCCCCCTGGGCTACTGCATGTGCGCGCGAAGTCGCACCTCTAGAACTGGACCACTCTCACGATCTATCAGATCTATCGATACGGTTTTACCTTTGATCAGGTCTTTGAAGTACCGAGTATCCGTTCCTCGCTCCTCTAACTATAACTTCTCTGCCCCCCAATACATTCTTTATTCCTGATCATGTCACTAATAATAATAATAATAATAATAATTATAATAATAATAATAATAACTATAATCATTACTTACAAGGCTATGCTACAACCGTCCTCAACATTATTATCAGATTATAATATTTTTCTCTCGCAATATAATCGCCAATATGCCCTGCCTGATGTTACACGTGACATTCTGTTGCCAGACAACTACGTCAGCCACAACAGGAAATGTTATTACTTCTACAGTCACACACGTAGCGCGTGGTAAGGTACTGAGCATCACACGACAGATACATAAAAGCAACTTTTAAAGTTATACTGTGCTAAGGAATATTTTCCTCCAGCAGTCTCTGTATCTGCTGCTCATGGAATAATAAATAAAAATATTCACTGATGAGTTTATTGATTCTAACACAAAACCAACCCCAACTAAAATTAATGTTATATTTAAATACTTGCCACCAAAGTTAAACTCGGGTTCAAAAGCCACCACCAGCACGGTAATGCACACAGGGCTGAAACAAACGATGAACAAAGTGGAAATCATCACAACCATTTTGACTACAGCCTGGTTACGTGCAGAAACAGTATCAACTTGATTTAGTGTTGTACATTTCTTTCTCCATTTTGTTGAACTATGCAGTTTCATTGATATTATTAAAGTGCAGATGACGATAATAACAAAAGCAGACAAAGAGATTGAGAAATTATTTATGATATAGGAAATACTTTCAACTTTCTCTCGATCATCAACTAAAACCAGGCCAAAAATAGTTTTGTTTCGCAGGGGAGAAAACTTCATGCCCAGTTTGTTAACGAAGTACACGGGCATGACACTCAAGATGAGGACACCGTACACGCAAACGATGATGATGGCTGTTAATGTTGGTGTCACGATGTTCTTGATCTGTCAAAAAAGAAAAAACACACCATAATAGTTAAAATAATGATAGCTTTTAGAACTCGGAAAATATTAACGTTTAAAATATACCTCACTCCTTGGCTACAAAGCCGCAGTCACTCGGTCAGTTACTCAGTTATGTCCCTTGCGGAACTTTGTATTCCTAACATTTCTCCTGTAGATCTTTCGGTTGTAAGGAAGATTCCCTGCAGCTGATGCATTCATGTACAGATTATCAACGATGTCTTGCAGCTATCTTCGCCTTGGTTTTCCACTATTTCTTTTCCCCAGTATGTATCTTTCCAAGATGGTCTTATCTAGATTATCATGACGTTTAATTTGTCCAAAATATTTAGGTTTTTTCTGTCTAATTAACTTTACTAGCCAGCCTTCTTCAAAATTAAGTTCTTGTAGTAAGGATATATATATATATATATTTGTTCTTTTCTGTATCCATGATATTTGAAGAACTCTTCTGTAGCATTTACATTCAAAGGTACTTATGTGTTTTTCAACTGTTTTGTTAAGTGTCCAGGTCTCACAGGCATATGTTGCGATGGGAAAGGTGCATGCCCTTAAAAATCATGTTTATGTAGTTCTGTCTGTTCCTCTACACAGCTTCTGCAGTTGTTTTATTTTTTTAAAGAGCGATAGATGTCTTCCTTTTAATTTCCCTCATTGAAACTCCATTATTAGTTCATAGTGATCCAAGACATTCAAAACTCTCCACTTCTTTCAATTTTGCCTCATGTTTCAGCCAGAGGAGTGATTTAAAGGCGGAGAGCAGGGGTTAAAGGTTTAAGCAGGGATTTAAAGGCCTGAAACGAGAATTAAAAACCTAGAGCAATAGTTAAAGGTTTAAGCAGGGATTTATTGACCTGAAACGAGGATTTAAAATTCAGAGGGATTAAAGAACAAGAGCGGCATAAAGGTCTAGCCCCGAATTTCCCATCTTCTCTCCGCCAAGCCAACCCGAAAAGGGGGTGGGGGAGTGATTGAAGCCTCCAATTTGGCAAATTCAGAATGTTCAAATATCGAAATGTGTACAAACTACAGTTCCACAAATTACACGTCCTCCAGAGAATATCACATTTTGTTGAAGGTCACACCATGGCGCTATAAAACGAGCCAGACACTGTCAAGAAAGTAATGCTGAGTGAATGGGCATATTAAATAAGTATTATGTCAGAAAGATGTGCCAGTTCGAAAACATTCTTAAGTGTATAAGACTCTGGGAAAATAAAGAACATATCCGAGAAATATTTTGAAACAAGAACGGGTAAGCATCAAACAAAATATTTTTCTTGCCTCCGTGTTCGTTCCAGAAGGATGTTGGTTGTAATGTAAATTTGTAGTCACGAAGTAATAAAACTGTTCCTACTTTTTTTCCTAGTTTATACATTTTGGTAATATGTAACAGTTAACTTTGTAGTCATTAAGTAATAAAACTGTTCCTACTTTTTTTTCCTAGTTTATTCATTTTGATAATGTGTGACAGATAACTTTGTGGTCATTAAGTAATAAAACTGTTCCTACTTTTTTCCCTAGTTTATTCATTTTGATAATGTGTGACAGTTAAGCGCCCTGCGGCCGGGCACATCTGACTGCAGCTCGATGTATTTTTACGGCCGGCCTCGCTGTCCAATTGCAAAACTTATTCACTCGGCCAGACTGCTTCTGTTTCCAGACACGTCACTGAGACTTGTTTAGCTGTGGTTCTCCCACGCAAGTTATAGTTCGCTAAACATCATCTCTTTCAGCTTGATTACTGCGTTTTCTGTTCAAGCTACCAGCCACATACACACTAAACTTGAGAATTATCTGCCTCATGATGAAAATATGAAAACATCAAAAACCGAATAGCACAAGCAAGAACACATTCCAAGTTAAGATTAATGCACTGATACATGTCTTTGCATTATATATATATATATATATATATATGGGATAATTTTTATTCCCTACTCATTTTCACTATTTCAATTAACATGCTCTTTTAGGAACTTTGCCTCTCTAACGGCTATGGATACATGTGTTCTTTTTTGTGTCTATGATATTTGAAGGACTCTTCTGTAGCATTTACATGTATGTGTTTCCCAGCTGTTTTGTTAAGTGGTCATTCCCACAGGTTTATGTTGCGATGTGAAAAACGTATTACCTTAAAAACCTTACTTCTGTAGTTCTGTCTGTTCCTCTCCACCGCTTCTTCGGTTGTTTTTTCTTCTGGAGAGCGATAGATGTCCTCATTTTAATCTCCCTCGTTGTATCTCCATTTCTACTTAGTAATGATATTCAAGATATTCTTCCACAGATATTCTGACTAATCAGAAAGGGACAACATCGAAGATCGCAGATCAGCATGGAGCTTTTTTACAGAACGGCTGCGACCTAGGCAGTATGCAGACTTGATGCGTGTTGAAAAGGTTTCACAGACCATCAAGACATTTAGGACAGTGCCCCAGTTCCGGCTGGAGTTCGGTATAACCACTCGAAGCAGATATTAGAGGAGGTTCAGTATAACAGTATAAAGTCAGACAAGATCCCAGAAGAATGGCTACATAGTTACCTGCAGCCATTACCTGAACAGACAAAGACGACACTGAATTGGCAGGAAACCGCATCAACATCATGCAGAATGTTTAGGGTAAAGTGCCCGACAAGGTCATGGCTAAGAAACTGATATGGGAATTGGAGAATAGTATACAGCTTCCAGACAGGCAGGCAGCTATTTTCCACCAACAGTGACAAGCAACACATCCATACTGGCACATGAATTATATAGAAGGGTTTCAAAGAAAAGAAGAGACAGCAGTTATTGAACTGCACCTTGAGGATGCATATGGTAGATCTGACTACACAACATTTCTATGTTTTATGAGATAAATGCTCACTGACACCTGGATCGTGCTGTGGTTAGCCTCAGTGCTTTTAAAGAGAGCTGTGACACTGCAATGTGAGTCATGGACCACGGAGATTCCAGGATCATTGCGCCAGGATTACCACAAGGCTATCCACTGTTCACTAATGATTTTCAATAGTATACACTGCCAAGATTTGCACAGCTGCACCAGACTGGCCCTGGTGGATGACATCCTGACATATGTAGATGGACACTGCAGACAGAGGATAGTTACCCACAATTAGGGAAATAAAATCAACACGGCGATAAACCCCACAAAGGTCACAATCTAGTGGGTCATTTGATAATAGAACTGTCAAGGCCACCCTTCTGGCAGTGAAATGCCACGGCAACTATATTGA
This sequence comes from Achatina immaculata, assembly GCA_009760885.1. Taxonomy (NCBI): domain Eukaryota; kingdom Metazoa; phylum Mollusca; class Gastropoda; order Stylommatophora; family Achatinidae; genus Lissachatina; species Lissachatina immaculata. Next base: position 55,893,699 of record CM019702.1, read on the forward strand.
AACGGGGCAATCTTTGAAACATCTTGGGATCATTTTCAGCAGGACATTATCTATTAACCACCATATCGACATGGTCATTAAGAAATCAAAGAAAGGACTCGTCACACTGAGGGCCATGGCAAGTGCTACATTGCCACAACGGAGTCTTCCTGCCGATGCGGGCGCTGGTGTTGTCAGTGCTTTAGAATGGCCTCGACCTTCTGACTTTCTCCGCGATTCAGATAACTAAGCTTGAAAGAATCCAAAACTGAGGCCAAGAGAGCCGTACTGGGATGCGCCAGAAATACTCTGATCATAGCTGCACGCTACTTGCAGGATATGCCCAGCATGAAAGTAACTCATAAATATGTACAAATGAAGACGGATCTTGGGATTGCCAGCACAGTAAACCACCCTCTCCTACGAAAGCTGAACTCAGCAACGGGAAAGAGTACTAAAAGAAGGAGATCGTGGTTGGCGGAGGCAGAGAAGACATTGCCAGCGGTGACTTAGAGCAGATTACTCTAGACCCGGAATGGAATGAAGTCTCAAACAAGGATGCCATTTCTTATTACAGATTACGAGATATTCAAAACTCTCCATCGCTTCCAATTTCTCATTCTGATGTATTTCAGTTCTTTGTTTGTTAGGTGTGAATAATTTCTTACTACCATTCAAAGTATCATGTGTTCAACAAAGTTGGAAAACTTCTGAAGTTAATTGTGTCTACGAATATCATTTCGGAAAACACACCCTTTCTTTTAGTCTTCCTCAGATATAGAAAATGTCTGCATAGCTTAGGGTCCAAAGCAAAGTCTGAACACTCATGATTTTCAAAGTGTTTGAAGAACACAATCGTCAGTCTCCTCATGTAACACAACTAGGAAAAAAGTCTAACAAAAGTTAACTTTTAAAAGTAATATTAATGTTTTATGTCACACTTCGTTCAATCTTGATACGTCCGCTATTTAAAAGTGAACCGTAGTCTGTATTATGTTAAAGAGGGGGGGGGGCATAGATTGTCAGCGTTTCTCTTGACCCATTCTGTCGTAGAGCACCTAGATTTTTCTTATGGTGTCATTTCCCATATGTTCCTTAATTAATCATGCTATAGAAGCATCTTGGAAATACGGTGTCAGTGCCTGTAGTTTCTTTGACCTGTTGGCATACGACAAGATGGTGTAGTCAACACCTCACACCTGGCCGTTTTCGTTCTTCATTTCTACCCAGGTGACAATGGCACTTCCGCAGAGATTTGAGCCACTGACTTCGCCCTGAAAGACGATCGTCACCAACCAATACGTCTCTGAAATAGCCAAGCTAGTTACAAGAAAGAGTAGAATTAAAATCTTATATTACTCTTACCTTCAAGGGTGCTATTATATACAGACATCTTTCTAGTGTAACTATGGCAGTGATCCAGCTGCTCACTCGAGTGAATGTAAAGTGTGGCGTGCCGGACACGACGTGGTTAACCTCCGTTGGTTCAAAAGACAAGTCTGTTGCACAGACGTCTAAAGTAAAGCTCACATTTGTCAAGGTCAGTGTTACGAGACTGCACAAATCAGAAACAGACAGTCCTGGTAGCAAAAAAGAACACTACTGTAGTTTACATATGAAATAATAAATCACATTTTGGTATTTGTGACACAACATTACTAATATTTTACTGTAAACACAAAAGCCAACATCGATGCAGAACACTAGTCTTTAGATTTCCGATATATGTATAATATATAACAAAGTGAATAAAAGAGGTATCATAATTTTTGAGTATTGCATATTAAGTAATTTGAAAAAAATCGAACTTGAAAATTAATTTCGCTATTAGTCTAGTTAAAAAATTATTGACTTTCCTTGGCTGTTTAATTATTTTCTCTTATTTTATAATAAACCTGTGGCTGTGGAGAGAGTGGTAATATAGAGCAAATTAAAATAAAAAAAGAAGAAATAAATATGTTGTCAGTTTTAAGAATGGATTTTGTTTTAAGAAATCTTTTTTTTTTCCTCGAAAGAGTTGAGAGAGAATCTTTGATCCATGATTTTAGAATACCCTTTCATCATTTGACAAGCGGGTACAGATCTGGAAGCCATACATAAGTAATAAGTATACATTTAGATATAAGGTGTTATCTATTTAGATATGTTAAAGAAAACGATAACGATGATAGAGCTGACAGAGTATTTAGTTTAGATTTAGGTTGTTTCTCCTAAGTTCAAGCTATATAACAAACAGCTCAAGATCACCAAGTCAGTCTAAAGTTATTTAAGATTCTCCGCAAACACAGGAGGAAAGAAAATTACTATTTTATTCATGAAAATACTCTCCCTTCTTCATCAATAAATGGTTTTCAAAAGGCGCAAATTCTATTGTTATGTTTAAATAGTTTTTACTATTAATATTTGCTATTCAAACTGAAGTGACATCATAATGGGCTCTGTATTGGACCATAAATCTTTAAAGAAATAATGATCACACTGTTTAGTGTATTCCAATTTGTATACCGTGTTTTTGTTTGTAATGAACGGCATACTTTATCATCATTCATCAGTATCAAAAGTAGCATAGATTATATTCAGATTCCCAATGTAGTCCTTTTAAAATATAAATAAGTGTACACTATTATTGTTTCAGTAATGCTTCATGAATGTGTTATGCTACCTTACATACCTATGAGACCGACGCTCACAGAGTCCTTGAAACCTTGCTTGATGAAGCAGATGATGTTGATGATGTTTGTCACAATACCAAATATGGCAATTGCTTGACATAACGCACTGTACACAACTAGCGTGAAGATCACAATGACGTCATCGCCTACGCTGGAAAAGATTGGTAAAGGTGCTTGAAGATGCGAGAAATTTGACTGCGCGTTCATGTTTGCAGAGCGTGACAGTATTACATCATTCTACACACAAAGATAAGAACCTTCATGAAGGTTTACCGGTACTAGTGCAAACCTATTTTTTTCTGTACAAGTTAGTGCACGATTATTGTAGTTTAAAGTAGTCAAGAAAGCTCTCCATAACAGTCAACTTCTAAAAGGGACGGTTTTTTTTTTCATTTAGAATTGACCTATATACCGTAAGTAAACAAGCAATATAAAAGATTAAATAAACAAAAACTGAAGATACGAACCACAAAAATTATGCACAAAAAGGGTTATTAAGTTGGTATGTAGTATTTATCATAGTCAAGGCTAGTTGTTGTGAATATTAGAAATATGTGAGCAGGTAAATTATGTAGCATATAACTGAATAAACCTTTTTTTTAAAACGGATCAATATACTATGACTCATTTCCATGCCTCACGCACGGAAATTTCTCTTAATTAGTCAATGTTACTTGCGTACTCTGGCAATGTGTGTTGGCAATGTCTATGATGAAATAAAAATGCTGCTATTGTATAGTCCATAAGTGAATATGTGCTTTCAGTATCTGCATATCTACATGAAAAAAAACAGCACAAGTTTCACGACATCAATAAATATTCAAGATCATGATGAATAAATTTGTATCGACTATTATGTCTAGTTTTATTTTAGCTACCATATATTCCGTAAATAAATATATGTAATCCAGAGTTATTTATATGTCACAAAAGCTCATCTCCTGCTTACTACAAGTTTTAAAATGTGACAGTGTAATTAATAGAAATAAAGTCGAACAACCTATGTTTAGTGTCTAGCAATTTTTGCCCTGTCGTGAATTAACCTTAACTTTCATATTATCCAGTACTTTATAACCAACACATTATACCGATATTTTCAAAAGAAGGAAGGTAAAGGATGCAATATATAGTAAGTTTAATGATGAGAGAAGGTATGAGAGAAGATACTCACTATACAGTATAATATTGATATATTGTGAATTATATATTTAGTTCTATATTATAGAATAGTTCTATAGTATTGAATCTTACAGATGCTCTTTGATTAACACATCACAGGTTTCACAAAACTTTACCACATTCACTAGATCAGAGCAAGTCCGATGCAATGTTCTCTGCATTATTTAATCCTGAAAATTAAGGTATCAGATTCAACAGTTGGTAACATCATTTGTACTAAGATGTAATATGACATAAACTTCGTTAGTTTCGTCGTTGAAGCACATAATCATTTGTTAATATCAAACTCTATCATATTCTACATGCAGCATATCCTAATGTTCTCAACCTCACAAAATTTTACACTTGACACGAGAACATTTCCTAACTCAGTATTATATCAGATCTGCAACACGTGGTCAACCAGTTTCTCGTCTAAAGTCACTTTACTCGAAGTTCCAAAAGTATCAAATCTTCTTAATTACTTGAATCACATCTTCAGTCTGATATTACTCCTGACTCTATAACGTCTCGTTCTCTTTCTTGTTCTTCTGTGTTTCTGTCATCTCTGCTCTACTGTTCTTTTTCTGATATGTGTTCCCCTTCTGCTGTTCTTATCTGATTCTCCTCTTCTATGTCTGATCCTGATCGTCTGTTCTTCCGTCTGCTGTTCTCTTCTCTGTCTACTTCTGACGATCCCCCTCACTTGTCTGGACTTCTGGGGGCTTATTCCTTCTCGTGCTCCTTCCTTTGACGTCTGGCCCGGTCTCTATTCACTGACTGTCCTTTTTCCTCCGTATTCGGGGTTCCTCCTCTGTTTCCTCTCTCCAGGACTTTCGTACTTCTTCGTCCCTTCTGTCTCTCTGCTCGCTTTTTATCTAGTGATTCAGCTTGATGTATTAACCAATAAGTATTTTGGCTCCACCCTTCAGATGTCCACTGGTTCCCACGAGCTTTCTGAGTGTGTCTCATTCAAACTGCCCCGTGACTTATATGTCGTAAGTTAATTCTGCAACAGGCCACGCGTCTACATATTTAATTGGTCAGCTTGTCGAGTTGGTCACTCCTTGTTTTAAAAACCGTGTGCAATAGCGTCCTAATAGCGTACTAACGCGTGGCACATAACAAGTGTCATGCGTGTTAGTCTACGTCAATTTGTCTATACATTTGTTATTTACCTAAGTCATAATCTTACCCTTTTTTGTCTGGGTTTTATTGTATCCTGGCTTTTCATTGTGTCTGCATTTTCTATTCGTCTTTTCTGTTCTGTTTATACTTGTCAACGTCCAGTCTTACAGTGTCATGGAAGTTTGCTTTTCTGTCTTGTTCTAATTTTCCTATTTACTTTTTATATTTCTATTAGATGTTACTATCATGCCTACAATATATTCATAGTCATATTCATTAATAATAATAATAATAATAACAAGAACTATAATCATTACTTGCAATGCCATGCTAAACCTCATTCGCAGCATCACATTACAACCTCCCTAACCCAAATATACTAACCTCTTTCACCTTCTCCTGGCTAGATCACCACTGTAATCTTCTTCACGGTTTCTCCTCATCATCATCCCTATTTCCGACCCACCTACCACACATCACAAGTCCCCATTTAAACAATCTCTACACTTACCACAGCTTCTTACAAGTCATTGCTAAATACTCCATTCATTTTTTTCCATTCAGATTTTTTACATAGCATTCATGTGAATTTATACTTTATTTTCTCTGTTTCTTCATTCTGTGTTTTTTGTATGATTAAGGCTTAAGCCAAAATGTCACAACTTTGTGCTCTTTAAGTAATAAAGCTGTTCCTAATTATTTCCTAGTTTATAGATTCTGTTATCACATTTATACTGCAGTGACTTCGCGTATGCGTATACGCTAATTATTGTCGATTTTTACATCCTCGAACAGGTGTCCGTGCAAGAAAATCTGCGTCTTGAATGGTTACGGTTAACTGAACCAATGTTTCTATCGTAAACAGTGTGTGTGTGTGTGTGAGAGAGAGAGAGAGAGAGTGACAGAGAAAGAGAGAGAGAGAGAGAGAGAGAGAGAGAGAGAGAGAGCAAATTACGTTCGTATACCTTGTATGATACATGAGAAGTTCTCTAGTATGTTTAGGCACTTGGGCTGAGCTGCGCGTTTAAGGAATATATAAGACACCGTCCACTCGATTGAATGTCCATCAAGAACTAGACTAAGAGTGTGTGCCAGCGAATCTTTCACTGTTGCAAGCCGCGGCTAATGACGAGTATCTGTAGAAATTATGAACATAATGATTCGCCTTTCACTTAGCTTTATAATTTCGACATATGTATTAGGGATGAATAAAACGAATAATTTAAGATTTATTTTCATTGTTTTTAACTTTGCATATGTGATATGTGTGTCAGAGAGAGAGAGAGAGAGAGAGAAATAAAGAGACGAACGAACGAACGAACGAACGAACGTGCTCTATTTTCAGAGGGTTAAGAATTGGGCACGCAGGCCCGTCTGATATTCTGCCTTTCACCACATAGCTTTCACTCAGTCATAGTCATTCAGCATTTGTTAATGAGCATAATAATCATGTAGACACAATTAAATGATTACATAAATAAATAATAAACATATCTCATGTCCATATACTCTACACTCTGATTTATGCAACAGCATGAAATAAACTTGCACTCAAAACATTAATTCAAAACAAACAAATTTATAGAAAAGCAGTATTAAAAAATTACAACACTCAAGCCAAAAACTACTTTAAACTATGCTTATGGATGCATATAGTCCATATCAAACAGATGTTGACACAGTTTAAAGTTATAAGAACAAATATTACTTATAACTTTTACGTGAATTGGTAGGGCATTCCAAAGGTGGGCAGCTGAGTAAGAAAAGCTGTTTTTAAACATGTCAAGCCTTGTTTTTGGGAGAATACAATTGCTTAAGCGTTGACTGCGTTTTGGGTTGGATTTGAAGAACGACCACAGATAGGGTGGAGCATTGTGCGATAGAATGTTATGAATTAACTTGGCCTTGCTGAAAAGAAATCTCTTCTTGAGGGGTAGGATATCAAGAGTTTTGTCCTTATTTGTATTACATGCTGCATGTTTGTCATCTATAAGCTTTACTGCTCGTTTTTGAAGTGAATATCTTTCATGTTTGACATGGAACAACCATCCCAGACTGTGGAGCAGTAGTCAAAGTGTGTTTGTATCTGTGATATGTAGAATATTTGCCTGGTGTCTATGTCAAGAAAATGTTTAATTTTAGTAAATTGGTAAACTTTTTATGCAATGAGTTTGGTTAGATTGTTTACATGATGATTCCAGCTGAGGTGGTGGTCAATCATGACACCTAGAGTTTTATATTCACTAACATTCTCTATCTGTGAAGTTCCAGCATGGAGCTGAAGTGATGTTGGTGAATTTGTTAATTTTTGTCTTGTTGTAATGAGGATGGATTTTGTTTTGCTGGTGTTTATGAGCATTCTGTTAATATTGCTCCAGTTAATTAAACTATTTATTTCAATTTGAAGAGTTGACTCAAGATTAATACATTCATTGTCTCTAGTGTAAACTGTTCGGTTATCAGCAAAGAGGTCACAAGATAATATTTTTAGATGAAGTGTAAGATCATTGATGTAGATGGTAAACAGGAGAGGACCAAGAATAGATCCCTGTGGAACGCCATTATCAACCACAGATGAACTTGACTTAGAGATTTTGAGGCAAACTACCTGTTGTCTGTTGGAAAGAAAAGATTAATAAATTTTGTCAAGTCAGGGTGTAATCTATAAGTCTCAAGCTTTCTAACTAGGATTTCATGATCAGTCATGTCAAATGCGTTTTTAAAATCAACAAAGACAGCACCACACAATTTATCATCATTTATATTAGATAACCAACATTCTGTCATTTTTGTGAGAGCTGTGCGGCAGGAACATTTTTGCCTAAAACCTGACTGACAGTCAACAATCAAATCACTTTCTTGCATGTGTGTAAGGTTGTTTTCTGTATGTGTTTTTCTAGGGGTTTAGACAAAGCCCATAGAATGGAAATTGGTCTATAGCTTGAGGGATTTTTCTCCGAACCAGATTTAAAAAGGGTATATATTTGTGCAAATTTAAAAGCTTGAGGAAAATGATAATGTGAATTGCACTGATTGTAAATGTATGTTAGGGTATCTGTAATTACTGGGGCAGAGTAGCGTAATATCTTGTTGCTGATTTAATCAAATCCTGCTCTGTGTGTGTGAGAGAGAGAGAGAGAGAGAAAGAGAGAGAAAGGGGGGGGGGATTAGAGCAAGAAAGGAGAGAAAATGAGAGAAAGACAGCGATAAAATGTAAAGTGCTACTGGAAAAAATGAACTGACTGAAATAAGCATCCTATCAGCTACGATTTTCTATCAAATTTATTTATTTCCTAGACTTTTAGTAAACATTGCATAACTGATTTGTCTATAATGAACTCTTAAATACCAGTTTTGCATCACCAACGGACTCATCATTATTATTGTCGTAATCGTCCTCATCATTATTATCATAATATAATTTTTTTCTCTCGCTATATGCCCTGCCTGTAGCGACGTTATCGAGATGGGCAAATGCGTCAATCACAAGTTTAGATATTCTTACTTGTACAGTCGCACTCGTTGCATGTGATAACAGAGTCAACATCACACGATAAGCACAGAAAAGCTACATTTCATTTCTTTTTTATGTTAAAGAATATATTCCGACAGCAGTCTCTGTATTTACTGCTCATGGAATAATAAATAAAGATATTCACTGACGAATTTATTGATTCTAACACAAAACCAATCCCAATCAAAATTAGTGTTATATTTACATACTTGCCACCAATGTGGAACTCAGGCTCGAAAGCCGCCACTAGCATGGCAATACACAATGGGCTGAAACAAACGATAAACAAAGTGGAAATCATCACAACCATTTTGACTACAGTCTGATTACGTGTAGAAACAGTATCAACTTGACTTGAACTTGTGCATTTCTTTCGCCATTTTGTTGAACTATGTAGTTTCATTACTATAATTATAGTGCAGACGACGATAATAAAAAAAGCAGACAAGGGGATTGAGAAATTATTTATGATAATGGAAATACTTTCAACTTTTTCCCGATCGGCCACGAAAACCAGACCAAAAATAGTTGTGTTCCGCAGGGGAGAAAACTTCATGCCCAGTTTGTTAACGAAGTACACAGGCATGACACTCAGGATGAAGATACCGTACACGCACACGATGATGATGGCTGTTAATGTTGGTGTCACGATGTTTTTTATCTGTTGAGAGAAAAACAATAATACACTCAGTAAGTTTTAAATAATACCTGTCTCTAGAGCTAGAAAGTTATAATTCTTCAGTAGAGGCTAGAGTCGGGGTTAGAGGCCTAGACCAGAGATTCTGAATCTGTGAAGAATGTCCCGCTCCCGTCACAGCACTGCCCCCGAGGTTGTGAGTAGATGGACTGATGCTACCTGTTTGGCAAGACACAGAATATTGTAAAGGTGAACCGTGTAGAAACGAGAGGCCTTCAAGGAGCCTTTAGGGAGGCAAAGTTGCGCAAGGAACATAGAAATTACTGACTGATTGACAAATTATAATTCTACAGATCATAAATACTCTACAGAAGATCATTTTTACTGAAAGTCGTAGATTAAACTAACTCTTGTGCAACAGATCCATATCAATGGAAACAAGATTCCGAGGACTTAAGTGTTACATCGAGCCAATTTTTGTTTATGGATGTGAAGCATGGTCCATAAATAAGAGAGCGCAGCGAGAAATGGAGGCATTGGAAATATGGTTTATAAGGATGTTGAAGGTACCATGGACAGCTAGGAAAATCAACGAAGAAGTCTTAAGAGAGTTTGGAGTTAAAAGGCAAATTACAACAAAGATCATAGGCAGACAAGAGAGATTCATAGGACATTTTCTGAGAAGAGGAAAATTGGAACACACTGTGGCAACTGGAAAAATTGACAGAAGAGGAGACAAAGGAAGACAGAGAGAGAGGTTACTGGATGGGCTGTCACTGTGGCTAGGAAGAAAGTTACCGGCGGATCTCACAATCAAGTCTAAAGACTGGGAATTGTGGAGAGAAACGATCGCCTAGGCCACGCTGCACGTCATTCGATTGATTGATTGATTCTGGAGTGCGAGGGACACTAAAAGATTTTGAGAACCACTGACGAATGCGATGATCTACATTTTATTAACGTTTTTAAAACATCTCTTAGTAACCTTGAGAATATCCTATGAACAGTAAATCAGGAAAACTTATGAAGTTACCTGAATTTGTGAATATTATTTATGAAAAAAAGAAACATTTCTGTTAGTCTTCTTAGACGTTAGAAATTGTCTGCATGATTTTCAAAACAGTCGAGGGACGGAGTCATCAGTTTTTCCCTTGTAACACAAGTACAAGAAACTTAACAACATTTGCGTTTTTAAAAGGATATTAATATGCTATGGCTAACTTCTGTGATAGGGAGTGGTGGAACGGAATACAGGTAACCAAATACTCGTAGAGCTGGTGGCCAGGGAATGTCAGTCTTGGGCGCAGATGGGATTTGACCGATGGTCATCCTGGTACTGCCATGTGATCCACACGTGTGTTTTGCAGTAATCAGCCCTAGGCTGACGTAAAAGCTACTACGTGGTAAGACAAACGACGACTTCACATGTTATGATTGTGCCTTGGACGAAAGCGGTGAGAGCAAAGAAAGATTCTGCTCGCTGGCACCCTTTTGATATGGGCGCAGAACGTCCGTTCAGCTAGAGCATTAGCTAGGGCCTGAATTTTGAAGGATAGAGAGGCCTATCGCGGGTTTGATGTTTCCAGAACAAAGGGGTGACTATTATGTTCAGTGATTGGAACCCGCATTTGTTATAGGTAGGACTGGAATCAACATACTTCTGCTGTCTATCTCTTCATCCACGAGCGTGTGGCTGGACAACAGAGAAAGTGCGTCTTGTAGTGGTGACAGTTCCCTAAGTCATGGCTTCCACCGTAACCGTGAATGCTGCTACATGAAAGTTCTCGAAAGTCTTAGTCCTTTACCTCAATTTACCGTGTTCTGCAGCTTATTAGTTCATGTTCTCTAAACTGTATTGCAAACAGTGTCAAGTAATTTTTATTATGATTTGTACCGTTGTGTTTCAAAATCAGTCACTACGGATTATCACAGGTGCCATGAGGTCCACACCAATAGTAGAAATGCAGAAAATAGTTGGTGTTCAAGCGCTAAAGGAACGTAGAGACACAAAGGTCATGACCATGGGAGAAAAATTCCTTAGCTCTGTAAACCATCCCCTGAAGGAGAGATTCAATAACTTGGCATTAGGACGGCTTAAAAGAAGCAGCTTCATTCATCAGGCCAAGCGTATGCGTAAGCTGATACCTGACCTTCCAACTGTAGTCGCTCCATTATCATCTGTACCAGAGCATACACCATGGAAAGAAGCAGATTATACACAAATAACTATTCAGACTGAAGTGAAAGGTGTGCAGAATGGTGAGATGCAGAGCAGTCTTGTAAGATCAACAGCCACGCTTAGTGTTCTAGATGACAAATATCCATGTGACACCTGGATACGTGTGTATACAGATGGATCTGCACATAATGCCATAAAGAATGGAGGGGCAGGAGCATATATTGAATATCCAAATAACACCATTGACAAGATTTCCATACCCACTGGTAAATACTGCAACAACTTTGATGCAGAAGTTAGGGCAATTATTGCTGCAGTTGAGAAACTATCAGACTCCAGAATTGATACATGTCCTGTAGTAATTCTCACAGATGCAAGATCAGTACTGGAGGCTCTTCAGTGCAACACACTACCAGACCTTAAGGATGCCTTGTCAAAAATTGGCTTACAACATGGAGTCACTTTGCAATGGATTCCCTCCCACTGTGGGATACCAGGCAATGAGAAAGCTGACCAACTGGCCAAAGAGGGCACTGAAATGGAGCAACCAGACATACCAATCACTTATAATCAGAAGAAAAGCATGATAAAAACCTACAGGAAGCCACAAACACCACCGCATGATGACTATCACATGCTAAACAGAAAGGAACAAGTCATCATCTTCCGTCTCCGAACAGGACACAGCCGACTCAGAAGTCATATGTATACAAAGTTTAAGGTTGGTACTACTAATCTATGTACATGTGCCCAGGTGCCCCAAACTGTGGAACATATTCTCCAGAACTGCATCAACTATGAGACACTGAGAAATAATTACTGGCCCAGTGACACCACTAAAGAAGATAAGCTCTACGGTTCCATACATGAGTTACAAAAAACAGTGAAATTTATCCAAGAGACAGGACTGCAGATATAGACAGACAGTGCGAACGAAGAAGAAGAAGAAGAAGAGTACCGTTGTGTTTCTGTATAAAAATAATTAGTCTGATTTAATTGATGTCCCGAAGACACGATACATCGTATATCTTCGTCCATAAACTACAACATTAGCTGAAGTAAATGTCTACTAGGCAGTTCAAGGCGAGAATAGATAATCTGTCGTAACGAATCCAAAGCCGAGAGTAAAATGTGAAACTGATTAAATAGCAACATTGCCGGGTTAACAGTATGATGACTTTAATCGAGAACGCCAATGGCCCTGGGACAAGCAGGAAGCAAAGACATCAGATTGAGGAGAATGAATGTTGGAGTGGGTGCAAATGAATCACCTTTTATATGCTCCAAGATTTGAATAGCATGTTTCATTATTTTCTGTTGCACAGCAGACACAACCTCGCTTCGGGAGTTTTATTTGAACTATTCCATACATCCAATCGTGGAAGTACTGTGGAGATAAACATCTCAGAGCCCATGCTGGTGATAAAAACGCCAGAGCCCTTACTGGTCATAAACACGTCACAGCCCTTGCTGATGATAGGGTGTAATAAACCTGTACCCCTGGACAAGAAATTGAACTAATATTATTTTTTATTCTTTCTTTTCTTGTGGTGAAGCGACAAGGAACCTGTGCACACAGTAACCCAAGGGCAAACACATCACATCATCATCGATATCATCAACATCATTACCATCGACATCAGAATCATCATAATCATCATCATTATCATTGCAACATAAATACGCCCTCTCGCTGCACTTTGTTCAGTGTTGATAAATTAAGTAAAATAATATCTTAGTGGTGTCTAGGAGATACGTTGCTAGTGTGGGCATATTTTCCTTGGTTGAATTTACCATAGAGACATTTAAGAGATACCGTGTCACTGCATAGGACAAGGTTATGTGGTCAGTATTTTACACCTGGTCGGCTTACCTTCCTCCTTTCTACCCGTGAGTGACAGTGGTATCTCCGCCGAGATCTGAACAAATTAACTCCGCCGAGATTTGAACAAATTAACTCCACCACGAAACACGATCCCCACTACGTCTCTCAAACAGCCAAGTTAGAAGAAAGAATAGAAATATGCCTCTCTGTTACTCTTACCTTCAAGGGTGCTGTTATACACAGACATCTTTCTAGTGTAACTATGGCAGTGATCCAGCTGCTCACCCGGGTAAATGTAACGTGTGGCGTGCCGGACACGACGTGGTTAACCTCCACTGGTTGGAAAGACAAGTCTGACGAATAGACCTCTAAAGTAAAGCTGACATTTGTCAAGATCAATGTTATGATGCTGCACAAATCGGAAACAGACAGTCCTGGTAGCAAAAACAATAATGCATCTTAAGAATAAACAGCATTTTGATTTTTATGACCCAACATTCTTCTAAACACGGAAGTCATTCGTGATGTATAAAATTACTTTTTAGATATCCAACACAGATATACCAGATTGTATAAAAGCTTTGTTGCAGTCTCTGAATATCGTACATTAAGGTATAGATAAAACGAACGCTAGCATGAAAATCGGGTTTGCTAGCAGTTTAGTTTTATTAAATGACATTCTTCACTTTACTAGAATTTCCTTGTTCTTCCTGTGTCGTCTTCTTTAGCTTCCAGAGCCATTAAGGCTCATTGCTGCAGGTAAAGTTCGCCTCCATTCCTCACTTCTCCTACTTATCTCTCTCTGGTTGGTGATACCAATTTCATTTATATCCTATTCTATGTTGCCTTTTTATATATGTCTTGGTCTTATTTCCTTCATCTCTTGTGCATACACAATTTTCGTTTGTCTGTTCTCTTCCATTCTTTCTACATGGCCCAGCCAACGTAGTCTGTTCAGTTTAAAGACATTTATAATTCGTTGAGATTTAAATAAACCGTTCATTGCTGTGTTCTTTCTAGCTCTCCATTCTCCACTGTTGGTAGCCTTTATGGATCCTGAGATTCTTCTTAGGATCTTGTTCTCAAAGATCTACAAATGCTGTTAATCTTTCTTTGTTGTACTCCGTGTTTCTGATCCATACATAACAGCTGGTCTTATTATAGTTTTGTAGATTGTTATTTTGGTGTTTTGGGATAGGATTTATGATTTTAACAGGTGTTGCAAAGCGAAGTATATTTATTCCCTGTCTGTACTTTGCTTTTACTTTCCCCGCTTAGTGTGTTGCTTCTGTTGAAGGTTTCGACTAGACATGTGTATGTTTCTGCTTTCTTAATAACCATCTCTCCAATATTTATATAATCTGGATCATTCTGTCTCCGGTCTCTTGATATCTTCATATACTCTGTCTTATCCTGGTTAATGGTCAACCCCACTTTTAGTGCTACATCTCTCAGGTGTGTGCAGGTACTGATGACTTCTCGCATTGTTTCCCCTGTCAGGTGGATGTCTTCAGAGTACCCTAGTATTTTAGCTTGTTCTTCTGTACAGCTTTCTTCTTTCGCTTTTCTGATTACCTTTTCTAGTACTAGGTTGAATAGTAATGGAGATAATATATCACCTTGTTCTAAACCAGTTCATATAGAGAAGGGTTCTGACTTTCTTCCTTTATATATTACAATATATTGTGTATCCTCCATACATATTCTGGTCAGATTGATTAATTTATTAGGTATCTCACATTTTTCATAACTTTCCATAACCTGCTCTTATATATGCTCTCATAAGCTTTCTTGCAGTCAATGAAGATATTATATACTTCTTTTCCATATTCCCAGTACTTTTCTGCTCATTGACGTAGATAAAATATCTGGTCTATGGTTGATCTATTCTTCCTAAAACCTGCTTGATAATATCCCAGTATGTTCTCGCAGTATGGTTTTAATTTATTTAAAAGCATAATAAATAGCAGAATGTCCTAAGCTGTGTAATTATTTTATAATATATTTTTAATACAAAATGTGCGTAGGTTGGTAATACCGAGCAAATTAAAATGAAAATACCAGAGAAACCCGCACATGTCTTTTAAGGAACAGATCATTTTCTTTAGAACCAGCTGACAGAAAATCTGGATGGGCCATGATTTTAGAATAACCTTTCAAACATTTAGCACGCGTACGGGGATTTCGCGAATATCAACATAAAATACGCACATGTTTAGATACAGTAACATATCTCATATAGATTTGTTACATTAGAAAACGATAATGATGAAATACCTCGCAGATAGATCTAAACAGAGCATTTCATTTAGGTTTAGTTTAGGTTTCTCTTAAGTCAAGCTGTCATAACAAACAGCTGAAGATCATCAAGTAAGTTCATAGTTATTTCATGGTCACCACAAACATAAGAGAAAAGAAAATTACGATTTTATTTATCTCAAATGTTCTCCCTTTTTCATCAATAAATGTATGTTTTAAAAAAAGACAAATTCTCTTCATATGTTTTTTAATAGTTTTTATTGTTTTAAATTGTAACACCAGACTACTCTTTGTTTTGGAGCAGAAATGTCTAAATAAATAATGATCACGTTCTTTTGTGTATCCTCTTAGCTATGAACGACGTACTTTAAGTATCATCATTCAACAATATTATAAGTGACATTGCTTATAGTCAGATTCCCAAAAGTAGTCCTCATATCAATAAATTGTTGTATAATATTTCTATTTCACTAATGTTTCATAAATATCTTACGCTGCTTGCCTGTTCTCTGCTAGTATCTTTCTCTTCCCTACCTAAGAGACTGACATTCACACAGTCCTTGAAACCTTGCTTGATGAAGCAGATGATGTTGATGATGTTTGTCACAATACCAAATATAGCGATTACCTGACAAACCACACTGTACACAACCAGTGTGAAAACCAGCATGAAATCATCACTTATGCTAGGCAAAAGTTGTGAAGACGCTTCAAGGTGGGAAAGGTTTGATTCCCTGTACATGTTAGCAGTTCATGACACTACTGCATCATTCTACACACAAACGTTAAGTACCTGCATGAAAGTTTACCGCTACTAGTGGAAGGTTCTCTTTTATATTCACCTTCTGATATGAACATTTTCATATAGATTTGGACTATACACCGTATGTAAGAAATATTAAATGATTAAACACACACATACTGAATATACAAACTACAAAATGTATGTATAGGAAGGGAATTAAATTACAGAAGCTATTGCGTGGTATTTAGCATATTCAAAGCTAGTTGGTTTAATATATTACATATAAGTGAGAAGTTAATTTGTGCACCTTTTTGTTGAAGAAACTTTCATAAAAGTGATCGATATCTTATGTTTTTTTTTTAGTCCTTAGGCTCAAGTCCTTCACTTAATTAGTCACTGTTCTGATGTTTTCATGAATGTGTTTGATAATAATTGTGATGAGTGTGTTAAAAATACCGCTATTTTGTTGTCTATAAACGACTATGTGCTGTTGATGTTTGACTTTATACACACAAAAATCAGAAATTTCACGCCGTCAATAAATATTCAAAAGCATGAAAGAATAAATTTATATCGGTGATTATGTCTAGTTTTATTTTAGCCACGGCATATTCTTAGCTCAGTAACAATATGACACTTGTAAGAAACAAAAACAAATAAAACGTGAATTTTAGTTTGGGTGATCAGTGTCGTAAAGAAATATATGCAATTTAGAATTATTTAAACGTCACACAGTTTCATCTCCTTGTTATTACAACTCTGAAAATGTGACCATATAATTATAAAAAATAAAGCTGAATAATCTATGTTTAGTGTTTTGCTGTCCTGAGAATGAACATTAATTTTCATATACACAAACATCATATATGACCAAGACCACGATTAACAGTAATAACACCATTTCATTCTTATCACTGATATAAATTACTATCAACTTCTGATACAACAAAACGTATGTATTAAAACCATTCAACTCTATCACATTATACTAGTTTTTTGTTATTTTTTTTTCAACCGAAGAAAGGTAAAGAATGCTATATGCAATAAATTCATTGTTTTCTGTCAAGTCTTTGTGTACTCGTCAACAGAAAAAATAGCAGATTTGAACTGTTAGTAATTTATTCTTGAAGTCTAGAACAGAAATGAATGTCAGAGGCGTTCCAGCGAACAACCTTCTACTGTTGGTTGTAAACACCAAGAGAATTAGGATAAAGCCAAATAAATGCAGCAATACTGAAATAAATTCACAACATTTTAAAATATTGTAAGCATATAATAATAATAATAATAATAAATTAGCATATACCGCGTTTATAAATACACATTTGTTTGAAGTGTAATTCTCCCATTTTGTGTTTATGTCTGCAGTGTTCTCACGTGATCATTCTCTCTCTCTCTCTCTCTCTCTCTCACTTGTTCTTTTCACCCCTTACCTAAAGCTATCTCTTTCACTCCCTTCTTTTTCTCACTCCAGGTAAATCCCTCCCACCCACCCCCGTCTTTATTACTACCTGGCAGTCAGGTTTCAGGAGCAAACACTCCTGTGACACTGCCCTCATTAAAACGACTGAAAAGTAGCTTCCTACTATAAATAACGATAAACTCGCAATGTTGACTTTAAGTAAGAGTTTGATTGATGTTGCAGTATAACTGATCATATCATTTTTGGTAAAAAAAAGCTCGTTATTTATCACCACATTACTTGTTATTTCCAAAGCTGCGTGCTTCATAAACTCTGCCCCAGATACATCGTTAGTTAGTATGGTGTCCCACTGGGTTTTATTTTGAGCTCTTTTCTCTTTCATTTATATTAAAGATCTTCTACTTCATCTTAACCAGTCTTCAGCTGACCAATTTGCCGACGACTACAATGTTTACTTAGGATGGCTACGGACGTGTCAATTCAGAATCATCCCTGTAAGTTGAAATAAACAACATAGTTACGTGTAGCAATAATATTGTAATAATGATAAACACAATTTAAAAAAACAAACCAAAGTATGTGCTGGCTACAACACGAAAGAAGATGATAGTTTTACCAAAAAAAAAAACAGCAATACAATTTTTTAATGAAATGTCACGGATAAGAAATTTTCATGAAAATAAAATTATGTATTACAATAAATCTTATTAGTAACACCCAGACAATCCAAGAACTCTCTAGAGTAAAATCTTTTAAAAATTGATTGAATTTCAAGTCTACTTCATTTGTTTTAATGATAACTGTTCATCTAGAAAATTGGAACAACTGTCTTGTGTGAAAACCAAAACGTGGCTTCAACAATAAAAGCCTTGTTTCCTCCTCTTAATAATTGTGTAACCGCTAGAAAGCTTTGTTAGCTCCCTTGTCTATACATTCTACGCGAGCAGTCTTGTTCTCTCAGTGTTCTTGTTTCTTTCTGAACCTCCCCTCCCTATATCGTCTTCTTACTTTCACCATGTCCGCCATCAGGGTGACGTTTGTTTTTCAGTATTCCATGGGAGCAATCTGAAACCATTAAGGGCATAACCATATCGTACCATTTGTCATCCTCCATTCACTTCATTTCTCAGCCATTCGCTTGCCTCCACTTTGTGCTTACCTACCTCTAAATACATGCGTTTTGTACAATCTCTTACAAGCAGGATACCAAAATGAGTCTTTAATCTTTCATCTGTTTTTCTTGATTTTAGTTTGTTCTGTCGTCTTTGAAAAGTTCCTTTGACACAGTTTTCGATTGTTGCGTTTTTCATTTATCTGTGCTCCTCTTTTTTTCTACCATTCTTGTTTATGCCCGCGTTCCTCACTCTCTCTATCTTTCTTATAAAACTGGACATCTCTAACTACAGTCATTACTAGAACGAGTTTTACCATAGTCGTCATTTCTCTTTTCTCTGTTATCCCTTTTTGACATGGATGCTCAACCCGGGGATTCATATCCCGCAGGTGTGAAAGAAGGTCTGGCCGGTAACTGGGTTTGATGTTGCCTGAAGAAACAGTAGACGATTACCATCTGTGAGACGAGCAATCTTTGGTTGTAGGTAAGATTGGAATGTAAATGTTCCATTGTCGATCACTTTGTCCCCGAGCAGGTGACAGGGCAAAAGAGAATCTGCGTCAGTTAAGTTTAGCTTTTCATCGTAACAGTGCTTGTTACGTTCATACGCCTTGCCTTATACATGAAAGTTCTCTAATATCCTAGTCTAATGTTCTCGGGGTAGGTTGCGCGTTTCGGGAGTGTACAAGACATAGTCAATCTGATGCATGGTCCGCTGCCAATGTATACCCACAAAGAACTAGACTAATACTGTCTGCCTGCATTTCACGTATTCATAGCACCCTTCACTGCTGTCACTGTTAAAGAGTATCTGTAGGAATATCAATAAAATTCGACTTTCACTGTGTTTCATGGTTTCGTTATATTTATCATGGATGACTAAACAAGTGAAGTTTTCATTTCTTTTCTTCTTTTGTATGTTTGTATACGATTGTGTGTGTGTGTGTCAAACTGACAGAGAGAGAGAGAGAGAGAGAGAGAGAGAGAGAGAGAGTAAGGAGAGAAAGATTGCGAGAAAATGTATATTATAAGTAGAAAAGTGCATTCACTGAAGCAAACATCTTAACTACGAGGATGTTCTGTCAAATTAATTATTTTCATTGCACTTTAGTCAACATTGATCGTGCATAAACTGTTTGTTTTTATAATAAACCTGTCGAATACCAGTTTATCGTCATTATTATTATTATCATCATCATCATCATCATCAATATAGTAATCATCTTATTATCATTATTATCAAATAAAAGTCATATAAATATATTCCACAATCTAACTGTGCATATGCTCTAGTTGATGTTACAAGTGACATTCTCGTGATGGGGAACTACGTCAATCAAAATTCTGAATGCTTTTACTTCTACAGTCACACACGTTGCGCATAGCAGTCGTTTCGACATCACACCATAGACAGAAAAGCTACATTCAATTAACGTATGTTAAACAGCATTTTTCGACAACAGTCTCTGTATTTGCTGCTCATGCAATAATAAATAAAATATTCACTGATGAATTTATAGACTCTAACACAAAACCAATATGACCCAAAATTCGTGTTGCATTTAAATAGTTGCCATCATATTCATACTGCTGCTGGATAGCCACCATTAGCATGGTAATACTCTTAGGGCTGAAACAAACGATAAACAAAGTGGAAATCATAACAATCATTTTGACTACAGTGCGGTTACGTACAGAAACAGTATCAACTTGATTTGGACTTCTGTACTTCTTTCGCCATTTTGTTGAACTACGCAGTTTCATTGCTATTATTATAGTGCAGATGACGATAATAACAAAAGCAGACAAGGGGATCGAGAAATTATTTATGATAAAGGAAATACTTTCAACTTTCTCCCGATCGCCAACGAAAACCAGACCAAAAATAGTTTTGTTCCACAGGGGAGAAAACTTCATGCCCAGTGTGTTAACGAAGTACACGGGCATGACACTCAGAATGAGGACACCGTACACGCACACGATGATGATAGCTGTTAATGTTGATGTTATGATGTTTTTGATCTGTGAAAAAAATAATAAAATCTCATAATGTTTGAAATAATTTTAGATTGTAGAACATTGAAAGCAGTATCGTTAATATATGCCTGCTAAGCTAGAAACATCATTCTTTAGTAAAGTGAAATAACATAAAAGCTTACAGCAGGGGTTAAAAGCCTAGATCAGGGGTTAAAGGCCTAGAGCAGGGTTTAAAGGTATAGAGAAAGGGTTAAAGGACTAACTCAGTGGTTCTTAAATAATGGTAAATTCCACACCCCATCATTCCCTTTTCCTTCCGGAATGGAGAAGTGGAGAACTGAGACCACATATATGCAGACCCAGAAAGTTGAAAAATTGAACTTTCTACAAGCTAAACCTCTACAGAGTATACATATTATAGTGAACACCATGTTCTAGTGAATGACAAAGATTAAAATAACTCTGCCAGGGGCAAAACGGCTGATGATCAGTGGTCTAGAGAGAACAATACTAAAGGGCATGGTACATGGAGAACAAAGAGAGAGAGAGAGAGAGAGAAATAAAGAGAGAGAGAGAGAATGCAGAGAACGAGGCGAAACCTTTCTGAAAAGAACATCACTATATATTCTATACACTGTACTCCTGGAAACATACATCCTAGCTCTATACAACGAGGCGTGAGCTGTGAAGATGTGTCAGTTGGAAAAATATTCTGAAATGTGAGGATAGCGGAAAATAATGGATGTATTAGAGACCTTTCCAACAAAAAAGAAAAAAAAAATACTTTCTCTTGGCATTCGCTCTCAAATGGACGCTGGCTGGAATGTGTCACCGTTATGGGCTTGTGGCCCGATACATTTGATATCCGTTATGCGTATTTTTAGGGCCGGTCTCGTCTTTCCATTGCAATCAATATGTACTAGGTCAGATAACTTACTGTTTCCAGAGGCAATACTGAGACTTGTTTGGCTGCATACTAGGCACCACTGGGACTTGTTTGCCTGCATACTAGGCACCACTGAGACTTGTTTGGCTGCACACAAAGTACCACTGAGACTTGTTTGGCTGCACACAAAGTACCACTGGACTTGTTTGCCTGCATACTAGGCACTACCGAGACTTGTATTGCTGCACACAAAGTACCACTGAGACTTGTATGGCTGCACACAAGGTACCACTGAGACTTGTTTGGCTGCACACAAAGTACCACTGAGACTTGTTTGGCTGCACACAAAGTACCACTGAGACTTGTATGGCTGCACACAAAGTACCACTGAGACTGGTATGGCTGCACACAAAGTACCACTGAGACTTGTATGGCTGCACACAAGGTACCACTGAGACTTGTATGGCTGCACACAAAGTACCACTGAGACTTGTATGGCTGCACACAAGGTACCACTGAGACTTGTATGGCTGCACACAAAGTACCACTGAGACTTGTTTGGCTGCACACAAAGTACTACTGAGACTTGTTTGGCTGCACACAAGGTACCACTGAGACTTGTTTGGCTGCACACATGGTACTACTGAGACTTGTTTGGCTGCACACAAGGTACCACTGAGACATGTTTGGCTGCACACATGGTACTACTGAGACTTGTATGGCTGCACACAAAGTACCACTGAGACTTGTTTGGGTGCATACTGACTGCTGGATATGGCCTAGCTCTGTTGCTGGGCTGAGGGAGCTGTTTTATTACACTCGGGACGTCCTCCTAAGTGTTCTGTGTTCGATATCAGGGTGTCCTTTAGTGATTTTGTTGAAATAATAGCAAGACTGTGTTTAAATAGCTGGTGTTCCAGAGCACAAATGAAATTCGCTTTCATTTCCTCTTATCGTATATATCTTATATCCTTCCCGTGCCGTTAAACGTCACATAGGGCTCGCAAGGTAGTTTGCCAATTTTTCCTGTCTTCGACGAGTCTTTCAATCTCATCAAGGGATTATACCTGTTAATTTGGCCTCTCTTAATAATGTCCTCTTCAGAGTTTCATGTCGTCTGCCTCTTTTTCTCTGGCCTAGCTTGTTTTGGGATTCTCTAACTGATTCTTCTCATCACGTGACTAACATATGTCCATCTCCTTTTCCTGATTACCCATGAGACTAGTTGTTGTTCAGTCATTTGTCTTATCTCTGCATTGTTCTTGAATTCGTTCCACTTGATAACAAACATTTTCCTTAGGCATTTGCTTTGAAAAGAGTCTAATTTCTTGTCTATTTGTTTAGTTGTTTTCCAGCTTTCACATAATTAAATATTACATTTGAATTGAATAGTCTTAACTTGGTTTTTTGCTTATAACTTTTGAATGGCATATGTTCCATATATATTCTTGAGCATCGATGCTGCTTTTGCAATTCTAACTTCCTTTCTAGTGTCACTATCCTGGTCTATGTAGCTGCCAAGGTATGCAAACTGATTGACTTCTTCGACATATATCCCTTCTACGTGTATTTTTTCATTTTCATTAATGGGAATTTTCATTATTTTTGTTTTGTCCTTATTAATTTCAAGTCCTATTTTGCTAGCCAGTGAAGACATCTGTTTTTTCTTGCATGGAATTCACATTGTCACTGATAAGAGTTATGTCATCAGCAAAATTAAGATCTTCTAGTTGAGTTCCATGTACCCAATCAATACCTGTGTTACCTGTGCAACATGTTTTCTTTATGAAGTATATTGTAATTCCAAAAACCAAAGATGACAGTGCGCATCCTTGTTTCACACCTGTTTCAATCTAAAACCATTCACTCATCCCTTCTTCTGTTCTGACTGCGCAAACATGTCCATATCTGAGGACACTTAATTCTCTGATGCTCGTGTGGTATGTATTTTTTGAGGAAGGTTTATTGCGCATATTCTTCAATGTGCTGCTGGAAAGTTTGATGTTTGTCTTCTTTGTCCAAACTGATGTTTCCTAGGTTTTTCACTGCCAACAGCGGAGGAGTAGTGCCCTGGGCAGTATATCCATGTTGTGTTTTGGATCTGCGTTCTGGATATTATGTGCATCCACTCTGTTCGAAGGGCACAGTATTCTACATTTCTTAATGGGCTTTGATAGTCCGTGATGATTGTAGTTCGTTGTACTTTCTGGATCATCAGCCAAATGAAGGCGTGTCTAAAGGCTCATTTTCCAAACGTATGCTTAAGCAGGTGTGCTATGACCTGGTCATGTTTTTCAGAACTTTTATTTAGGAATATGCCGTTAAACCCCACCTGCCTCTAACATTTCCATGAACTGATCTATCCGTGAAGATAACGATGTCGTCAGGGCTCTAGATTTTCTTCATTAGCTCATTTATTTCGTCTTGTGATTTTTTTTTCGCAGACCAGTTCCGCAGTCTCAAGTCAGTGTACAATTTAGTAAGATTTTTCTACATTAGACCGTTACGTTAATCCAGTCTGCTTCTAGGGAAGTGTGTTGCTGGTCAATTAGTGTCCGTCAAACATCTTTCACAGCCACCATCCACGGTTGTTCTCTCTTTAATCTGGCCCCTTTCCTCATATTCCTTGTCAATGTTTCACTAACCCTGAAGCACGCTATAGATCACTGGTTCTCACTCTCCGTGATCACTGCAGGAGGGAAGAGCGTGTTCTGTACTGGCGAGCTGCGAGGGTAGAAAGTATTTTACTCATTAATGACCAGTTATCTTGTCTTATGTCCTGCATTTACCAACAAAATGCACACCAACTAGAGAATCATTTGTGTAACTGTCCTGAGTAAATGATAACAAATAGAAAAGAAAAACAAACCACAAATGCAGAACATAAATATCCAAGGTGAGATGATGCAGTGATACATGTTTATATTTTAGTTTTTTTTTTCTTACACGTGTCCTATGTTCAGTAAATTGATGAATGTATTTGTGTTCACGAATATCATTAAGAAAAACGTTTCCTGTACTCTAATTTAGCGTTAGAAAATTAGATTAAGGTCCAAAGCAAGGAAGAAAACGCTTGATTTTCAAAGCTTTTGAGGGACTCAGTCGTCAGTTGTTTCCCATGTAACAGAAATACGAAAAACCTGACAAGACTGAATTTTTTGGTCAGACGTTACTCAATATTATTTAGAAAATAATCGAAAAGTTATCTTTATTATGTTAAAGATGCCAATAAGAGATACTATGTCAGTGCCAGTATATGCATTGACGGATCATTCCATGGAGAGAACTATGAGATACCATGTTAGTGCATATATTTACCTTCATAGATCAAACAACAGAGATATGGTGGCAGTGTCAAGACTGTTCTGGACTCTTTATGTTATAGAGGCAACTAGAATTTATAGTGTTATTGCCGATATTTTATTTGGACTGTAGGCATACGGCAAGGCTACATAGTCAGCATCTCATACGAGGTGGACTTACCTGACATAAGAGACAATCGTCACTAACTATTATCCTACTCAGTCATCCAAGCTATTTAGAAGAAAGAATAGAATTATGGTCTTCCCTTCCTCTTACCTTCAAAGGTGTTGTTATGCACAGACATCTTTCCAGCGTAATTATGGCAGTCATCCAGCTGGTCACTTGAATGAATGTAGCGTGTGGCGTGCCAGACACGACCTGAGTCACTTCCATTGGTTCGAAAGACAAGTCTCCTCCAAAGACTACTACAGCATGGCTCACATTTATTAAAGTCATTGTTATGAGACTGCACAAATCGGAAACTGACAGTCCTGGTATAAAAAAGAGAAGTATTCTTCGCTAATTAATAATAAATCAGATTTAGTCTTTATGACTTAACATTAGTAATATTCTAAACAAAAGAACCACATTTAATGCATACAGTTATAAATTTAGTTGTTTTTTAAATCAAATATACATAGAGAGATCAATAGAAGTAAAGATGGACCTGTGCTTATGCTCCATAGACCAACATAAAGCATTTGATAAAGTGAGACATACAGAAATTATAAGAATGCTGGAAGACATCAACATAGATGGGAAATATCTGAAAAACATATCAAAAACATATATTGGCAGCAATAAGCAGCAATGAGGGTTCAGAACCAAATAGGAGCATTCCAAGACATAAAATTGGGAGTGAGACAAGGATGTGTTTTATCTCCTGACCTCTTCTCCTTGTACAGCGAAAACATATTAAGAAATATAAAGAACATGCCAGGAATATCAATTGGCGGGTACAACTTTAACAACTTAAGATATGCATACCACACAGTCCTGATCGCCATGGTTCGTAAAAGTAAAAATAAAGCTCCCGGAAGACTGAAGTGATGGTCATCTCAAAGAAGAGAATACCACCAAAATGTATCATTACCATCGATGGCACGAATCTGAAACAAGTTGATACATTCAAGTACTTAGTAACGATTATAACAACTGATGGGAAATGTCACAACAAAATAAGAGGAAGACGTGCTCAGGCCAAGTCAGCATTCCAGAAAATGAGCCACATCTTGTGCAACAGATTCGTATCAATGGAAACAAGATTCCGAGTACTTAAATGGTACATCGAGCCACTTTTGTTTTATGGTTGTGAAGCATGATCTATGAATAAGAGAGTACAGCGAAAATGGAGGCCTTGGAGATGTGGTTTATAAGAAGGATGTTGAAGGTACCATGGACAGCCAAGAAAACAAGTGAAGAAGTCTTAAGGAGGTAAAAAGCAAATTATATCAAAGATCAGAGGCAGACAAGTGAGATTTATAGGGCAGTCCCTGAGAAGAGGAAAATTGGAACACATTGTGGCAACTGAAAAAATTGAAGGAAGAAGAGACAGAGAGAGAAGTTAATTGATGGGCTGTGGTGTGAGTAGGAAGAAAGTCACCGGCAGATCTCATAATCAAGTCTAAAGACAGGGAATTGTGGAGAGAAATGATCGCCTACGCCACGGGGCACGGCACTTGTGAGTTGTCTACTTTGAAATTTTTCGTGTAGTCTTGTCTTATAAACTGTTGATGCTGTTTAATATTCTTCAGTACTCTATAAAACCTTATCACACAATAAGAACTGCATTGTCTATAAACGAAGAGTACATGTGGTCATGAAGACTACGTTCTACACAAATATGATGATACTGCTTAAATCCATTCTTCTATTATCTGATTCTCCTCTTGTCTGTCTGATCCTCTCTGACAGTCTTCCTCTGCCGTCTCCATCGGCATTCGCTTATTGAGCGTCTTTGGTCGGACGATTCCTCACTCGATCGTCCCTCTCTGTCTGCTGTTTCTCTCTGATCGTCCCTCTCTGTCTGTTGTTTCTCTCTGATCGTCCCTCTCTGTCTGCTGTTTCTCTCTGATCGTCCCTCTCTGTCTGCTGTTTCTCTCTGATCGTCCCTCTCTGTCTGCTGTTTCTCTCTGATCGTCCCTCTCTGTCTCCTTTCCCTCTCTGATCGTCCCTCTCTATCTGTTGTTCCTATCTGATCGTCCCTCTCTGTTTGCTGTTCCTCTCTGATCGTCCGTCCTTCTGTTCTTCTCTTGTCTGTATACTTCTGACGATCCCCCTCACCTGTTTGCTGCCCTCTGGACTTCCTATTCGTGGGGGCTCCTTTCTTCTCGTGCTCCTTCCTTTGGTGTCATCTTCCTACGTCTTCAGGATCCACACTTCAGATGTCTACTGGTTTCTATGAGCGTTTTTGGTTGGTTCACAAGTCCTAACCTATCAGGTTAGCGTTGACTAGTGTCCACTCCTTGTTTTCAAGGTTGTGTACAAATTGCGTCCTGTGGTTAGTAAACATGTCTCACCGGTCAGCTGTCTTCTTCTTCTTCTTCGTTCGCTTCTACCACAAAAACCGCACTGTGATCCTACTGAATTTACGCCTGTGGTCCTCGTTAGGTCCCGTGGTCTCCTGTAGGACCACACGAGATCCACGAGAGGACCACGAGGGGTTCAGAGTATCACAGGGCTTTAGCCTGTATTTCTTGGTGGGTCTCAGAAGCGGGATTGCGTGACACCGTGGTTTCCATTGCACCAGTTTAGTCTAAGGTTGGACTTTCTCACCGGAAGACCTCGACGTGTTTAGGATATCAGTGCATTCCCGCTGGGTGAGAGGCGGTAGCGCATCTAGGCCAGAGTTGGACCTTCTCATCGGAAAACCTCGGCGTCTTTCGAGATACCTGTGTATCACCGCCGGGTGAGAGGTGGTTGCCCATCCAGTCCAGAGTTGGACTTTCTCACCGGAAAACCTCAGCGTGATTAGGATACGCAAACATCCTCGCCGGGTGAGAGGTGGTTGCCTATCTAGACTGCCCTGGTCCAGTGTCTCCGACTTCAGCATTTTGCGGTCGTGGCCGCTACCCTTCCTAGTTGTGACCAGAATGGAGCTTTTGTCCAGGAGGACGAATCCTCGCCACTAGTGACTCTTCCACCCCTGGGTGAGCCGGTTTAGGCATATTATCCCAGTATGGGCGTGTTTGGGACGTGACCGACCTCTAGAGCAGATTATATATATATATGTATACATTCATATATACATGGGAGAGGTGGAGAGTTTTTAATATCTTGGATCATTACTCACTAACAGTGGAGATACAATGAAGGAAATTTAAAAGGAGGGCATCTATCGCTTTTCAGAAGTAAAACAACTAAAGAAACCATGGTGCGGAACAGACAGAAGTAGAAAAATAAGATTTTTTAGAGCATGCATTTTTCCGATCGCAATATATGGCCGTGAGATTTGGACAATAAACAACAGCTGAGAAACACATAAATGCCTTTGAATGTAAGTGCTACAGAATAGTTCTTTAAATATTACGGGCACAAAAAAGAACAAATATTTCCATACTTCAAGAACTTAATGCTGGCTAGTAAAGATCAGTAAACCGAGAAAACGTACATATTTTAGACACATTAAACGTCATTATAATCTAGAGAAGAACCTCTTGGAAGGGTACATAATGAGAAAAAGAAAGAGAGGAAGACCAAGGCAAAGATGGCTGCAAAACAGCTTTGATAAACTACAAATAGATGTATCAGCAGCAGAGCATTTTGTTTACAACCGAGAGATATACAGGAGAGCTGTTAGGGAGGCAAAGTTCCGGAAACATTCTGATGGCATATATATATATATACAAACACATATATATGTATATATACATACATATATGTACATATGTATGTTATAGTTTTATAAAGGATGTGTCATAATCTCTGAGCATTGTACTTTAAGGTATTAAAAATAAATCAGAAATTGAGCATGAAAATTGTTCATCTCGCTGGTAGTCTGTTTTTCATAAATGAAATTCATAATTTTGATAGAATTTCCTTGCGTGTGTAATCATGTTCTCTTGCTTAAATGCAAAAGTGTCCACAACAAAGTAATACAGAGCTAAATAAATAGCGCAGAAACACGTTGGCACTTGTAATAAAGAATTTTAAAGAATCAATATTTTTCTCCTTCTTTTTTTTCTGCCACAATCGACAGAGAATCTTGGTGATCTATGATTAATCTTTCATCATTTGACAAGCATGCAAAGATCTTGACTATATGTAAAACAGTAAATATATTTATATAAAAGTACATTTCTCATCAAGGTTTGATACAATAAATGTAAACGATAATAATTAAATACTTCGCAGAGAGGATATCTGCAAACATAAAGGGATATAACATGACGGTTTTATTTAATTTAAATGCTCTCCCTTGTCCATCAATAAACGCAGGTATTAAAACAACGAAAACGTAAATTATATTTTTAAAAACATATTTCACAACATGCATTACAACTAATCAAGATGAAAAACAAAATATAAACATCTGAGAATAGAATCCTGGGACTAATTTATAGGTTGGTCTCACACCTTATGACAAAACAATGAAAGATAAGAAGTAACAAATAAATCCTCTCATTGTTTAATTGTTTATCATAATGGCTAGAACATCGATTATGACAAAGAAAAGAATCAGGTGGCACGGGCATCTAGAAATAACGGAGAAGGATAGGCAGGTAAAGATGGCCAATACAGAAGTAGTGAAAAGAGACAGACCAGGAGGTAGAACTAAACGATGAGACAACCTAGACTAAGATATTCGCGCTCTTGAAACCAACATTGTCAAGAAAAGATTAATAACGGGGAGGAATGGAGATGTGTCTTGTGTCCAGTGGCTGGAAATATGCTGAATTCAGTAGCTGATCAAAGAAGAGGAAGAATAGTTTTACTTGTAAAAAGTGTTATTTCAACGAATGTGCTAACAGAATTCGCTTTGTTTCAAATTAGAAATCTTACAAATCTTACAAGAAACAAATGATTATAGTGTTTAGTATATTCCAGTCTGTACATCTGTGATCTATGAACGAGACACTTTAAGTGTCAGGATTAAGCAGTGTCAAAAAGAAATATCGCTTATAATCGGATCCTTTTCAAGAGCAATTTAAGACATAAGTATAGTATTATTATTTCAGAAATATCTAGCGAATATTTTATTCTGCTGCCTGCTCTCTCGTTTTTTTGTCTTCCATACCTAAGAGACCGACGATCACAGGCTCCTTGAAACCTTGCTTGACGAAGCAGATGATGTTGATGATGTTTGTCATAATACCAAACAAAGCAATTCCCTGACAAACCACACTATACACAATCATCGTGAAAACCATTATGATATCATCACTCATGCTGAGAAGACTCTACAAGGTGGGAAAGATTTGACTGCCTGTACATTTTAGCAGTGCATAACACTTCTACGTCATTCTATACACAAATTTAAGTTCCTGCATGGAAGTTTATCGATACTAATACTAACGTATTTCTGCTGAGCAAGATATTACACGATGATTTTAGTTTAGGGAATCAAGAAAGCACGTTATCACAATCAACGTCAAATATCGGCGTTTTCATATAGATATGGTGTACACAGTGTAATTAAATAAGGAATATCAAAAGACCAGAAACAAAAAAAAATGAAGATAGCAAATGCAAAAAGTACGCGCAAATTAAAGAAATTATTGCCTGGTATTTAATATGCTAAACCCACTGGGAGTGACAGCTAGTAATAAGTGAACGGTTAATTTTTGTAGCATTTTATTGAAGAAAACTTTGACTCATTTCCAAGTCCAAGGCACAAGGGTTTCACTTAATTAGACACTGTTAACTGTCTGCTCTGTCAATGTGTCTGACATAATCTATGATGAGTGTACTGAAGCTCCTGCTACTCTATAAATGAAATGTATGCTATTAGTGTTTGCCTTTCTACAAAAAAAATGTAGAAGGTCAGTAAATACTAAACGGCATGAAGGAATAAACTGATATCGGAGATTATTATATTTCTCTTTTAGCCACGATATATTTTTAGATCGGTACAGGTGTGACAGGTGTAAGAAAGAGTATAAGAAACTGAAACTTAACGCTGTGTTTTTTGTATCCTCTTCTGCTGGGTCCTAAATGTTTGAAAGTGTGTCCCTATAATTATAAGAAATAAAGTTTATCAGCCTGCGTTTAGTGTGTGGCAGTTTGTGCTGAGAATTAACATTGATTCCATTTTCATTTCCATAAGCACCGCCTACCATAGATGACGAGTACAAGAAGGGACGCATTCTCATTTTTGTCGCTAATTTAAATTAGTACCATAATCTGGTGCAAGTAAAAACTGTATTACAAGAACAAATGGCTCTCATATAACATTAATATTTTCAAACGAAGAAGGGTAAAGAATGCAGTACTTTTTTTTCATCCAGAAAATATCTTTGTGTATCTATCTACCAAGGAAATGATACGTTTTAATTCTTTACATTTTATTCTTGAAGTCTCTAATAGAAGGGTATTTCAGCCAAAAACGTCTTCTACATTTCACTGTAAGAGAATTTAGGTAATGGCAAATAAATGCAGTAATATTAAAGTAAATGCGTAACATCTTGAATTACTGTGAGCATGTGATAATGTTTTAAATTTAGCCTCTACCACATCCTTTATTACAAATTATATATGATTTAATAAAAACAATTATGTATATGTAAGTTTGGATTTTAATTCTCGTTTCTATGTTTCTGTCAGCAGTGTTTATTCTCTCTCTCTCTCTTCCTCTCTCTCTTCCTCTCTGTTAACTCTCTCCATCCCCCCACCCACTTCCACTCGAGTCTTCCTCGTCTGCCCCCTCCTCCCTTATCTAAATTACTAACTAGCAGTAATATTCTAGGAACAAACAGTCCCGTCGCACATAGCTCATTAAAATGACAGAAAAAACAGTTTCCAATTATAAATAATGATAAAATGCTCGGGTTATGTTGACTTTAAGAAAGCATCTGATCATACGATTCTTTGATTCTATTATGTTTCTATTCTCTTTTCTCTGCCATTGGTATTAATGATTTTCCACTTCATCTTAACAAATTTTCACGTGACCAAATTTCACGATGACTGTAGTATTTACACTAGCTGACTACGGCTTTTTCAAAACAAAATCAACTCTGCGAGCTGAAATAAATAACTTAATAGTAAACAGTAATAATAATGCAATAACGAAACATATTTTTAAAAAAAACAAAGTCTGTGCTCATTACACCAAGAAAGGATGTGCTAGCTTCACCAAAGTCTGCACTTCAGTTTCGTCCTCGAACCTCGCGTAAGGAAATAGTGAAAATAAAATATTCTGGGTCTCAGTATTCAGGGTCCATCTTTCGCTAAGGACAACAATGTTAAATCCATTCTTATCAGTTTTGTTATAAAATCGAGTTTGTCCAGTCTGTTATCCCATCAGTGACAGATTATCCGTATAAATTAAAGCTTTTTTATGAATAGTTTTATTTTTTTTAAAATCTGGATAACTTCCTGCTCCGTATATTAACATTTCTTATAGAAACTTTCTACATAAACCTACCATGTTTATTTATTTACTATGTACTATGTCGACAATACTAACAGTAAGTTCAATCAGAAGCTTGCCAATCATTCCACAATACTCAGTGAAGGAGAGGAGATTGATATAGATGAATTATGGAATTCTTACAGCACAGCCATAATCACAGCTGCAAAAGCAAGCGCTGGACTAAAAGAAACCAAATAGAAAAGCATTGTTATCAGAAAACACATGGAAGTACATACATGAAAGACGAGCAGCCACATTAGACACGTTGAATGTAAAGACATATCTTAGAAAAGATCTGGAAAAAGCAAAATACAAAGAAATAAATAATAAAGTAAAAACTTCAGCTAGAAGGGATAAAAGAGAATACGAAATATATGATAAAAGAGGCAGAAAAAGCAGCAAAAACATGACACAGCAAAACATTATATAACATACAAAAAAGGCAAACAGGTACTATTATAAATTAAAGAAAGGCCAATCCTTAGCAAAACTAGAACCCTATCAACATTAAGTAAAGACCAAAAGCAAAAATGGGCTGAACATTTCCAAGAAATACTTAAATGACAACACCCAAAAGAATTGATAAACCTTGTAACGGACTTACCAAACTCACAACTAAATGTCAACCTGAAGGAAATTACACTGCATGAAATGGAAACAGCAGTGAATTTAATGGATAATAACAAAGCTGCAGGTGAAGATGAAATAACACCCGAATGTTAAAAGCTATCAGTAGTGACAACATGAGACAACTACAGAGAATGGTTAATAAGATTTGGAAAGAAGAAAAGGTATCTTCAAAGTTGAAAAAAGGAATCATTGTTAAAATATAAAAAGGCAACCTAGTGACTGTAACAATTGGAGAGGAGTAACCTTAGTATCAGTTGTGTCACAAGTAGTTCATTTTGAACAGACTTAAAGATATAGTGGATACCACAATGAGAGATGAAGAAGCAGGATTTAGAAAAGGGAGAAGCTGTCTCGATCAGTTCTTTACTTTAAGAATAATACTTCAAGAATATATTGAAAAGCAGAAACCATTAATACTGAACGCCATAAACTTCAAAAAGGCATTTGATAGCGTACACAGATATTCATTGTGGATAAGTTTAAGTCTATAGACTTTTAGATGGAATGGCATCTAAAATTGTCAGCATCATTAAGGGCCTCTACAATGGATATGTTTGTGCAGTCAAGACAGAAGAAGGGATGAGTATATGGTTCCAGATTGAAACAGGCGTGAAACAAGGATGTATACTATATCCTTTGTGTTTTAGAATTGCAATAGGCTTCATAATGAAAACATGGTGCACAGGAAACACGGGTATTGATTGGGTAAATGGGACCCAACTAGAAGATCTTGATTTTGCTGATGACATAACTCTTATCAGTGACAATATTATTTCTGTGCAAGACAAAACAGGTACTTGTTTTCACTGGCTAGTAAAATAGAACTTTAACAAGGAAAAAACAAAAATAATGAAAATGGAAAAATACACATAGAAGGGACAGATGTTTAAGAAGTCAGTCAATTTGCATACCTTGGCAGTTACATAGACCAGGATGGTGACACCAGAAAGGAAGTTAGAATTAGAATTGCAAAAGCAGCATCGATCCTCAAGAAGTCTGAGAACATATAGCATTCAAAAGTTATAAGCACACAATCCATGTTAAGACTATTCAATTCAAATGTAATATCCACACTCATTTATGTATGTGAAAGCTGGAAAATAACAAAAGAAATGGATTGATTGATTGATTGATCTTTATTTCAAAAGGGTTAAGAATTGGGCGCGCAGACCCGTCTGAAATTCTGCCCTTTATCATCATCTTTCACTCTATTCCAGACATTCTACAAATATGCTGTTCATATAACAAACATAACTAACATTGAAGCTGAGAGACATAAAATAAAATATAACATTTACGTTTCGCTCTTAAACATTCACTCAGTACAGAAGTAACTACATACATTATAAATGACTATCTACTAAACAAAATTTTCGGGACTGTTCAGAAAACAATTAATTGTATTCGGTGTCTGTAAGAGCAGTTTAAGATAACTTTTAAGTTTTATAATTCATGGAGGCATGTAGTCGACATCAAATAGATATTGGGAAAGCTTGTAGTTGTAGGAAGGAGTATAATTTATATTTTTTATATAGGATGGGAGGGTATTCCAAAGATGAGCAGCAGAATAACTAAAGCTTTTCTTGTAAAGATCAAGTCTAGGTTTTGGAAGACATATGTTGTTCAAGCTTTGGCTGCACTTTGGGCTAAATTTAAACAGGATCCATAGATAAGAGAAATTAGACTCTTTTGAAAACAAATGCCTAAGGAAAATACTCGACATCAAGTGGAACGAATTCAAGAACAATGCAGAGATAAGACAGATGAGCGAACAACAACCGGTCTCATGGGTGATCAGGAAAAGTAGATGGACATATGTTGGTCACTTGATGAGAAGAAACAACCAAAGAATCTCAAAACAAGCTATCAGGTGCATCTCAACAGGCCAAAGGAAAAGAAGTAGACCATTTGAAACTCTAAAGAGGACATTGATAAGTGAGGCCAAACTAATAGGCATAACATCCCTTGATGAGGTTGAAAAGCTTGCCGAAAACAGGTACAACTGGCGAACTACTTTGCAAGCCCTATGTGACGTCTAACGGCACGGGAATGATATACGATATAAGATGTCGGTATAAGGTGGACATAAAAAATGACAACTGCTGTGAAACTGGTTCTGGTAATGAAAATAGATGGGTGTGTGGTATAGTTTTACTAACAAAAAAAAAAAAACAGTAGAAAGATATGGAAAGTGGGTAGAAAAAAGAACGGCAGGATGCAAGATGAGTACATACTTGTATAGAAGGAGGACATACAACAATCGACTTTTTCGGGAAAATATTTTTTTCATGGATCACATACGAAAACAAAACAATAGATAGAAACAAAAAAATGCATGAAAGACATATAGACTTAGCTTTTTGGCCTCTTCTTTATAAGAAAGTCTGGCGTGAAATGTAATATTTTTTTTTTCAGTTCCGCGTGTATCAGAAAGTTCGTGGCGTACTTTCTTAGAAGAAGGAAGGCAAGAGGCTGAT
Source organism: Achatina immaculata (assembly GCA_009760885.1). Taxonomy (NCBI): domain Eukaryota; kingdom Metazoa; phylum Mollusca; class Gastropoda; order Stylommatophora; family Achatinidae; genus Lissachatina; species Lissachatina immaculata. Next base: position 55,929,178 of record CM019702.1, read on the forward strand.
TTTGTATATTTTCATACATCTTTCGTGTTTTGATATGTTGTGTTGCTTTTGTATGTGATCCGTGAAAAAGGGTTTTGCTGAAATATTCAATTAATGTATGTCCTTCATTTATATGTACCCATCTCTTTTCTGCCATCTCTGCTTCTGTCCAATTTCCTTACTCATTCTATCGTTTTGTAAAACTGTACCTACCACATATCTATTTTCCATATAAATTAGTTGTTATTTTTCCTCATTTGATCGATACTTGGTGCTTCCATTCAACTCATCTGCATTTTTTCCCGTTCATTGGGTATCAGACAATTTTTCTCTGTGTTTCCTTCTCGTCTTTTCCTCTGAGTTTTCGAGTGATTCTCCAAATTCTGTGTTCTCGTAACTATGCAAGAATTTTCATTGTTTTTCTCTTTTAGCCACAAACATGTTTTGTTCTTCTGTTGCTTCTGTAAGAATTGTTTCCATATGTTCTTTGTTTTATTGCATATTCCTTGAAAAACCATATCTGTCTGGCTACTCAGTCTATTTCATATTTTTTGTTCTAATTTATGAAAATTGCACAACTGGCTCAATGTGGCTTTTTCTTATCTTTATATCTCCACCAAGGACATTCTCTTATTTGGTTTCTTGTTCTTGATTTTCATTCACATGCACATTCTTTCCTTTTCTGTACATGAAATTCTGAAATTGTGTCAGTATCTTTCCATTTGTTCTGTTACTGATATGTTTGTTTTATATATTACTGCCATAGTTTCTGTCCTGCTGTTGTTGAATCCTATTATGATAATTCTAATCATTTAATGACGGTTTATTTGAACTGTTAACTTATCTGTGTAGACGTCCGTTCTTGTTTTCTTAATACATTTTTATGGTATGAGAAGTGAACTCGGGGCCAGACTCTGACTCAAAACCTCTACTGCAGTGGTTCCCAACATGAAGCGTACGCCCTACGAAAGTGGGGGTGGGGGGGTGGGGGAAGGGAAGGAGGGACAGTTTGAACATTTAGGGGCCATTGGAATATGCAGTATTTATATTACGTCTCTTCAGAACGTTATTGTAATGGCGGGTAGAAGGGAATCATAAACTTTAAGACGTTCATAGGGAGCATAAACCAGAAAAGTTTGGGAAACACTGCAGTACAGTCTTCATCGTTTAACTCGCCTTCGATATGCTAACTAAATACGGGTGCATTTCTAAGGGAATTAACTTACTAGTTTACGATTCGACAATACCGAGGTTGTGTCCCTTCAGTAAACATGCTGACGTTATTGAACCTCGGATTAGACTTGTTTATAAAATATATTCCCTTTGGAGAATAACACTTTGTTCCACATATACATTTCACATAATTATAGATTTCATTTTCAAAGTATCTGTGTTCTAAAACGTAAAGTGTGCTATTTGTAACATATGAAGCTACCAGGGACTTTCATAAAATTCTAATATCTGAATAATCTTGTGTGATTAAAATACAATGGTTTCCTTAGTGTTGCCATGTCTTCCCATATATCCATCAGAATACAGTACAAAGACGCATACAACTGTTTTATATGTGCTTAAAAATCAGTTCATAGTGGAGGATTTGGTTCATTTAACTGCATATAGATAATTATGTCATATTGGCAGATAACAGCATATTTCGCTATCTCTATCTCACAGCATAAAGATTTAATTTTCAAGGATATATGATGTCTTATATTGCTTTGGAAGCTGAATCCTCTCATTTTTTGTGTGTTATTGTCTGCAATGTTCACACGTGATTATTCTCTCTCTCTCTCTCTCTCTCTCTCTCTCGTTCTTTCCAACCCTTAATTAACGCTACCTCTCCCCCCTCCCTCTCCGATTCATTCTCTTTCTCTCTCCCAGACCTCCCCCTCCCCTCTCTAAATTATCAACTGGCAGTCAGGTTTCGGTACGAAATACTTCTGTCACACCGCTCTCATTAAACCTACTCTCTGGAATTATTCTCCGCTGAAATTTTTGAGGTACATGCAATTAATAGCTAAAAATAAATGCATGGTTTATCAATTCAAAGATATTTGAATACAGAAACATAATTTTATCTTAGCAGCATGGCATACAAAAAATATCACCACTCACCAGATATGATATTCCGGACAGCAGGGGTTAAAATGACAGAAAACAACTTTCAGCTATTAAAAAAACCGATAAACTCTGCTGTATCATTTGACATTAAGAAGAAGAGCATTTACCTGTTCATCTTCGTACGCAGACTGGCGATGATGCGTGGTACCCTGATGTTTGCGATGCGCCTTTTGTCTGGGTACCTTCAGCACCTTTCCTGTCTAGGGCAGACTGTGGTCCTGATCGGACTGCCATGAAGACAGTGGTGTAGGCTGGCATGGCCAAAACTTTGTTTTCCAGCCTCTGGTGGCTGTACTTCTCCATGTCAGATCCAACGTTGCAGACGGCTTTGAGACAGTTCCACAGAGGCACTCCGACTTCAGGATGAGGAATCCGATGTGTGCTTCAACGATATCCTTTCCCCGTCACCTATAATCTGCTGGCTCTGTTTTGTATACATCATTCTGATAGCCATGGGCTTATCACTTCTAGGATTCATTTGTTTCACACCAGATTTTCCTCATCCCTGCCGGCAATCTCCACGTCCCCATCCGTCCATCAACCTGACATTACATTTTACAAAAATAACATTTACAGTTAGTGTTGACTGCTACAGGTTTCTGGGCTAGAGAAGTAGGTCAGAGTTTTTAAGCAAAGAGATCTATGTTCCCTGTCTCACAAAGACTATTTTAAGATAAGTGTGTTCTTAACACAGTTGTTCCCAGGATACTGAAATATGACTTAACATGTAAGTATGTGGTAGATTAACTACATTTGCTAGAGCAGATAAAGCACAGTTGCGGTGGCTAATGTCTTGAAGTATAACTCATTGAAAAAGTTCGCTGTTCAAGTGTGTGACTATAATGGTGGTTAAATTAATGTTTGAGATGTATCCATATCTGGAGTTTCATATATCCTGAATGATACATTGCTAGAATTGTTTCTTTAATAGATTTTAAGTGACTGGGGATACTTCTAGGATTACTAGTAATGAAAGAAGTAATTCATTTCTTTTTCTTGCAGATTTAACGTCTTGGCATTTTTTAGATAAATTCGGTTGTGACAATAATCATTCTTAATATAGAAATGCACAAGACTTTTCACACGGGTCCTTTAATTTTATGTGACAGATAAAAGGGATGGCCACTGCAATAAAACTCGTTCTATTAATAATAAAGGCAGATAGAGGTGCATGGTGCAGTTTTACAAAGCGATAGAGGGAGTGAGTCAAGTGAGAAAAGTGAGAAAAATGAATAGAAAGTATGAGAACGAGATGAGAATACATACATGAAAAACATACAGAATCCGATATTTTGGCGTGAGCTTTTTTCGAGGATTACATACACAAACGAGACACAAACATACAACTAAACGAACAAAAATATCTTAATGTGGCATAATCCAAAAGTAAGAAACACAAGGAAATGTGTGTCCACTAGACAAGGCATAGAGACCACGCGGGGCCACACAAAGTATAATTGATAGAGCCACTCGTAAAGAAGAGGTGGAGAGAGGGATGGAAACAGGCGGGGGAAAGGGGAAGGGCAACAGAAACATGATAGCCGCTAGAGGAGAAGGTGTGCTGAGAGGGGAGGGGGAAAGGGGAAACGAAGAGATAATGAATGAAGAACATAAACACCTGCAGTGAGAAAATGTGAAACTGGTGAATAGGACAAGACCCTATACAATCATAGGTCGCCAGAGAAAATGAGGAGGTGGCGATAGGGAGGAGGAGATAGCAGAAAGAAACAAGAAAGTAAAGTATAAATCACAGAAAAGAAGAAAAAAAGAGTGGACAATTAAAGAAGTTAAACTTCAAATTCTACAAAAGCATTGCTTTCCCTGCTCAATATCTGTTTGATACCTCTTCCCTTCCCATTAAACATTTATAGATGTTATATACTTTTTACGACTCAAAATGTTATCAGTATCTTCATAAAGTAAACTTTCCCTCTACAGAAACAGCATGTACTTGTCAGTCGTTTTTTGCACCGTGCCCCACTTAAATGACTCAAAGATGTTGATGGCCGCGCTTTCCCCTTTCCTTTCCCCTACACACGCCTGGTAGCAGAATAGTCAGACAAGTTATGATGAAAAAAGTATAATATAAAAATATTCTGATTGCTAAAAACATATTAAAATGTCCCGTCAGCCCGTGCGTAGACACTGCTATAACCGTATGCTAATGTGATACTGAGAGGTAGGGGCAATGCGAATGAGCTTGAGCGGGGAAAACATCAGGGGCGGGCGCATGGCTGATGGGTCGGAAAGTAGGGATGTGAAAATCATGTGACCCGCCCACATTTCCCACAGGTTAGAGTACCCAACTGTCATGAATGGGTAGATCGGACACCTGATGCTGGGTTAGACGGAAGCCGTGGGAAGCCGTAAACACTAGAAGGCTCGTCGACACCCACTTCAAGTGGGCTTTAATCCATGGGGCCCAGTTCCAGCAGGTGGCTGCGGTTCACGTGTGAAATGATTGTCTGGCAGGTAGCTGAGGTTCACGCGTGAAAGGACTGTCTAGCCGTACGTGGAGTATGATGTAGCCTGAAGACAGAGGAGGCGATTACTACCTGTTGTCGGAACTTGCCTTTGTTATAAACTTTTTAGACATCAAAATACTTGTTGGAGCAGACAATATTGTCACCTCCGTATTTTACAATCCCACCGACAACCACACGTATGTGCTTTACACCTACTCTCATCATGAAACTTTTAAGAACTCCATCCCATACTACCAACTCCTCCATCTTCGCCGCCTATGTCAGGATGACTTGGACTTTATAGATCAGTCCAACAATTTATTAGAATTTTTTCGTCATCACTACTACTCGGAAAATGTCCTTCTGAAAGCGTTTAACCGTATCCAACTAGAAATATACGAAGAGGCTTAAAAAACCTGTTACCTCCGTCCGATAGAGTTAAATTTCCTTTCCACTCGCATGGTCAGATGGTTAGAAAATTCTTTATCGTCATCTACCACTAATCCACGTCGACGCCGACACTCGAGACATTTTCTCTAATCCACCCCTATTAGCATACAAACAGGACCACATCTTATAGAAGTCCTCGTCCATAGCCACCTGAAACGGAACCTTGCATGTATTGGCACCAGAAAATGTAACCGCCCCCTGCTGTGTTACCTGCCCTATAGTCTGGAAAACGAAAACGATCACCTTTCCAAAAAATATCCTCACGCTACATGAGGGATTCATATGCGAGCCCCGCAATGCGATACATGCCATTATATGCAAGCGATGCATGATAACTTATATTGGTGGAACTTGTCTCTGGTTATTTGACCGCATGCAGAAACATTTGGACGATATCACACAGCATGCTTCACAACCAGTCCCTAATCATTTCAACCACAGAGGCAAATCTGACTTTCTGGTAACAGTCAGCAAACAATGTCACGCTGATAATTGGTGCCGCCTAGAGCACGAGAACAGTTACAATCAGGAATACGGAACGCTGGAAACATACTAATAAACTACACCTAACATTCCTCTATTCTCAGTCATAATCCTTCTGCATTAAGTTCCACTCCCTTCTCACTTCTGAACACATATTTCAGAACCTCCTCACAGCGTCACATTACAAACCCTCTACCCCAAATGTAATCACATATTTCACCTTCTCCCGGCTAGATTACAATTGTAATCTTTTCCCTCGCCCCCGCCCCCCCCCCCCCCCCCCCCATCCCTCGATTCTTATTTATGACCCACCTACCACACATCATTATTCTCCATTTAAACATTCTCTACAGTGTACCATGCGTATTTCTGAACACAGACTCTTACAAGCCACAGCTTCTCACAAGTCACAACTAAGTGCTGAATTCATTTTTTTTTTTTCATTTATTTTTTTTTTACATAGCATTCATGTGAACTTATACTTTAATCTTCTCTCTCTCTCTCTCTCTCTCTCTCTCTCTCTCTCTCTCTCTCTATTTCTTCGTCACATGTGTTTTTGTATTATTAAGGCTCACGTCGAAACATCAAAATTGTGTACTCGTTAAATAATAAAGCTGTTCCTACTTCTGAATCGTTACGGTTAATTAAGTCAAGGTTTCTATAGTAAACAATGTGTGTGTGTGCGTGCTGCGTGCGTGCGTGCGTGCGTGCATACACCTTGTTTGATACATGAGAAGTTCTCTAGATTTGGTAGCTACTCGAGTTGAGACGCACGTTTAAGGGGTATAGAAGACACGGTTCACGCGACACAGGGTCCATAAAGAACTAGACTAAGATTGTCTGCCTGCGTTTCTACTCACAGAACCTTTCACTGTTGCAGGCCGCGGCTAATAAAGAGCACCTGTCATTAACAGTTCGCCTTTCTCTTAGCTTTCTAGTTTCACCATATTTATTATGAATGATTAAAAAGAGGGAATATCATTTTCTTTGTTTTTATATTTGTATATGTGCTTTGTGTGTCAGACAGAGAGAGAGAGAGAGAGATTGAGAGAGAGAGAATGAATGAATAAATGAATAATCTTTATTTTTAAAAGGTAAAGAATTGGGCACGCAGGCCCGTCTCACATTCTGCCCTTCATCACTCCATCTTTCATTCTTCACACACACTCGATTTAATATAAATATACAAATTAAATTAGGAAAAAAAACATATCAAAAGAGTGTAAGATTTAACTATTACATTCAAAGTAAAAGAGAAGAAGTAATTAGTCTAATAAAATATCTCTCACGCACACATACACACACAGACATATACAAAAACAAAAATACATTGTAAATACAGATCTTCTAACATATGTTTTTAACAAACATTAAAATAATTTCTAACAGTATCTAACATGTTACTTTTCGAACTACGTCATTTTAGTACTTGATGCTGGCAAGTCATAGGTTGAGGGATTACTGGTTATTCTACGGAGGCATATAATTACAAGCAAGTAAATAATGAAACAGGTGTGAGTTAAAGAATGAAGTATTACCAGAGAGAGAGAGGAGAGAGAGAGAGAGCAAAGAGAGTGAAAGACGGTGAGAAAATACAACCTACTACTAGAAAACACACTGACTGAAGCAAGCATCTTAGTAGCACCGATATTCTGTCAGATTTATTTATTTCGTCCATCTTTAGTAAACATTGCATAACTGATTGTGTCTATAGTGAATTCTTAAATACCAGTTTTTTTCATCATCATCAGAATTATTATTATCAAAATCGTCATCGTTCTCATCATTATTATCATATTATACATTTTTTCTCTCCTAAAACCGCCCACATGCCCTGGCTGATGTTACACGGGACATTCTCTTGATGAGCAACTGCGTTAGTCACAAGGTTAAATATTATTACTTGTACAGTCACACTCGTTGCGTGTGACAATAGAGTCAGCATCACACGATATACACAGAAAAGCTACATTTAATTTCATTTTTATGTTAAAGAATATATTCCGACAGCAGTCTCTGTATTTGCTGCTCATGGAATAATAAATTAAAATATTCACTGATGAATTTATTGATTCTAACACAAAACCAATCCCAATCAAAATTAGTGTTATATTTAAATACTTGCCACCAAAGTGGAACTCGGGTTCGAAAGCCACCACTAGCATGGTAATACACAATGGACTGAAACAAACGATGAACAAAGTGGAAATCATAACAACCATTTTGACTACAGCCTGGTTACGTGCAGAAATATGATCAACTTGACTTGAACTTGTGCATTTCTTTCGCCATTTTGTTGAACTATGCAATTTCATTACTATTATTATAGTGCAAACGACGATAATGACAAAAGCAGACAAGGGGATTGAGAAATTATTTATGATAAAGGAAATACTTTCAACTTTCTCCCGATCGCCCACGAAAACCAGACCATAAATAGTTTTGTTCCGCAGGGGAGAAAACTTCATGCCCAATTTGTTAACAAAGTACACAGGGATGACACTCAGGATGAGGACACCGTACACGCACACGATGATGATAGTTGTTAATGTTGGTGTTACGACGTTTTTGATCTGTCAAAAGAAAAAAAAACATTATGTTTGAAGTAATGTTATATTTTATTACTTTGAAAACAGTAAGATTTAAATAATACCTGTCTCCATGGCTAGAAAGTTATGATTCTTCAGTAAAGTTAAACAATATAAAAGCCTAGAGCAGGGGTTAAACACCAAGATCAGAGGTTCTCAACCAGCGGAGAATTTCCTGCTCCCGTCACCGCCCTGCCCTGGGGACGAGGAGTAAATGGGTTGAAACGACCAGTTTGGCAGTCACAGAATATTGGAATATTGAAATTTGTAGAAACGAGAGGACTACAAGGGAGGAAAAGTTCAGACAAGAACATGCAAATTACTGACCGACTGTCAAAATATAATTCTGTAGATCATACGTACCCTACGGAAGATCATGTTTTAGTGAAAGTCATAGATTAAACTAATTCTAGGGAGCAGGGGACAAAAAAGGTTGAGAACCACTGACGAATTCTGTGATGCATCTCCGCATTTTATTAAAGTTTTTTTGAAAATTATTAATTGAGAACCACTGACGAATTATGTGATGCATCTCCGCATTTTATTAAAGTTTTTTTGAAAATTATTAACAGCCTTCAGAATATCCTTCGTCCAGTAAATCAGGAAAACTTCTGAAGTTACCTGTATATACGACTATCATTTAGGAAAAAAAAAACACAAAGAATAATTCCTTTTAGTCTTCTTAGACGCTTCGAAATTGTCTGCACAGAATAAAGTCTATAGAAAAGGCTGTGCACTCATGATTTTCAAAACATGTGAGGGACACAGCTGAATTTTTATAAGGATATTAACATCTGATGCCTACATTTTGTGATACTGTAAGGTGGAAATAATACCGGTAAGCAAGTACTCGTAGTGCTGGTGGCCAGGTAATGTCAAGTCTTGGACGCAGATGGGATTTGACAAGTGGTCAGCCTGTTACTGCCATGTTATCCCCCCTTGTGTTGTGCCGTAATCATTTTTCCTAGGTTGGCCTAAAAGTTATTACCTGGTAGGACAAACAACGACTTTACAGATCTAACATCTCTTACTGGGTTGGATGGAACTGTAGTAGTAAACAATGATTCCGCTCGCTGGCATCCTTTTGAAGTGGGCACTGAACGTCGGCTCAGCTAGAACAGGTAGCTGGGGTCTGAATTTGGAAGTTATCTGGGCTGTCGCGGGTTTGATGTTTTCAGAACTAAGGGGACACTATTACTTTCTGTGACTGGAACCTGCATTTGTTATAAGTAGGACTGGAATAAACATGTTCCACTGATACATCCACGAGCTTGTGGCTAGACAACAGAGAAATTGCGTCTTATAGTAGTGACGGTTCCCTAAGTCATGGCTTGCACTGTAACCGTGAATGCTGCTACATGAAAGTTCTCGAAAGTCTTTGTCTGTTATTTCAGTTTACTGCGTTCTGCAGCTTATTAATTCATTTTCTCTAACTGAATTGCAAACAGATTCAAGTAAATAGCAAATTACTGGGGTACCAGTGTGGGTACTTTGATCGAGAACGCCACAATCAGGGAGCAAATAGAGACGTTTGAAGAGAATGAATGTTGTAGTGGATGTAACAGGGTAAATGTTGGAGCGTGTGCAACTGCATCAACTTTTATATGATGCACGATTTAGATAACATGTTTACTTTCTTACCTGGTGCAAAGCAGACACTACTTGATTCTAGCTTTGGGTGTTTTATTTCACCTACTGTCTACATCCATTTGTGAAAGTACCGCTGGTGATAAACACATCAGAGCACTTGCTGGTGATAAACACGTCAGAACCCTTGCTGGTAAGAAACACGTCAGAGCACTTGCTGATGATAAACACGTCAGAACACTTGGTGGTGATAAACACGTCAGAACACTTGCTGGTGATAAACACGTCAGAACACTTGGTGGTGATAAACACGTCAGAACACTTGCTGATGATAAACACGTCAGAACACTTGCTGGTGATAAACACGTCAGAACCCGTGCTGGTGATAAACATATCAGAGCCCCTGCTGGTGATAAACACGTTAGAGCATTTGCTGGTGATAAATACGTCATAGCCCTCGCTGATGATAAACACTTCAGAGAACTTGCTGGTGATAAACACGTCATAGCCTTTGTTGGTGATAAACACGTGATAACCCTTGCTGGTGATAAACACTTCAGAGAACTTGCTGGTGATAACACGTGATAACCCTTGCTGGTGATAAACACTTCAGAGAACTTGCTGGTGATAAACACTAAAGAGAATTTGCTAGTGATAAACACTAAAGAGAACTTGTTGGTGATAAACACTAAAAAGAACTTGCTGGTGATAAACACTAAAGAGAACTTACTGGTAATAAACACTAAAGAGAACTTGCTGGTGATAAACACGTCAGAGTCCTTTCTATTGATAGGGTGTAATAAACCTGCTACCTCCGGACAACAAAGGAAACTACTATTATTTGTTATTCTTTATTTTCTTGTGGTGAAGCTACAAGGAACGTGTCTTACACCTGTACACACAGTAACCCAAAGGCAAACACATCACATCATCATCATCATCATCATTACAACATAAATACACCTTAATAAGTTAGGTATAATATGTTAGTGGTGTCTGGGAGATACGTTGTCAGTGTGCGTAGATTTTCCTTGGCTGAATTTGCCATAGAGGCATGTAAGACATACAGTGTCAGTGCATACGACAAGGTTATGTGGTCAGTATTTTACACCTGGTCGGCTTACCTTCCTCCTTTCTACCCGTGAGTGACAGTGGTATCTTCGCCGAGATCTGAACACATTAACTCCCCCACGAAACACGATCCCCACTACGTCTCTCAAACAGCCAAGTTAGAAGAAAGAATAGAAATATGGCTCTCTGTTACTCTTACCTTCAAGGGTGCTGTTATACACAGACATCTTTCTAGTGTAACTATGGCAGTGATCCAGCTGCTCACCCGGGTAAATGTAACGTGTGGCGTGCCGGACACGACGTAGTTAACCTCCACTGGTTGGAAAGACAAGTCTGACGAATAGACCTCTAAAGTAAAGCTGACATTTGTCAAGATCAGTGTTATGAGGCTGCACAAATCGGAAACAGACAGTCCTGGTGGAAAAAACATTACTAAATAATAAACATTTTGATTTTTATGACCTAACATGATTATTCTTCTAAATACAGAAGTCATCCTTGATGTACACAATTCAGATATTACAAACATGTATAACAAATTGTGTAAAGATGTGTCATAATCTCTGAGTAATGCACACAACGGAAAACACAAAAGGTAGCCTGGAAATCGTTTTTGTTGGCAGTCTAATTTTAATAAATGAAATTTCTTGACTTTACTAGAATGTCCTAGGCAATGTAATTAATTTCCCTTGTATTTTTACTAAAAATCTGCCTCGATTTGTAATACAGAGCAAATTAAAGAGATCATAGCAGAGAAACCCGGTTGGCAGGTTAAGAATAAATTCTAGAGAATAGATCATTTTCTTTTGAAACAGCTAACATAAATCTGGATGGTCCACGATATTAGAATACTATTTTAAATATTTGGCAAGCTGGTGGAGAGTTCGAGAATATACACAAACAATACGCTCATATTTAGATAAAGTAATATATCTCATTTAGATTTGTTACATTAGAAAACGATAATGATGAAATACCTCTCAGGCAGATCTAAACAGAGCATTTAATTTAAGTTTAGTTTAGGTTTCTCTTAAGTTAAGCTGTCAAAACAAACAGCTGAAGATCATCAAGTAAGTTCATAGTTATTTCATGGTCACCACAAACATAAGAGACGGGAAAATTAAGATTTTATTTATTTCAAATGCCTTCCCTATTTCATCAACAAATGTACGTTTAAAATTTTTTTTAAAATCTTTTTCTTTCTATGCTTTCTAATAGTTTTTATTGTTAAAAATTGTGACATGAGACTACTCTTTGTTTGGATCAGAAATGTCTAAAGAAACAATGATCACGTTCTTTTGTGTATCCAAGTTTGTATAGCTCTGAGCGTTGAACGAAGTACATTAAGTATCATCATTCAACAATATTAAAAGTGACACTGCTTATAGTCAGATTCCCAAAAATAATCCTTTTATCAGTAAGTTGTATAAATTACTATTTCAATAATTCTTCATAAATATGTTACGCTGCTTGCCTGCTCTCTGCTAGTATCTTTCTCTTCCCTACCTAAGAGACTGACATTCACACAGTCCTTGAAACCTTGCTTGATGAAGCAGATGATGTTGATGATGTTTGTCACAATACCAAATATAGCGATTGCCTGACAAACCACACTGTACACAACCAGTGTGAAAACCAGCATGAAATCATCACTTATGCTAGGCAAAAGTTGTGAAGACGCTTCAAGGTGGGAAAGGTTTGATTCCCTGTACATGTTAGCAGTGCATGAAAGTACTGCATCATTCTAAGCACAAATGAAAGTACCTACATGAAGGCTTATCAAGTAAAAGGTTTTCGTTTATATTCATCTTCTAATCTGAACATTTTCATATGTATTTGGTTTATTCACCGTGGATATATACGGGATATTAAACACACATAAACTGAAGATACCAATTACAAAAACATTATGCATAGAAGGGACTTAAATTATAAAAGCTATTGCGTGGTATTTAGAATATTCAAATCTAGTGGGAAATTTCATTTAAGTGGGAAGTTAATTTCTGCAACTTTTTATTGAAGAAATTTTCATAAAAGTAATCAATATCTTATGTACTATTTCCAGTCCTCAGGAGCAAGTCCTTCACTTAATTAGTCACTGTTCTGATGTTTTAATGAAGACGTTTGATAATATCTATGATGAGTGTGTTAAAAATACTGATATTATTTTGTCTATAAACGAATGTGTGCTGTCAATGTTTGGCTTTATACGGAAAAAAGCAGAAGTTTCACACCGTCAATAAATATTCAAAAGCATGAAAGAATAAATTTATATCGGTGATTATGTCCAGTTTTATTTTAGCCACGGTGTATTCTTGGCTCAATAACAGTATGACACTTGTAAGAAACAAAAACAAATAAAAAATGAAATTTAATTTTGGTGATCAGTGTCGTAAATAATTATATATAATTCAGAAGTATTTAAATGTCACACAATCTCATCTCCTTGTTATTACAACTCTGAAAATGAAATGTGACCATATAATTATAAAAAATAAAGTTGAATAATCTGTGTTTAGTGTTTTTCTGTCCTGAGAATGAACATTAATTTTCATATACACAAACATCATATATGATCAAGACCACGATTAACAGTAATAACACCATTTCATTCTTATCACTGATATAAATTACTATCAACTTCTGATACAACAACAAATATGTATTAAAACCATCCAACTCTCTACTTTTTGTTATTTTTTTCAACCGAAGAAAAGAAAGGAATGCTATATGCAATAAATTCATTGCTTTCTGTCATGTCCTCGTGTACTTATCAACTGAAAAAATAGTAGATTTGAACTGTTAGTAGTTTATTCTTGAAGTCTAGAACAGAAGCGAATTTCAGAGGCGTTTCAGCGAACGCGAACAACCTTCTACTGTTGGTTGTAAACACTAAGAGAATTAAGATAACGGCAAATAAATGTAGCAATACTGAAGTAAATTCACAACATTTTGAAATATTTTAAGCATGTAATAATAGCAATAATAATAAATTAACTTCTACTTCGTTTATCAATACAAATGTGCTTTAAGTTTAATTTTTGTGTCTCTGTCTGCAGTGTTCTCAAGTGATCATGCTCTCTCTCTCTCTCTCTCTCTGTTGTTCTTTTCACCCTGTCTCTTTCTCTCCTTTCTTTTTCTCACTCCAGGGAAATCCCTCCCACCCACCCCTGTCTATATCACTAACCGGCAGTCAGGTTTCAGGAGCAAACATTCCCGTGATACTGCCCACATTAAAAACGACAGAAAAGTAACTTCCTACTACAAATAACGATAAACTCTGTAATGTTGACTTTAAGAAAGAGTTTAACTGATCTTGCAAAAAATCTCGTTATTTATCACCATATTACTTGCCATTTCCAAAGCAGGTACTAAGATGTGTGCTTCATAAACTCTACACCAGATCCATCTTTAGTTAATATGGTGTCCCACTATGTTTTATTTTGAACTATTTTATTTTTCATTAATATTAAAGATCTTCCACTTCATCTTAAGAAGTCTTCATGTGACCAATTTGCCGACGACCACAGTGTTTACTATGGCTGGCTACGGACGTGTCAATTCAGAATCATCTCTGTAAGTTGACATAAACAACATTGTTACAAGCAGCAATAATCCTAGTGGATAAACACAATTAAAAAAAACAAAGTCTGTGCTGGTTACAACAAAAAGAAGATGATAGTTTCACATAAAAAAAAAACAATACACGGAAACGTCTCGGATAAGAAATGTTGATGAAAATAAAATTATGTATTACAGCAGATCTTATTAGTAACACGCAAACAATACAATAACCCTCCAGAGTTAAATCTTTTAAAAACTGATTTAATTTCAACAAATCTACCTCTTTAGTTTATTGGAAATGTTTAAACAGCTATCGTGTATGAAAACTAAAATGTGGCTTCAACAATAAACGCCTTGTTTCCTTCTCTTAATAATTGTGTAACTGCTAGAAAGCTTTGTTAGCTCCCTTGTCTAGACATTCTAAGCGAGCAGTTTTGTTCTCTCAGTGTCCTCTTTTCTTTCTGAACTTCCCTTCGTCCATCCCTCCATATATCGCCTTCTTACTTTCACCATGTCGACCATCAGGGTGCTTTTGTTTTTCAGTATTCCATGGGAGCAAGCTGAAACCATTAAGGGCATAACCTCACGTCGTTTACCATATGGTACCCTTTGTCATCCTCCCTTCACTTCGTTTCTCAGCCAATCGTTTGCCTCCACTTTGTGCTTACCTACCTTAATCTAGACGTAGTTTGTCCCCATCTCTTTTACAAGAAAGATACAAAAATGATAAGTTTTTAATATTTCATTTTTTTCGTGTTTTTAATCTGTTGTGTTGTCTTTGAAAAATTACTTTGCCACAATATTCGACTGTTGCGTTTTTTCATTTATTTTTGTCATTTTCTTGTTTACGCCAGTTTTCCTCACTCTCTCCATCTTTTTGTAAAAATTAACCACACATCTCTATCTACAGTCCTTACTAAAACAGTTTTACCGCAGTCGTCATATCTCTCTTATCTCTCTTTGAAGAAACACCGGGTCCAGCTCTCGCAGGGGTGGAAGGAGAGGGTGGCCTGTCGCGGGGTTTAACGTTGCCTGAAGAAACAGGAGACCATTATCTTCTGTGATAAGACGAATCTTTGGTTGTAGGAAAGATTGGAATGTAAATGATCCAATGTCAATCACTTTGTCTCCGAACACGTGGCCGGGCAAAAAAGAACCCGCATCTTGATTGGTGACGGTCAATTACATCTATGTTTCCATCGTAACAGTGTCTGTTGCCTAGTTACGTTCATACGTGTTGTCTTATACAAATTCTCTAATGTCCAACTCTAATGTCCTAGTCTAATGTCCTCGGAGTGAATAGAGAGTTAGAGGCGTTACAAGACATCACCAACCCATGCAGGGTCCGCTGTCAAGGTATTTCCACCAAGAACTAGACTAATAATGTCTACCTTCATTTCACGTATACATGGAACCCTTCATTGTTGCCAGCCTTCACTGTTAAAGAGTGTCTGTAGTAATAGTATCAATAAAATATTTTCTTTCACTGTATTTCATGGTTTCATCATATTTATTATGGATGATTAAAATAAGGGAATTTATCATTTCTTGTCATCGTTTGTATGTTTTCATGCGATTGTGTGTATTTATCAAACTGAGAGAGAGAGACACACACACACAGATAGAGAAAGAGAGAGAGGAGAGAGAAAGATTGTAAGGAGAGAAAGATTTGCTAGAAAATGTAAATTATAAGTAGAAAAAAGCATTCAGCGAAGCAAGATTCTTAACTACAAAGATGTTCTGTCAAATTAATTCTTCTCATTGCACCATAGTAAACATTGATCGTGCATAACTGTTTCCGTTTATACTAAAACTGTTGAATATCATTTTATCATCATTACTATCATCGTCAGGATCATCAATGTAGTTATCGTCGTATTAATTATTATTATCATATAAAATACTGGTCTCTGAATATAACCGCCTATGTTAAAGAAGATGTTCCGACAGCAGTTTCTGTATTTGCTGCTCATGGAATAATAAATTAAAGTATTCACTGATGAATTTATTAGTTCTAACACACACACACCCAATTCGACCCAAAATTCGTGTTGTATTTAAATAGCTCCCATCAAATTCAAACTGGGGTTCGAAAGCCACCACTAGGATGATAATACTCACGGGGCTAAGACAAACGATGAACAAAGTAGAAATCATCACAACCATTTTGACTAGAGCTCGGTTACGTGGAGAAACAGTATCAACCTGATTTGCACTTAAATATTTCGTTCGTCATTTTGTTGAACTATACAGTTTCATTGGCCATTATTAAGGTGCAGACGACGATAACAACAAAAGCAGACAAGGTGACTGATAAATTATTTATGATATAGAAACTTTTCAACTTTCTCTCGATCGCCAAAGAAAACCAGACCAAAAATGGTTTTGTTCCTAAAGGGAGAAAACTTCATGCCCAATTTCTTAACGAAGTACACGGGGATAACACTCAGCATGAGGACACCGTACACGGACACGATGATGATAGATGTTAATGTTGGTGTCGCGATGTTTTTTCTCTGTCAAAAGAAAAAAAAATACAGTCTCATAATATTTGTAATAATGTGAGATTTGGAACTTTGCAAAACAATAAAGTTTAAATAATACAAGTCTCCGGAGCTAGAAAGTTATGATTCTTCAGTAAAGTTAAACACTACAAAAGGCTAAAGTCGAGGTTAAAGACCTAGATCAGAGATTTAAATCCTAGAGCAGTTGTTAAAGGTCTAGTAAGGGTTAAATTCCTAACGCAGGGGTTCTAAAACAATGAAAAATTCCCCAATACCCCATGCCCCCTCCTTCCGTGTGTGAGGAGCTGAGACCACAGACATGCCGACCCAGAGTGTTGAAATACTGAACTTTCTATAATCTAAACCTCCTCAGATTATACGCATTCTAGAGAACACCATGTTCTATTGAAAGTCACATATTAAAATATCTCTGGGGTGCGAGGGGCAAAAAGGCTGATGACCAGTGGCCTAGAGAGAACAATACTAAAGGGAGAACAAAGAGAGAGAGAGAGAGAGAGAGAGAGAGAGAATGCAGAGAACGTGACGAAGCCCGTCTAAAGAGAATATCACTACACATTCTACACGCTATACTCCTGGACGCATACGTCCTGGTTCCATACAACGAGGCGTGCGCTGTCAAGAAAGTAATGTTTAATAAGTGTTGTCTTACTTGAGTGAACAGATGTTTCAAATAAGTGACATGTCATGAAGATGTGTTAATTATAAAACATTCTTAAATGTAAGGTTACTTTAAAATAAGGGATGTATATCGAAGAAATATCCAAGAAACAAAATAATTTTCCTCGGACCTTGCTCTCAAGACGTGTCATCGCTATGTGGCTTGTGACCCGATACTTCCGATATAGTCCCGTCGTATTTTTATATTTGGTCTCGTCTTTCCATTTCAATCAATAGGGAAGTATACCCATATGAGATAATTTATTTGTGTTTTGGATATTATGTTAAATCACTCCCTTCCAAAGCCATAGTGTTCTATGTTTTCTAATAGACTTTGAGAGTCCGTGATGGCTGTAGTTCGTTGTACTTTCTGGATCATCAGGCAAATCAAGACCTGCATAAAAGTTCATTTTCCAAGCTTATCCTTCATCAGGTGTAGCATGCTCTGGCCATGGTCTTTAGTGATTTTCTTGTGGAGACTGTCGCGAAATCCCACCCGATTTTAACACCTCCGTGTACTGATCCATCCGTGTAGATGGCGATGTCTTCAGGTCTCAATATTTTTTCTTTAGCTCATTTAGTTCTTGTGTTTTCTGTTTTTTTTTTCACAAACCAGTTCTGACTTTCTCAAGTCAGTGTGATGTGCACTTTAGTAAGATTTTGCTACTTTAGACGGTTTAATATGTTGTTGGTCAATTAGTGTCCGTACAAAATCTTCCGCAGCCGCCATCCATAATATTCCTCCCTTTATTCTGGACATTTTCCTAATATTTCTTTCCTATGGTTAGCCATCCCCGAGGAACTCTATAGGTCACTGATCATTTTCCCATACACCTTGACCAGTGCATTACTGCAAGACAGAAGGGCATTTTCTTGACTGCCAAACTGCAGGGGCATGACTAGATTTACTCATTAGTCTCTAGCTATCTTGACTTAGGCCCTGGATTTAACAACAAAATGTGCACACAAGATAATTATTTGTGTACTTGTCCTGAGTGAATGATGAAATATAAAAAAGAAACAAAATCAAATACAAAAACGAAAACATATATCCAATATGAGATGATGCAGTAATAAATGTTTATATTTTATATTCGGTTCTTATTGTGATTCCGAATATCATATGTTCAGTAAATTAATGAAAACGTCTGAATATTACGTAATTGTACCCACGAATATCATTAAGAAAAACATTACTTTTATTCTTATTCATTTATTCACTCATTTACATGTCCCTTGCGGAACTTTTTCTCCCTAAAAGCACTCCTGTAGGCCTCTCGGTTGTGAGCAAGTTGGCCTGCTGCTTATGCATCCATTTGCAAATTATAAACCATGTCTTGCAGCCATCTTCGCCTTGGTCTTCCTCTCTTTCTTTTTCCCATTATGTACCCTTCCAAGACGGTCTTCTCTAAATTATCATGATGTTTAATGTGTCCAAAATATTTAAGTTTTCTTTGTTTAATCATTTTTACTGGCCAGCCTTCTTCAATATTAAGTTATTGTAGTATGGATATATTTGTTCTTTTTTGTGTCCATGATATTTGAAGAACTCTTCTGTAGCATTTACATACAAAGGCATGTATGTGTTTCTCAGCATTCTTATTCAGCGTTAGAAAATATTTGCAGAGAACAATGTCTATAGCAAGGAGGAAAACTCGTGATCTTCAAAGCTTTTAAGGAAAGCCGTCGTCAGTTCTTCCCATGTAACATAAAGTAAGAAATCCTGACAAAATAAAATTTAAGGGATATTACAATTTTATGTCAGACTTTATTAAAAATCGATACTTTAGGTATTCAGAAAAAAGGCGAAAATTGGTCTTTATTATGTTAAATAGGCAACTAAGATACCGTGTCAATCAATTTCCATATTTGCCTTGACATATCCTGTCATATAGAAGCCTAGTAGATACCATGTAAGAAAGAAAAGAATAAAGGTCTTCCTTTCCTCTTACTTTCAAGGGTGCTTTTATACACAGACATCTTTCTAGCGTAATTATGGTAGTTATCCAGCTGGTCACCTGAATGAATGTGATATGTGGCGTGCCGGACAGGACATGAATTACTTCCATTGGTTAGAAAGACAAGTCTGCTCCGAAGATTTCTAAAGTAAAGCTCGCATTTGTCAAGATTATTATAATGAGATAGCACAAACCGGAAACTGACAGTCCTGGTGGGAGAAAGATAAATATTGGAATCTAATACACTGAGTACTAAATTATATTTTGGTCTTTATTACATAACACTGTTAATCTTCTAAACACAAAAGCTAGCTTTTATGTAGAAAATTATAAAATTAGTGTTTTCGATATCCAACATATGTATATAAGGTACATAATGGGAAAAAGAAAGAGAGGAAGGCTAAAGCGAAGATGTCTGCAAGGCATCATTGATAATCTGCAAATATATGTATCAGCAGCAGGGCATCTTGTTTACAACCGAGAGGCCTACAGGAGAGCTGTTAGGGAGGAAAAGTTCAGCAAGGGACATGCACATGACTGAACTTTATATATATATATATATATATATAATATATATATATATATATATATAACATTTTCAATTGTTAATCATATATTTCTGACCAAAGAAGAATGCATGAACGTTGGGCTGAGGCTTCTTAAACTGTGTAAATTAAACAATGTACACCCCCATCACTTTGGCACTATACCGCTCTTCTACAGACAATGCATACAAAGTGTAACTGGAAATGAACGTTTAATACATATGAAAACATCATGCATATACAAATATCTGGTCAGGAAACAGGAGCCACCATTACTGGGCAGAATAAAGAGAGGATACAAATACTTCATCACCGACTACACACAATCATTTCAAAACCTACACAAGAAAGGAATCACGCCAAGTGCACGAGAGAAAACATACAGACTATTGTTCAACATAACACCGACCACACAAGGGATCGCTCGCAGATTCCACAGACTGGTCAGATGTAAACTATGTAGAATGAACACACAAGAAACGGAAGAACACATTTTCTTTCAGTGCAGAGCCGTTTCTTTAGCCTTAGAATTTTTGACTCAAGAGATAGCAACAAGAACAGCAGAGAAAGTAGACATATACAGAGCAATAATGTTAAACACCATTCCTCGAACAGAAACAAACAGCCATACGCAGTGTATCATCCTCCTTGCTGAGTTTAGGTATGTTGTTTGGTCATGCAGGAATAGGGCCACATTTGAAAATAGAATTTTTACAAAATAAATTCTCCTGTACATTTTCAAACAAAAATTGTTACAGCTTTCAACCAGTTTCTAGTTTTTGGCAACCCCCCCCCCCACAACCCCACCCCCCTTTTGTGTTTAAATATTAACTTCAGATGTACATATCATGCGATTACCACATGTTTTCGTTCAAGCCCGCCTTTTCAATATTTCAGCTCACGGGCGGGCATTCCCAACTCATGTTCTTGAACAGTGCCTTTGTTTACCCGACTATAACCCTCCACTGCGCTCTGACTGCGGTGACCCGAATACGAGTGACTCGAGCGCATATTTATTTCTGTGTACACCCCATGGGTGAAAGAGAAGGCCTTAGCCGAATACAAACACTGTACATCAGTAGAGAGAAAGTTAACGAAGAGAGAGAGAGTGAGAGAGGGAGAAAGGGTCCTGATAGTAGGTGAGAGGAAGTGTGTGTGTGTGTGGCTATACTATTACTATACACCTTTGTTGTAACGTTTTATGTACAAAGTATTCGCGTTATCATACTCCATGCTATCACCTCATGGTTTGTAAAGCCCACCATCTCATTATTTCATTCCACGGGCAATCATCCTCAACTCACGTCACTTGTACATGCTTCGTTATTGTTTATTTGAAAGTTTTTGTCTGGAAAAATTTGGGAAATAAGCCAAAAAACAAAACAAAAAACAAAAAAACAAAAAAAAAACAAAAAAAATATAAAAAACAAAAAAAAGAAAAACAAAATATAAAAAAAAAACCAAAAAAAATATATATAAAAAGTAAAAAAAGGAAAAAAAAAATGCCCTGGCTCGGTTGACTCGCCCTTGGTGGTTTTGGTGCTTGCTGAATTTGCATATAAAATATTAAGGAAAAAAAAAACAGAAGAATGCATGATTGATTAATAACGACTTTATCTTCACACACATCCATACTTCTGTTGTTTAGATTAGGTTTCACAAACATTGCCACTTCTATAATCAGGGGAGGTCCGATGAAATGTTCTCTACAGAATTCATTTACTTCTGCCAAATAAGATATTCGAATTAGAATTCACAACATCACTTGTACTAAGATGCAATATGACATAAGTCTTGTAAAAAATTGGCTTACAACATAGAGTCACTTTGCAATGGATTCTCTCCCACTGTGGGATACCAGGCAATGAGAAAGCTGACCATCTGGCCAAAGAGGGCACTGAAATGGAGCAACCAGACATACCAATCACCTATAATCAGAAGAAAAGCATGATAAAAACCTACAGGAAGCCACAAACACCACCACGTGATGACTATCACATGCTAAACAGAAAGGAACAAGTCACCATCTTCCGTCTCCGAACAGGACACAGCCGACTCCGAAGTCATTTGTATACAAAGTTTAAGGTTGGTACTACTAATCTATGTGCATGTGCCCAGGTGCCCCAAACTGTGGAACATATCCTCCAGAACTGCACCAACTATGAGACACTGAGAAATAATTACTGGCCCAGTGAAACCACTAAAGAAGATAAGCTCTACGGTTCCATACATGAATTACAAAAAACAGTGAAATTTATCCAAGAGACAGGACTGCAGATATAGACAGACAATGCGAACAAAGAAGAAGAAGAAGAAGAAGAAGAAGAAGACATAATCTTCGTTAGTTTCGTCGTTGAAGCACATCAATATCAAACTATCATATTCTACATGCAGCAATTCTCAATGTTCTCCTATTTCACAATAGTCTACACATTTGATAAGAGAAGAATTCTAAACTCTGTAATATATTCGATCTGCAACATGTGGCCAATCAGTTACACGACTAAATAACTGTACTCGAAGTTTCAAGGTATCAGTTCTTCGCAATCACTTGTAGCACTGAAACACAGCTTCAGTCTGTCCTAAAACTACTTCTTCAAAACTATTTTTCCTGAGTATCTATTGCTCTAGGTGTCCATTTGTCGTTACATACGTCTTATTTCTCTCTTGTGTCTTCTCTGGAGTGCGTTCTCTTTCTGCTGTTCTTCTCTAATTGTCTGTCCTTCTCTTCTTCTCCTGTCTGGATCGGTCTCTGTTCAATGACGGTCCTTGTTCCTCTGTCTTCAGGGCTTCGTCCTCTGTCGCCTCTCTTCTACTTCTTCTTCCTTCTTCCTTGTTCTTGTCTGTTCTTCCGTCTTCGGGCTCCTTTCTCTGTCTCATCTTCTTCCTCGTTCCCCCTTCGTCTGTTCTTCCATCTTCGGGCTCCCTCCTCTGTCTCCTCTCCTCTACTTCTTCTTCCTTCTTGGTTCTTCTTTCTTGTTCTTATTGTCTGTTCTTCCGTCTTCGGGCTCCCTCCTCTGTCTCTGCTTCTTCTTCGTTCCTCACTACTTGGTTCCTATGAGCGCTCTCGTTGTCCGTCATTCAAACTGCCCCGTAACTTATATGTCGTAAGTCAATTGTCTTATAGGCCACTTCTCTAAATATGTATTTGGTCAGCTGGCCGAGTTGGTCACTCCTTTATTTAAAAACCGTGTGCAGTCGCGTTCTAACTCGTGTCAGTCTGTGTCAGTTTTGTCTATACAATTGTTATTTACCTAAGTCACTATCTTGCTATTTCATGTCGGAGGTTTATTGTGTCCTTGCTTTTCAGTGTGTCTGCCTTTTCCAGTCGTCTTTTCTATTTTGTTTACTCGTGTCAACGTCCAGTCACTGCTTTGTTATCCCTGGACCATCCTACTTTCTGGCATCCTTCCTTTGTATTTTTATGTGTCAGCGTCACTGAGGTTTGTCTTTTTCTGTTTACTGTTTCCACTGTTTACTTTTCTCCCTGTCTTATTCTAGTGTCATGGAAATGTTATACATTTCTCTTCCTTTCCCCTAATTTTTCTCTGTCGCTATTCGATGTTACTATTTTCTTTACAGTAAATTTTCGTAATCATATTCATTAATGATAATAGTAATAACAATAACTATAATCAATACTTAGAAGGGTATTCTACACATACATACATATATACATACATACATACATACATACACACAAACACAAACATACACACATACAACATAATCTCTGAACATTGAACTTCAAGGTATAAAAAACAATAAACCAGAAACTGAAAGTGAAAATTCCCATTCTCCCTAGCAGTCTGGTTGTCATAAATGAAATTCGTAATATGATATAGTGTCTTTGGCTGTGTAATCAAATTTTCTCTTACTTTTATAACAGAAATGTACAAAGAATGGTAATACAGAGCTAAATAAATAGAAACAATTACAGAAGCACGTTGGCTTGTGTAAAGATGAATTTTAAAGAAACAATTTTTCTTTGGAACAGCCAACAGAGAATCTGGGTACTCGATGATTTTAGAGCAATATTTCATCATTTGTCATGCAGGTAAAGATCTAGGCTATATGCAAAACAGTAAATATATATTTAGATAAAAGTACATTTCTCATCAACATGTGTTACAATATACGTAAACGATAGTGATGAAACACTTTGCAGACAGGATCTCTGCAATCACAAGGTGAGAGAAAAAATTACTGTTTAATTTAAATGGTCTCCCTTTTTCTTCAATAAATGCAGATAATAAAACAGCGAAGAAGTAAGTTTTTTAAAAATATATTTTTATTAGTTTTCACAACACGTATTACAACTATTCAAGATGAAAACCAAATAGAAACATCTGAGAATAGAATCATGAGAAGAATTTAAGAATCGGTCTCAGGACCATATAACACAACAATGGAAGATACGTGAAGTAACAAAGGAAACTATACATTGTTTAATTCTCCGCCTAGACAGCCATTATAAAAAACAACAGATTCAAGTGACTAGGGCATCTAGAGGTGGGGGAGGAGGATAGGCAAATAAAGATGGCCTATACAGAAGTAATGAAAGGAGACAAAGCAAGAGGTAGACCTGAACCGCGAGACAACGCAGACGAAGATATTCGAATGTATAGACTAGGAAAAATGTAGCAACAGCTTTATTACTTAACGACTACAATGTTGTGACGTGTCGGCGTGAGTTGTATACTTATACACCAATTGTTGTGTGTTAGACGAAGATATTCACGCTCTTGTAACCGACAGATGTTCAGAAAGATAAAGAATAGAGAGGGATGGAGATGTGCCTTGTATACAGCAATGAGCTTCAGTGGTCTGATAAGCTGCTGAATTCAGTAACTGATCTAAGAAGAAAATGAATAGTTTTACTTGTGAAAGTTGTTATTCCAATGAATGTGATACCAGAATACGCTTTCTTTGAGACTAGATATCTTACAAGAAAAAACGATTATACTGTTCAGTATATAACAATGTGTATATATGTGATCTCGGAACGACATACTTTAAGTGTCAGGATTAAGAATTATCAAAAGTAATAATCTTATAATCAAATCCCGAAGGGTAGTCCTTTTGAACAATACTTTCCTGTATAATAGTATTATTTCAGAAATTCCTAGTATATATTTTATTCTGCTGCTTGCTCTCTCATATTCTTTTCTTCCATTCCTAAGAGACCGACGATCACGGGGTCTTTGAAACCTTGCTTGATGAACCAGATGATGTTGATGATGTTTGTCATAATACAAAATAAAGCAATTCCCTGACAAACTACACTATACACAATCAGAGTGAAAACCATTATGATATCATCACTTATGCTGGGCAAACGTTATGAAGGACTCTTCAAGGTGGGAAAAGTTTGATTGTATGTACATGTTAGCAGTTCATAACACTACTACATTATTCAAAACACGAATTTAAGTTCTTGTATGGAAGTTTATCGATACTAATTTATTTCTGTTGAGCAAGATGTTACACAGTAATTTTAATTTAGGTAATCAAGAAAGCGCTTTACCACAGTCAGATTCAAATACGGACGTTTTCATATAGGGTTGGTCTATACAGTGTAATTAAATAAGGAACATCAAAAGACCAAAAAAAAAAGCTGAAGAACTGTAAAAATGACTCACAAATTGAAGACATTTTTGTGTAGTATTTAATATGGTAAATCTAGTGGGAGTGAGAATTAAGTGAGCAGTTAATTTTTGTATCATTTTATTGAATGACAAAAAACGAGGACTCATTTCCAAGTAACTGGCAGGGGGCTTTCTCTTAATTAGAAACTGTTAATTGTCTGGTCTAGCAATGTGCCTGACATTATCTATGATGAGTGCATTGAAAATGCTGTTATTTTATTGTCTATAAATAAATGTGTGATGTTAATTTTTGCCTTTCTACAAAAGTAGCAGATGAGTAAATACTAGAAGGCACGAAAGAACAAACTGATATCGTCGATTATGTCTATTTCTATTTTAGCCACGGTATCTTCTTAGGTCGGTACAGGTATGACAGCTGTAATAAAGAAAAAAAGTGAAACTATAAGCTGTGTTTTCAATATTATCACAAAATTTCGTCTGTTGGGTACTGTGTGTTTGAAAATGTGTTCGTATAAGAAATGATATTTGAGAACCTGTGTTTAGTGTTTAGTAGTTTTTGTTGTGCTGAGAATTAACATTAATTTTCATTTACACAAACACCGCATACCTCTTATATGACGAGTAAAGTTAATGACAGTCTCATTCTTGTCACTAACTTAAAATAGTATCAAAATCGAATACAACTACAAAGTTCATTAAAATAACAAACGACTCCCACATTATACTAGTATTTGAAAGTAAGAAAGGTCAAGTATGCAGTAAGTTCTTCTTTTTTTAATGCAGCAAATATTATTATGTATTGGTCTGTCAAGAAAATGATGTATTTTAACTCTTAACACTTGATTATTGAAGTTTCTAATAGAATGGTATTTCAGTCACGAAGTCTTCTACATTACACTGTAAACACCAGAAGAATTTAGGTAATGGGAAATAAATGCAGCAAATTAAATGTATAAAATCGTGAATTATTGTGAGCCCGTAATAATATTTTAATTTGTTCGAATTTTAATTCTCCAATTTTGTGTTTCTGTCAGCAGTGTTACCGCTTGATAACTCTTTTCACACGTCCTACCAATTTACCGTGAGGACGTGTTTTCTCCCAGATCCGGATCTCGGATGTTCTATGTCTCTTCAAGGAAATGTGTATTGAAACTTATATCAGTGTATTCAAATTGTGATCGTGATTACTGTGAAATATTTCGAGAAATATAAATTGTGTATTTTTTCTTGAATAATTCCAGAAATATCGTAAGTTATATTCATGAGTTATTAATCACTTATTTTCGCTGTTATGCACACGTGGCGGAGCGTCACCCTGCCTAGCTAATCCGTTGACTAAACAAAGCCAGCGTCAGACAGTGGGCAAGGCAAACTATTGCTCCCCTGTTGTAAACACCTGCACGTAAGATGATAACCGGTGAGGAAGAGGAACTATGTGAGATTACGAGGCCGTGTAGTCGCCCTGATGGACTACGGTCCAAGAACTTTAGACGGGCCTGCGAGCCCAATTCTGAACCTTTTGAAAATAAAGTTCGTTCTCTGTCTGTCTGTCTGTCTGTCTGTCTGTGTGTGTGTGTGTGTGTGTGTGTTTGTTTGTTTGCCTCTCTCTCTGTTTGACTCTCTCCACCCCCATTCCCCACTCGATTATTTTTCGTTTCACCCCAACCCCACCCTAAATTACTGTCTAGCAGTCCGACTTCAGGAACAAACACTCCCGTCTCACAGCTATGATTAACATTACGGAAAACAGATTCCAATTACAAATATTGATAAAATGTGTGAGTATATGTTGACTTTAATAAAGCATATGATCATGGGGTTCTTGTAAAGAAAAGCTAGATAATTATATATTTATTTCTTTTTTTGTTCAGGCAGGTATTAATCTGCCTGCTTCATAAACTCTTCGTCAAATCAGATTTGTTAATGATAGTACTTTGTTAGGTTTTATTCTGTGACCTCTTTTCTCTGCCGTCATTGATATTATTTATGTTCCACTTCATCTTAAGAAATCTTCATGTAACTAAACGGCCGATGACTGTAATGTTTACACTAGCTCACTATGAATGTTTCAAAACAGAATCAACCCTGCAAGCTGAAATAAATAACTTAGTTACATACATAAATAATAATGCAACAATGATAAACATAGACAAAACAAAAGTCTGTGTTCATTATAACAAGAAAGGAGGTGCTAGTCTCACCAATTTCTGCACTTCATTTTCGTCCTGGAACCTCACAGACAGGACATGTTAGTGAGCATAATCCCTCTGGTAACAACTGTGTTAAGAACACACTTATCTTAAAATAGTCTTTGTGAGATAGGGAACATAGATCCGTTTGCTTAAAAACTCTGACCTACTTCTATAGCCCAGAAACCTGTAGCAATCAACACTAATTGTAGTTGTTATTTTTGTAAAATGTAATGTCAGGTTGGTGGACAGATGGGGACATGGAGATCGCCGGCGGGGATGAGGAATGTCTGGTGTGAAACCAATGAATCCAGGACGTGACAAGCCTATGGGTCTTTACAACAATGGCTATCAGAATGATGTAAACAAAACAGAGCCAGCAAACTATAGCTGGCGGGGAATGGATATCATTGGGGCTCCTATCGGATTCCTTATCCCAAAGTCGGATTGTCTCTGTGGAACTGTCTCAAAGCCGCCTGGCCACCCAGAGTTGCATGTTGGATCTGACATAGAGAAGGGGTTTAAGTACAGTCACCAGAGGCTGATAAATAAAGTTGTGACCAGACCAGCCTACATCACTGTCTTCATGGCAGTCCGAGCAAGACCACAGTCTGCCCTAGTAAAGAAAGTTGTTGAAGTCATAGTTATCCATCCAAAAGGCACATCGCAAAAAACAGGGTACCACGTGTCATCGCAATTGTGCGTACGAAGAAGAAGACGAAGAAGAGATGAACATAAAATATTCTGGGTATCAATATTCAGGGACCTTAAACTTAGCCATCTTTCACTAACGGCGACATGTCTTTAATCTATTCTTATCAGTTTTGTTATAAATAGGTCGTTACTCTTTCGCGCGCAGTCTGTTATCACATCAGTGACAGATTCATTGTACATAAACTGAACTATTTTTATGACTGGTTTCATGTTTTAAAAAAAAATCTTCCTGCTCGGTGTAATAACATGTTCTAATAGAACTCAGCTGTTTTGTTAAGTGTCCAGGTCTCACAGGTACATGCTGCAATGGGAAAGATGCATAGCCTTAAAAATCTTATTTTTTGTAGTTCTGTTTGTTGCTCTCCACAGATTATTTAGTTGTTTTACTTTATGAAGAGAGATAAATGTCCCCCCCCTTTAAAGTCCCTCATTGTATCTCCATTGTTAGTTAGTATTGATCCAAGATATTCAAAACTCTAAACCTCATCCAATTTTTTCCTCAGTGATAAATATTTCATCTACCTTATTTGTTTTGTCAGTTGTTATCAATTTAGTAATCTCCTCATTAAGATATAGAATATATAGGTTTTACTCTTCACTATTCATACGAACTGACATAATTAGTTTTTCCATTCCCTAGTATTTCATAACCTCCAATTTTTATCCCATCGTGATATATCTGTGTATTATTGTATTTTATATTCTTCAATATATTTTCTCAGTTTATTGCCCATAATACTTCATCTATTTCAGTTCGGGTTCTTTCTCCTCCAGTAATAATTCACACTGTTGATCTCTGCTTTCACAGTCAGTTGTACCAAACATTCTTCTTTATATTTCTTTTATCTTTCAAGAATGTCCTTTCCTTATGTCAAGGTGTTTGCAGTCTCGTCACAAATCTCATTAACTTAAATGTGTTATTTCTCGTCAGTGTCTTCATTTAACTGTTTCTTCCACACGTGTGATGTCTTTCCATTCTTTGACAACAATCTTACATGTATTTCTTTTCTCCTTTCATATAATTCTTCTTACTTCTTTTGTTAAAGTTGTATATTTCTCTTTGTTGTTGTTTCTCACTTTCCTTTCGTCTTCATTTTTCTACGTTGTTTTATTAGTTCTAGTGCTCCTGTTGTAATCCATTCATTCTTTGTTTTTTCCTGATGGAACCATATCTTTTATGCTGTTATTAAGATATCTCTGGCAAGCATATCCAGTTCATCTGCTGTCATCTCCTCCTGTACAGCCAGCATGATCTCTAAACGATTCTTCACTTCTATACCGTATTGTTCTGGTATTTTTGTAAGATCAAAGCAGAGGCCAGATGGGAAAAGAAAAAAACAAACAAATAAATTTTTAAAAAAACGGCGGTCTCTTTTAAGACATACATTTTAAAAAGTAAAAGGTTTGATTCGTTTGACATTTTTCTTTCCGTATTTTGTTTGGCAGAGGCTAGATACGAAAAGAAAAATACCAAACAACTCATTTTTTTTTTTACATTTTAGAAAGTATGTCTTAAAATAAGGTCATCATTTTTATGATGAGTAACCATGACACTTATGTAATTATATTATCAGTCAAAAACGATCCTAGACATTCCTTAGAAAGAGTTTCTTTGTTTGCTGTCTTTAATCTAAATGCTGAGCAGAGCTGGCAATCAATGTTTTTTTATTGTATATAAATGCTTTCTTATTTATAATCAGTCGCTTTTCTCTTATGGGAGTTCATCATATAGTTCTCTGATCTGAACCAAACAGTTCTCTAATGCGTACCAAATAGCCCATAATTTATGGAGTCCTTAAAACCGTGCTAGCAAAAAACACACAAGATGTTAATGATATTTGTCACATTGCCAAAAAAAATCGATCGCCTGACATAATATCTCGGAAACAAACTGAGTAAAGAGTTGCGTTGTTTGATCACTTACGACACCTACTACAGATAACCTTACACATGAAACTGAAAGGTACAGTGATACTAATATTTCACAACTAAACATATTATCTACCAGGCGGAATGGTTCCCGAAGATCTGTTATTCAAACAAGCACTGGTTACATTCCTACTTAAGTGTGTTGTTATTTCAAAATGTTAAATTGTCACGAAAGTACTCAACTAGACATATGAAACGAAAACTGAATTAACAGTGTGATAACTTTTCCTTAAATTAAATGTTATTCCTTTTATTCTACACTTTTTGCATGCGCTTGTGTAGTGTTAATTTTGCAGGTTGAAATATTTTACAAACCTCTCTTTCTTTTTGTTGTGTCTAAAAGCACGCAGTTTAGCGCCTCAGAATATTATTTTCACTAGTATGGTTATAGATGTTCTTTTCTATTCACGTGATTTTTCAAGGTACAAAAAACTATAAAAAATTGATGAACACATAATTTGAACTTCTCTCTGCACAAGTATGACAAGCTGTGATTTATTTTAGATAGCTTATTCCATTGTAATTTATCATTATTGTGAATTCTTCAGACTGAAAGAAAAAAATAGTATTAATATTTGATAAAATGTTCAGTTTTCGAGTTATTATTATCATGTGATCTTGTCAGTCTAAGATACTCTCTAGTTTTGAGAAAATAAATTAACATAGAATTACTATTATGGCAGACAAAATAAACAATCTTACAGAAAAGTTCTAATCATTTCTATGCAGACATATATGTTTATGTGCTAGTACAGGCTAGTCAATAGCCCAGGACAGTACTAAAACACAAATGGCAGAAATTATAAAAATAAGATGAGAATGTCTGAATGAAAAAGATACAACATCCAATATTTCGAAGTCAACATTTTCAACATACAGTTAAAACACAACACATAAATAAAAAGAAGAAAAATGAAAAATGTAGCTTTGTGGCGTCCTCCTAGTACATAATTGAACAAATGAGCCCTAAATATGGGGGATGGGGTAGGTGGAGGGGGGAATGCGAAGAATGGAGTAAAATATAAACAACTACCGTTGATGGCTTTTTAATATAAATAATAAACAAACATACTGGTGCTCATTGACTAAATGTTCATGATACTGATTCTAGGGAGAGAAGAGATGTTGAGAAATATTCACACCATTAATGAGCTAAAATTTAACAAAAAAGACCCTTACGAATCACTACCGTGGTTTAATGAAGAACAGAAATATGCGTGAATAACACCAGCGTGGAGAAAGTATTAATTACATTGTCAGCATCAATTCTTTGGTTTTAGTTCATATAACGAATGTAATCTTCTATAAAGAAATAAGTCAAATATGTGTATGCGGAAGATATATTTATTCTTTGAGAGACAGTAACGATATAATAACAAATATTTTAACTGTCTGGACGCTATGAGAAATGACCAGGCATAAAGCATAGTTCGTGTCGTTTATCATCAGAAGGCTGATAGGGGCGTATGATTCACTTTTACAAAAAGACAGAAGGAATGTGGAAATTAGGCAGATATAAGAATAACAGAATTAGTATAAGCACTATAAATGAAGATACAACAATCTAATATTTTAGCGACAGTATTTTTTCGAGAATCACATTCAAAAAAAGATAAAAACACAAACAGTCGATGAATCATTAAAAACGTAGCTTATTTCGTATCCTCTTTGTAAGAAAGACAGGCACAAAATGCGCCCAGGTGGACGTAGATAAGCCAAAAGATGGACACAGCCCATTCATTCATTTGCAAGTCCCGTGTGGAACTTTGCCTCCCTAACAGCTCTCCTGTAGGCCTCTCGTTGTGAACAAGATGGCCTGCTGCAGATGCATCTATTTGCAGATCATCAACGATATCTTGCAGCCATCTTCGCCTTGGTCTTCCCCTCTTTCTTTTCCCCATTAGCTGAGAAATATGATAAAGGAAAGTTGACAAAGGGTACCATGTGATAAGCAACATGGAGATATACCTCAGACAGCCCCAGCCTGCTCCAATCAAATAACTATGGCCTAAACAAAAGCCGGCCATGTTGCGGATATGATAAAAGCGAGAAAAAAGGCTGGAAATAGGCGGATAAAGGAAGGTTCAGAAAGCATAGAGAACAGTGGGAGGACATATGTTCTGTGTCCTTTCACACTGCCTTGATGCTGTTATTCGAGCGCTAGATTGCTTAGATTAATTAGAGACCACAGAGACACGAGAACAGCGCTTTCAGAGAGGTCTGCCTGACTGAAATCAATCATCCGTTAAACTGTGTCGCGCACCCTGAAGATTAAACACAGTTGTCCACAATAGAAGAGCTAGAGTAGTAATGGATGGACACAAAAGCCAGAAAGTATTCTGCGACACGGTGTACCACAAGGAGGAGTCCTTTCGCCTACACTATTCCTTGTATTCATTAATGACCTGGTCAAGGAACTTCCCTATGGAATCAAAGCAGCACTGTATGCAGATGATCTGGTCATGTGGTGTACAGATGAATATGCGACAGTTGCTACACAGAGACTCCAAAGAGCAGCAGACATCTTGACATCATGGACAAACAAATGGTGTGTAAGTATCAACACAGAGAAATCAAGCACCACTCTGTTCACCCTCTCATCTAAACAGAAAGCAGGTAAGATCTTTGTAAATGAAATACCCTTAAGGATGGACAACCAACCCACTTACTTAGGAGTGACTCTTGACTCAAAACTGACTTGGAAGCAACACATCAACAGTGCAGAAGCAAAAGCCAGAAGAAAACTAGCCATATTAAGAAAATTGAGTGGACTACATGGGGAGCTAGTGAAAGAATCCTCAAGAATGTATATCAGCAAAGTATTCTACCACATTTAGAATATGGCTCAACATCTTGGTGCACAGCATCAAACACTACGCTGCATAATCTAGACAAGGTTCAAAATCAGTCACTACGGATTATCACAGGTGCCATGAGGTCCACACCAATAGTAGAAATGCAGAAAATAGTTGGTGTTCAACCGCTAAAGGAACGTAGAGACACAAAGGTCATGACCATGGGAGAAAAATTCCTTAGCTCTGTAAGCCATCCCCTGAAGGAGAGATTCAATAACTTGGCATTAGGACGGCTTAAAAGAAGCAGCTTCATTCATCAGGCCAAGCGTATGCGTAAGCTGATACCTGACCTTCCAACTGTAGTCACTCCATTATCATCTGTACCAGAGCATACACCATGGAAAGAAGCAGATTATACACAAATAACTATTCAGACTGAAGTGAAAGGTGTGCAGAATGGTGAGATGCAGAGCAGTCTTGTAAGATCAACAGCCACACTTAGTGTTCTAGATGACAAATATCCATGTGACACCTGGATACGTGTGTATACAGATGGATCTGCACATAATGCCATAAAGAATGGTGGCAGGAGCATATATTGAATATCCAAACAACACCATTGACAAGATTTCCATACCCACTGGTAAATACTGCAACAACTTTGATGCAGAAGTTAGGGCAATTATTGCTGCAGTTGAAAAACTATCAGACTCCAGAATTGATACATGTCCTGTAGTAATTCTCACAGATGCAAGATCAGTACTGGAGGGTCTTCAGTGCAACAAACTACCAGACCTTGTCAAAAATTGGCTTACAACATGGAGTCACTTTGCAATGGATTCCCTCCCACTGTGGGATACCAGGCAATGAGAAAGCTGACCATCTGGCCAAAGAGGGCACTGAAATGGAGCAACCAGACATACCAGTCACCTATAATCAGAAGAAAAGCATGATAAAAACCTACAGGAAGCCACAAACACCACCACATGATGACTATCACATGCTAAACAGAAAGGAACAAGTCACCATCTTCCGTCTCCGAACAGGACACAGCCGACTCCGAAGTCATATGTATACAAAGTTTAAGGTTGGTACTACTAATCTATGTACATGTGCCCAGGTGCCCCAAACCGTGGAACATATCCTCCAGAACTGCATCAACTACGAGACACTGAGAAATAATTACTGGCCCAGTGAAACCACTAAAGAAGATAAGCTCTACGGTTCCATACATGAGTTACAAAAAACAGTGAAATTTATCCAAGAGACAGGACTGCAGATATAGACAGACAGTGCGAACGAAGAAGAAGAAGAAGAAGAAGGCAGTTGTATGAATACATTTCTTTTCCATTCTTTTGGCCAAATACCTGAATGCCATATCGTTTTACATAGTGCATGATAGATTGTTGCACATTCCTTTCCTCCTGCTTTAATAAGTTCAGGTGTTATCTTATCACATCCTGATGATTTACCATTTTTCAGTTTATTGCCCATAAAACTTCATCTATTTCAGTTTGGGTTCTTTCTCCTCCAGTAATAATTCACACTGTTGATTTCTGCTTTCACAGTCTGTTGTACCAAACATTCTTCTGTAATATTCCTTCTATCTTTCAAGAATGTCCTTTCCTTATGTCAATGTGTTTTCAGTCTCGTCACAAATCTCATTAACTTAGATGTGTTATTTCTCGTCAGTGTCTTCATTTCACTATGTCTTTCACACTTGTGATGTCTTTCCATTCTTTCACAACAATCTTACATGTATTTCTTTTCTCCTTTCATATAATTCTTCTTACTTCTTTTGTTAAAGTTGTATATTCCTCTTAGTTGTTGTTTCTCACTTTCCTTTTGTCTTCATTTTTCTACGTTGTTTTATTAGTTCTAGTGCTCCTGTTGCAATCCATTCATTCTTTGTTTTTTCCTGACTGGAACCATATATTTTACTGCTGTTATTAAGATATCTCTGGCAAGCATATCCAGTTCATCTGCTGTCATCTCCTCCTGTACAGCCAGCATGATCTCTAAACGATTCTTCACTTCTATACCGTATTGTTCTGGTATTTTTGTAAGATCAAAGCAGAGGCCAGATGGGAAAAGAAAAAAATAAACAAACAATTTTTTTTAAAAACGGCGGCCTTCTTTTAAGACATACATTTTAAAAAGTAAAAGGTTTGATTCGTTTGATATTTTTCTTTCCGTATTTTGTTTGGTAGAGGCCAGATACGAAAAGAAAAATACCAAACAACTCTTTTTTTTTTACATTTTAGAAAGTATGTCTTAAAATAAGGTCATCATTTTTATGATGAGTAACCATGACACTTATGTAATTATATTATCAGTCAAGAACGATCCTAGACATTCCTTAGAAAGAGTTTCTTTGTATGCTATCTTTAATCTAAATGCTGAGCAGAGCTGGCAATCAATGTTTTTTTATTGTATATAAATGCTTTATTATTTATAATCAGTCGCTTTTCTCTTATGGGAATTCATCATATAGTTCTCGGATCTGAACCAAACAGTTCTCTAATGCGTACCAAATAGCCCATAATTTATGGAGTCCTTAAAACCATGCTAGCAAAAAAACACACAAGATGTTAATGATATTTGTCACATTGCCAAAACAAATCGATCGCCTGACACAATATCTCGGAAACAAACTGAGTAAAGAGTTGCGTTGTTTGATCACTTACGACACCTACTACAGATAACTTTACACATGAAACTGAAAGGTACAGTGATACTAATATTTCACAACCAAACATATTAACTACCAGGCGGAATGGTTCCTGAAGATCTGTCATTCAAACAAGCACTGGTTCCATTCCTACTTAAGTGTATTGTTATTTCAAAATGTTAAATTGTCACGAAAGTACTCAACTAGACATATGAAATGAAAATTGAATTAACAGTGTGATAACTTTTTCCTTAAATTAAATGTTATTCCTTTTATTCTACACTTTTTGCATGCGCTCGTGTAGTGTTAATTTTGCAGGTTGAAATATTTTACAAGCCTCTCTTTCTTTATTCTCTTGTTGTGTCTAAAAGCACGCAGTTTAGCGCCTCAGAATAGTATTTTCACTAGTATGGTTATAGATGTTCTTTTCTATTCACGTGATTTTTCAAGGTACAAAAAACTGTAAAAAAATTGATGAATACATAATTTCAACTTCTCTCTGCACAAGTATGACACGCTGTGATTTATTTTAGATAGCTTATTCCATTGTAATTTATCATTATTGTGAATTCTTCAGACTGAAAGAAAAAAATAGTATTAATATTTGATAAAATGTTCAGTTTTCGAGTTATTATTATCATGTGATCTTGTCAGTCTAAGATACTCTCTAGTTTTGAGAAAATAAATTAACATAGAATTACTATTATGGCAGACAAAATAAACAATCTTACAGAAAAGTTCTAATCATTTCTATGCAGACATATATGTTTATGTTCTAGTACAGGCTAGTCAATAGCCCAGGACAGTCCTAAAACACAAATGGCAGAAATTATTCAATTTAAGATGAGAATGTCTAAATGAAAAAGATACAACATCCAATATTTCGAAGTCAACATTTTCAACATACAGTTAAAACACAACACATAAATAAAAAGAAGAAAAATGAAAAATGTAGCTTTGTGGCGTCCTCCTAGTACATAATTGAACAAATGAGCCCTAAATATGGGGGATGGGGTAGGTGGAGGGGGGAATGCGAAGAATGGAGTAAAATATAAACAACTACCGTTGATGGCTTTTTAATATAAATAATAAACAATCATACTGGTGCTCATTGACTAAATGTTCATGATACTGATTCTAGGGAGAGAAGAGATGTTGAGAAATATTCACACCATTAATGAGCTAAAATTTAACAAAAAAGACCCTTACGAATCACTACCGTGGTTTAATGAAGAACAGAAATATGCGTGAATAACACCAGCGTGGAGAAAGTACTAATTAAAATGTCAGCATCAATCCTTTGGTTTTAGTTCATATAACGAATGTAATCTTCTATAAAGAAATAAGTCAAATATTTTTATGCGGAAGATATATTTATTCTTTGAGAGACAGTAACGATATAATAACAACTAATTTAACTGTCTGGACGCTATGAGAAATGACCAGGCATAAACCATAGTTCGTGTCGTTTATCATCAGAAGGCTGATAGGGGCGTATGATTCAGTTTTACAAAAAGACAGAATGAATGTGGAAATTAGGCAGATATAAGAATAACAGAATTAGTATAAGCACTATAAATGAAGATACAACAATCTAATATTTTAGCGAAAGTACTTTTTCGAGAATCACATACAAAAAAAAAAGATAAAAACACAGTCGACGAATCATTAAACACTTAGCTTATTTCGTATCCTCTTTGTAAGAAAGACAGGCACAAAATGCGCCCAGGTGGACGTAGATAAGCCACAAAATGGACACAGCCCATTCATTCATTCATTTGCAAGTCCGGTGTGGAACTTTGCCTCCCTAACAGCTCTCATGTAGGCCTCTCGTTGTGAGCAAGATGGCCTGCTGCTGATGCATCTATTTGCAGATCATCAACGATGCCTTGCAGCCATCATCGCCTTGGTCTTCTCCTCTTTCTTTTTTCCCATTAGCTGAGAAATATGATAAAGGAAAGTTGACAAAGGGTACCATGTGATAAGCAACATGGAGATATACCTCAGACAACCCCAGCCTGCTCCCATCAAATATCTATGGCCTAAACAAAAGCCGTCAAGTTGCGTAGATGATATAAGCGAGAAAAAAAGGCTGGAAATGGGCGGATGAAGG
The DNA here is from genome assembly GCA_009760885.1 of Achatina immaculata. Lineage (NCBI taxonomy): Eukaryota > Metazoa > Mollusca > Gastropoda > Stylommatophora > Achatinidae > Lissachatina > Lissachatina immaculata. Next base: position 55,967,191 of record CM019702.1, read on the forward strand.
AAGGTTCAGAAAGCATAGAGAACAGTGGGAGGACATATGTTCTGTGTCCTTTCACACTGCCTTGATGCTGTTATTCGAGCGCTAGATTGCTTAGATTAATTAGAGACCACAGAGACACGAGAACAGCACTTTCAGAGGGGTCTGCCTGACTGAAATCAATCATCTGTTAAACTGTGTCGCGCACCCTGAAGATTAAACACAGTTGTGCACAATGAAGATTAAACACAGTTGTGCACCCTGAAAATTAAACACAATCTAATAAAGTGGCGACCTCATCAGTCACATCTTCAGTGCACTGGCTCGGTGGCCACGAAGACGCTAGCACGACGAGAGTGCACCTGATAGCTTGTTTTTGGCATTATGTGATGGCCGAAGGAAAGAACTAGTGATAGTTTTGACCAACAGCTACTGTGTGTTGGAACACAAAATAGAAAAACAGCAGCAAGAAACCGTGAGTGTTATAGCTGTGGTTAATTTAATGCCTGTGTAATACAAATGCTGATTTTTCTTTAAGCTGGAATGTAAGATAAGAAAAACTTTTTTTTGGTCTCCATCTGTCTTACAAGCAGAGTAACAAATCTGAAGTCTTTAATCTTTCATATATTTTTCGTATTTTAATCTGTTGTGGTGTCTGTGAAAAAGGCCTTTGCCATGACATTCGATTGTTGTATTTTTTCATTTATATGAGCTCATCTTATTTTCTGCCATCCTTGTTTATGCCCGCTTCCCTCACTCTCTCCATCTTTTTGTAGAACTGAACCATAATCTCTATCTACAGTCAATACTAAAACAGTTTTACAGCAGTCGTCATTTCTCTCTTATATCTCTTTGAAGAAACCCCGGGTCCATCTCTCGCAGGGATGGAAGGAGAGGCTGGCCTGTCGCGGGGTTTGACGGTGCCTGAAGAAACAGGAGACCATTACCTTCTGTGATAAGAAGAATCTTTGGTTGTAGGAAAGATTGGAATGTAAATATTCCATTGTCGATCACTTTGACTCCGAGCTGGTGGCCGGGCTAAAGAGAATCCGAGTCTTGATTGGTGAAGGTCAATTAAGTCTAGGTTTCCATCGTAACAGTGTCTGTTGTCGTGTTACCGTTCATACGCCTTGTCTTATACTTGAAAGTTCTCTAATATCCTCGGCGTGCATTACGATTTTCAGGAGTGTACAAGACACAGTCAATCCCATGCATTGTCCGCTATCAAGGTATTTCCACCAAGAACTAGACTAATACTGTCTGCCTGCATTTCACGTATTTAGCACCCTTAACTGCTGCCAGCAGTCACTGTTAAATAGTATCTGTAGTAATATAAATAAAATTCGTCTTTCCTGTGTTTCATGGTTTCATTATATTCTGGATGAATAAAACAATTGAAGTTATCACTTCTTTTCACCTCTTGTATTGCTCTATGAGCTTTCGTGTGTCAAACTGAAAGAGGAGAGAGAGTGAGAGAGAGGAAGAGAGAGTGAGACATAACGAGAAAAAGAACAGAAAGATTGCTAGAAATTGTAAATTATAAGTAGAAAAATGCACTCACCTAAGCAACCATCCTAACTACGAGGATGTTCGGTCAAATCAGTTCTTATCCTCGCACTTCAGTCAAAATGAATCTGCTTAGCTGATTGCGTTTATAATAAAAACTGTTGGATACATGTTTATCATCATCATCAACATCATCATCACCATCATCATCATCATAATTATAGTCATCGTCGTCATCACCATTAATATCATATCTCGCAATATAACCGACAATATGTCTAGCTTGATGTTGCACGTGACATCCTCTTGACAGGCAACTTCAATCACATATTTAAATATTATTACTTCTACAGCCACACGCCTTTCACGTGGCAATAGTTTCAACATCACACGATAGACACAGAAAGGCTACATTTAATTTCTTTTTTTTATGTTAAAGAAGATGTTCCGACAGCAGTCTCTGTATTTGCTGCTCATGGAATAATAAATAAAAATATTCACTGATGAATTTATTGACTCTAACACAAAACCAATTCGAACTAAAATTCGTGTTGTATTTAAATAGTCGCCATCAAATTCAATTTGGGGCTCGAAAGCCACCACTAGCATGGTAATACACAACGGGCTGTAACAAACGATGAACAAAGTGGAAATCATCGCAACCATTTTGACTACAGCCCTGTTACGTACAGAAACATTATTAGCTTGATTTGGACTTGTGTATTTCTTTCGCCATTTTGTTGAACTGTGCAATTTTATTACTATTACTGTAGTGCAGACGACGATAATAACAAAAGCTGACAAAGTAATTGAGAAATTATTTACGATAAAGGAAATATTTTCAACTTTCTCCCGATCGCCAACGAAAACCAGACCAAAAATAGTTTTGTTCCGCAGGGGAGAAAACTTCATGCCCAGTTTGTTAACGAAGTACACGGGGATGACACTCAGGATGAGAACACCGTACACGCACACGATGATGATAGCTGTTAATGTTGGTGTTACGATGTTTTTGATCTGTCAAAAGAAAAACAAATAAAACCTCAGAATGTTTCAAAAATGTCAGATTTTAGAACTTTGAAAACAGTAAGGTTTAAATAATATCTGACAGTTTAGCTAAGCTGTTATCACTCTTTAGTAAAGTTACACAACACAAAAACCTACAGCAGGGGTTAAATGCCTAGATCAGAGGATAAAGATCTAGTACAAGGGTTAAATTCTTGAAGCAGGGGTTCTAAAAGAATGGTAAATTTCACCATTAACTATCCGCTTTTCCTCCCGGATGGGGGGCGTGGGGGAGAGACTTGATACCAGAGATACACAGGCTCAGAATGTTGATATATTGGTCCTTCTACGAACTAAACCTCTACAGATTATACATATTCTAGAGAACACAATGTTCTATTGAAGGTCACAGTTTAAATTAAATCTGGGATGCGAGGGGCAAAAAGGCTGATGACTAGTGGCCTTGAGAGAACAATACTAAAGGGCATGGTACATGGAGAACACAGAGAGAGAGAGAGAGAGAGAGAGAGTGTGTGTGTGTGTGTGTGTGTTCATAAGTGTTCTGCATTCGCTATCAGAATGTCCTTTAGAGTTTTACCTGATGTAATACCAACACTGTGTTGGTTGTAAATAGCGACTGTTCTAGAGCACATTTGCTTTCATTTCCTCTGAGGAAAAGCGGTGTGCTATGTAGTTTTGAGGAAGGTTTATTGCTCAGATTCTTCAGTTTGCTGCTGGAAAATTTGATGTTTGTCTTGTTTGTCCAGACTGATGTTTCTTAATTTTTTTGCTGTGAACAACGGCGGAGTGCTCAGGGCAGTATGGCCATATTCTGTTTTGAATTTGCGTTTTGAATATTATGTGCAACTACTCACTTCAAAGAGTACACTGTTCCATGTTTCTTAATAGACTTTGAGTGTCCGTGATGACTGTAGTTGGTTGTACTTTCTAGTTAGAATAAAGAAAATAAGTTTGGTCTTCTCTTACTCTTACTTTTAAGGGTGCTGTTATGCACAGACATCTTTCTAGCGTGATTATGGCAGTCATCCAGCTGGTCACTTGAACGAATGTAACGTGTGGCATGCTGGACACGACATGAATCACTTCCATTGGTTCGAAAGACAGCTCTGCTCCATAGACTTCCAAAGTCATGCTCAGATTTGTCAAGGTCATTGTTATGAGACTGCACAAATCCGAAACTGACAGTCCTGGTGGGAGAAACGACAGTGATGTAGTCTAAGAGATTAAATAATAATTGTGGTTTTTATGACAGAACGTTTGTAGTATTCTAAATACAAACGCCAGTCATGATGTATACAGTTATAAAATTAGTCTTTTAGATATCTAACATTATATATATATATATATATATATATATATATATATGAGTGTAGGTGTATATACATATAGCATTTATTATAAAGAATTTGTCCTAGTCTGTGAGCAGTGTGCTTCAATGTATAAAAAAGTCAGGAAATTGAGCGTGAATATACATTTCGCTAGCAGTCTGATTTCATAAATGAAATGCATAATTTTGTTAGACTTTCAATGGCTGTGTAATGATTTTCTCTTACTTTTATAACGAAAGTGTGCACATAATTGTAATACAGAGGTAAATAAACAGCACAGACACACGTTGGCACTTGTTAGAATGAATTTTAAAGAATCAATATTTTTGTTTGTTTGTGAAATAGCAAAAAGATATTCTAAATGATCGGCGATTTGAGAGTAATCTTTCATCATTTGGCAAGCAGGTAAAGGTCTTGACTAGATGCATAACAGTAAATATATATTTAGATAAAGGTGCGTTTCTCATCGAGATTTATTACACTATACGTAAATGATAATAATGAAACACCTCTGCAAACATAATAGCAGAGAGAATTATAAATTATGATTTCATTTAATTAAAATGCTCTTCATTTGTCATATACGAGAGGTGATTGATAAGTTCTCGGCATAAAGTACAAATACTTGAAGCACATAGTTGATATTAGGTGCATTTGTAGATCGAATGTATTCTTAAACAGCAAGTGTTAAGATATTAACTGCAATCAATTTTTATACAGGCTACTGAAGTGGTAAGGAGTGGCAGAAATTGAGAAAATGGATAAAATTCTCATCGAGCAGTCATTCGCTACCTCTGCATCAAGGGCTTATCATCTAAGGAGATCCAAGAGGATATGCTAGAGACTCTAGGGGAGAGTGCCCCTTCCTACAGCACAGTGAAGAAATGGGCAGTTCAGTTCAAACATGGAAGGGAGAATCTGGAAGATGATCCCCGTGCTGGAAGACCAAGAACGGTAACTACCGATAAAACCACAAGCAGAATCCGTGACATGATAATGGAGGATCGACGACTAACTGAGCGGTACATTGCTACTGAGTTGAGCATATCCAAGAAATGTGTTCATGCCATTATTCACAATGATCTTCAAATGACAAAGGTCTCTACTCGATGAGTCCCGAAACGTCTTGGAGCTGATCACAAACGACAATGTCTCAACATGTCAAGAGACAATTTTGGCCATTTTTCTGCAGGTCCTGAAAAGTTTCATCAGCAGTTTATGGCTATAGATGAGACTTGGATTCATCATTTATTTTCAACCAGAAACGAAAGAACAAAAAAACGGTGGAAATATCTTGGATTCCCACCTCCAAAGAAAGCAAAGGTGGTTGTGTCTGCAGGCAAAGTGATGGCTTCCATCTTTTGGGATTCAGAAGGTGTGCTATTTGTAGACTATCTTCAAAAGGGCAGAACTGTAACCGGTGCTTATTACGCTAATCTTGTGAAGCAACTACTGGTCAAACTGAAGGAAAAGCGTCGAGAGAAATTGACGAGAGGAGTCATCTTTCAGCAAGACAATGCTCCAGTTCACAAGTCGGCGGTGGCAATGGCTGCCACTCATGAATGCGGCTTCCAGCTTCTTGAACATCCTCCTTATTCCCAAGATTTGGCCCCTTCGGACTATTACATGTTTACCAATCTCAAAAAGGAACTCAGTGATCGCAAATTTGCTTCATATGATAACCTTATTCTTCATGCTGTAGACCACTTTCTACTGGCACAAGACGCTGACTTTTACAGAGAAAGGATCAGTATTTTCCAGAATCGCTGGACTACGTGGATATAAATTTGCACGGCTAATATGTTGAGAAATAACCTCAAAAGTTGTCCATAAATAATCTTTTGTACCTCATGCCGAGAACGTATCACCCTTCGTATAAATTCAGGTATTAAAACAAAGAAGAAGTAAGTTTTTTTTTTCTTTACATTTTTCACAAAACTGACTGCGAAGGTGAAAACTAACAGTGCGAATTATTATTAGAGGAGAAAATAACCGAACCGACATTTGAAGAAGTTTTATGGGCAATAAAGAATCTGAAAATTGGTAAATTACCAGGATGTGATGAGAATACAGCTGAACTTATTAAAACAGGATGAAAGGAATGTACAACAATCTATCATGCATTATGTAAAAGCGCATGACATTCTGGTATGTGACTAAAAGAATGGAAAAGAGTTGTATTCATACCACTGTAGAAAATAAGTAACTTGAAATTATTCACAGACTACAGAACCTCATGGCAGTAAAATTCTATTAAAATCATAATTTGCAGAGTTCGAAAGAAAATAGAAGAAGAAATAAACATGGTCAAAGCTGGTTTTAGACCAGGGAGAGGAATAAGAGATCATATATTCAATATAAGATTAATTTTATAGAAATGTAGATAATTTAATATGAATCTGCATCTATCTTTTATAGACTATGCAAAAAAGTTTGATTGTGTACAACACGAGAAACTATGGAAAATAACGGAAAAAATGTAATTTCCACCACATGTGGCACAATCAAAATCACTGATGTATCTAGATCAACAAACACCATTGAGAATAAATGGTGAAACAACAACTTGGTCAGGTGTGCATAGTCGCATTACTTATTTAACTTGTATACTGAAAATATAAGACGACATATGAGACAAGACGTGGAGAGAAATTATTATGATGCTATAACAACTAGAGGTTGTCAAATACCAGAGCTTAGATATGCTGATGACACAATATTAATGCTCACAACACAAAAAGGAATAGAAAAAATAATTATGTCACTCCGTAAGAACACTGAAGACCAAAACCTTTATCTTTATGCAAAGGAAACTAATGTGATCACAACTGATAAAACAAACAAGGCAGCTGAAATATGCATCAATGAGGAAACATTGGAAGAAGTGGAGAGTTTTGAATATCTTGGATCACTACTAAATAATAATAGAGATACAATGAGGGAAATTAAAAGGAGAATGTCTATCGCACTTTAGAAAGTAAAACAACTAAAGAATATGTGGAGAGGAACAGACAGAACTACAAAAATAAGATTGTTAAGGGCATGCAATTTTTACATTGCAACATATGCCTGTGAGACCTGGACACTTAATACAACAGCCCATAAATACATTCCTCTTTTGAACGTAAATGCTACTGACGTTTCCTTCAGTTATCATAGACACAATAAGGAACAAATATATCCATAATACAAGAACTTATTATTGAAGAAATTTGGCTATTAAAGAGGATTAAACAGAGAAAACTTAAATATTTTCGAAATATTAAACGTCATGAGAATTTAGAGAAGACAGTTTTGAAAGGGTACATAATGGTAAAAAAAGAAAGAGAGGGAGACGAAGGTTACAAAACACCGCTGATGAGCTGCGAATGGACCCATGAGCAGCAGGACATCTTTCTTACAATCGAGAGGCATACAGGAGAGCTGTTAGTGATGGAAAGTTCAGCAAGTTACATGCACATGACTGACTGATTGAGTTTTCACAACATGCAGTAAAACTAATCAAGATGAAAATCAAATAGAGACATCTGAGAATAGAATCCTGAGAAGAAACTGTTTTTCCTTGAGAGCACTAAAACAACAGTGGAAAATAAGTAGTAACAGTGAAATATACGCATTGTTCAACTCTCAGATTATAACAGACATTATGAAAAACTGCAGACTGAAGTGGTCGGGCATCTAGAGATAGTGGAGGTGGATAGACAAATAAAGATAACCAATAAAGAAATAATGAAAGCAGACAAGCAAGAGGTACGAGACAATCAAGACGAAGACATTCGCGCTCTTGGAATCGACGGTAGTCAAGAAAAGACCAAGACCAGAAAGGGATGGAGACGTGCCTTGTTTCTGGCAATGAGCATGTGTGGCTTGGAAAACTGCTAAATTCAGTAGCTGTTCTAAGAAGAAGAAGAAGAAGAAGAAGAATAGTTTTACATGTAAAAATTGTTATTCCAACTAATGTGATAGCAGAATAGGCTTTGTTTCAGACTAAAATTCCTACAAGAAAAAAAACGACTATACTCTTTAGTATATTTCATTGTGCATACCTAGAAACGACATACTTTAAGTGTCAAGATTCGGTATTATCAAAAGCAATACTCTTATAGTCAGATCCTCAAAGGTGTTCCTTTTTAACAATATGTTACTGTACACGTATAACATCATTATTTCATAAACGGCTAGCGAATATTTTATGCTGCTGCCCGCTCTCTCGTATTTTTGTCTTCCATACCTAAGAGACCGACGATTACAGGCTCCTTGAAACCTTGCTTGACGAAGCAGATGATGTTGATGATGTTTGTCATAATACCAAACAAAGCAATTCCCTGACAAACCACACTATACACAATCAGTGTGAAAACCATTATGATATCATCACTTGTGCTGGACAAAGGTTGTGAAGACTCTTCCAGATGGGAAAAGTTTGATTGTATGTACATGTTAACAGTTCATAACACTTCTACATCATTCTACACACAAATTTAAGTTCCTACATGGAAGTTTATCGATACTAATACAAACGTATTTCTGTTGAGCAAGATATTACAAGATGCTATTAGCTTAGGTGATCAAGAAAGCACTTTATCACAGCCAGCTTTAAAATTCTGGCGTTTTCATACAGTTTTGGTCTGTACAGTGATAAGGTGAATAAAAATAGAAAACAAATGAAAAAAAAAAACAGAAAATACCAACTGCAAAAAATTATGCAGAAATTAAGGAAATTATTGAGCGGTATTTAATATGCTAAACCTAGTGGGTGTGACAATAAGTTATAAGTGAGTAGTTAATTTGTTTAGCATTTTAGTGAAGAAAAAACACGTTGACTCATTTCCATGTCCCAGGCACAGTGATATCTCTTAAGTAGAAACTGTTAACTGTCAGCTCTGGTAATGTGTCTGACATTATCTATGACGAGTGTATTGAAAATGCTGCTATTTTGATGTCTATAAATGAATGTGTGATATTAATTTTCGCTTTTCTACAGAAAAAAAGTAGAAAGTTAGTACATACGTGAAAGGCATGAAAGAATAAAATGATATCAGCGATTATGTCTGTTTCTATTTTAGTCACGGTATATTCTTAAATCGGTACAGGAATGACAGCTGTAACATAGAAAAAAAAGCAAACTGAAACTTAAAGCTGTGTTTTCAGTATTATCACAAAATTCCGTCTGCTGAGTCCTACATATTTGAAAATGTGACCGTATAATTATAAAAAATAAAGTTTGAGAACCTGTTTAGAGTGTGGCAGCTTTTGTTGTGGTGATAATTAACATTGATTTTCATTTACACAAGCACGCATAAAGAAGACGACGAGTAAAAGTAATATCACATTCTCATTCTTGTCACTAATTTAAATTAGTACCATAATCTGATACAACTATAAAGTGCATTAGAAGAACAAATGCCTCTCACATTATGCTAGTATATTCAAACGACTTTCGAAGTAAGTTCTTTTTTTTTATGCAGCAAATATCTTTGTGTATCGATCTACCAAGAAAAGGACACACTGAAACTCTTAACATTTTATTCTTGAAGTCTTTAATAGAAGGGTATTTCAGCCAAGAAGTCGTCTACATTACACTGCAATAAGAAGCGGTGGCATTGAAAACTGTATAACAACAAGAAAAAGAAGAAGAGCTTTGAAAAACCCATATATATGATACTGGACAGTCTGATGAGATTGTGTGAGAGGAGATCACCAAATGACCTTATGGCCTGCATGGCGAATCGAGTACTCTGGAGAAGCGTAATAGCCAAAACCAGACGGCACGGCACCTGATGATGATGATATCAGTCGTATGACTCTTTAAAAAGTAATTGTGGTTGATGTAAATGGTCAGTATATTTCCTATATATTACAGACCAGCATAATGTGTCTGGATGCAAAAGATGAAAATGTACACCAAGAGAATTTAGGTAAATTCAAATAAATGCACCAATATTAAATTAAATGCATAACATCTTGAATTATTGTGAGGATGTGATAATGTCTCAAATTTTAGTCTCTGCCACATCTATCATTAAAAATTATATATGATAAAAAAAATTAGTTATGTATATGTAATTTTAAATTCTTTTGTATTTCTGCCAGCAGTGTTTATTCTTTCTCTCTCTCTCTCTCTCTCTCTCTTTCTCTCTGCCTTTGTTTTACTCTCTCCATCCATCTACCACTTCCCCAAATCGTCTTTCTCTGTTCCCCCTCCCCTCTCTAAGTCAATAACTAGCAGTCATATTTCAGGAAAAACAAACAGTGCGGTGACACATCGCTCATTAAAACGACATGAAAACAGCTTCCAATTATAAATAATGATAAACTGTGCGGGTTATGTTGACTTTAAGGAACCGTCTGATGATGGAATTCTTGTAAAGAAAAGCTAGATCATTATCAACGGAATTTTTTTTCTCAGGCAGGCTTTAATCTGTTTACTTCATAAACTCTACTTCAAACATATCTGTAGTTAATTCTGGTGCTTCGTTAGGTTCTATTGTGTGATGTCGTTTCTCTGCCGCCATTGGTATTATTTATTTTCAACTTCATCTTAAGAAATCTTCATGTAAACAAATTGTCCATGACTGTAGTGTTTACACTAGCTGACTGTGACTGTATCAAAACAGAATCATCTCTGCAAGCTGAAATAAATAAGGTATTTACATGCGGGGATAATAATGCAGTAATGATAAACATAGAAAAAACAAAGTCTGTGCTCATTGCAACAAGAAAGAAGGTGCTAGTTTCACCAAAGTCTGTGCTCATTACAACAAGATAGAAGATGCTTGTTTCACCAAAGTCTGCACTTCAATTTCGTCCTCGAACTTTACACACAGGAAAATAAAATACTCTGGGTATCAATATTCAGGGTCTATAACTGTAGCCATATTTCACTAACGATGTCATGTCTTTAATCAATTCTTATCGTTGTTATTATAAAGAAAGACCGCTCGTTATCTATTCGTCCACAGTCTGTTATCATATCAGTGACAGAATAACCGTACATAAGCTAAACTCTTTTTATAATGGGTTTAATTTAATAAAAAATATGCGAACATCGATGGAAAGGATCAGGACACTTTAAGAACGAGAATGATAATATCTTTATATACTCTGGTGGAGAAGTAGGAGGAAAGAATGGAGTGGCTTTTTATTTGGACAAATCAACATCAAAAGCATTACTTTTCTACAATCCAGTAAGTGATAGAATCCTAACAATCAGACTTAAGGGCATTCCTAGAAATGTAACAATCATTCAGATATATGCACCTACATCACCAGCAGAAAAAGATGAAGTAGAAGACTTTTATAACACACTGCAAATGACAATAGACCAGGTATGGAAAAATGATATTGTATTAATAATGGGTGATTTTAATGCAAAAATTGGTACAGAAAGAGCAGAAGACGAAGGACATGTTGTAGGGAAATTTAACATAGGACATAGAAATGAGGCAGGTGACAATCTAATGGCGTTTTGCATGGAAATGAGCTAATGATCGCTAACACACTTTTTAAACAACATCCAAGAAGACTTTACACATGGACATCACCTGATGGTAAAACCAGGAATCAAATAGATTACATTTTAATGAAAAGAAGGTGGAAGTCAAGTATAATGTTAGCAAAAACTTTACCAGGTGCTGATTGTAACACGGACCATGAGTTATTAATAGCAGACATGAAGATAAAGATAAAAAAGACAGTTACGGGATCAAGACCACTCCACTTTGACCTTACAAATATACCAGAACAATACGGTATAGAAGTGAAGAACCGTTTCGAAATCCTGATGGCTGTACAGGAGGAGATGACACCAGATGAATTGGCTACCCATGCCAAAGATATCTTAATAACAACAGCTAAAGACGTGGTTCCAGTAAAGAAAACACAAAAGAATGAACGGATTACAGCAGGTACACTAGAACTGATAAAACAACGTAGAGAAATGAAGATGCAATGGAAAGTGACAAACAACAACAAAGAGAAATATAAAACTTTAACAAAAGAAGTACGAAGAAACATAAGAAAAGACAAAAAACAATACATACAAGATTGTTGTGAAGAATAGAAGAACATCAGAAGTGTGGAAGAGATAGTGAAATGTTTAAAGAAATGAAGACATTGACGAGAAATGTCACACCTAAGCTAAATGTAATTTGTGATGAGATGGGGAATACCTTGACAGAGACAGAGGAAATTCTAGAAAGATGGAAGGAATATTGCAAAGGAATGTATAAAACAACCGATTATGGAAGCAAAAATCAACAGTGTGAATTATTATCGGAGGAGAAAGAACCTGAACCGACAGTAGAAGAAGTTTTATGGGCAATAAAGAATCTGAACAATGGTAAATCACCAGGATGTGACGAGATAACAGCTGAATTTATTAAAGCAGGAGGAAAGGAGTATGCAACAATCTATCATGCACTGTGCAAAAAGATATGACATTCAGGTATTTGGCCAAAAGAATGGAAAAGAACTAAATTCATACCACTGTCAAAAAAGGGTAACCTGAGATTATGCACCAACTACAGAACTGTAGCTGGTTTCAGGCAAGGAAGAGGATCAAGTGATCATATATTCAATCCAAGATTATATAATAGAGAAATACAGAGAGTTTAATGTGAATCTATATTTATCCTTTATAGAATACGCAAAGGCATGTGATTGTGTACAACACCAGAACTTTGAGAAATAATGGAACAAATGGGATTTCCAACACATTGATACAATTAACATCACTGCTGTATCTAGACCAATAAGCAGCAGTAAGAATAAATGGTGAAACAACAACCTGGTTTGACATAAAACAAGGGGTGCATATTGTCACCCTTCTTATTTTACTTGTATACTGAAAATATAATGAGGAATGTTAGAGAAGATGTAGACAAAGAATATTACGATCCCATAACAATTGGAGGTTATGAAATACCAGAGATTAGATATGCTGATGACAAAGTGTTACTTCCACAACAGAAAAAGGAATAGAAAAACTAATTATGTCAGTCCGTAAGAACAGCTAAGAGCAGAACCTCTATCTTAATGAAAAGAAAACTAAATTGATGACAATTGACAAAACAAACAAGGCAGCTGAAATATGTATCAATGAGGAAAAATTGGAAGAAGTGGAGAGTTTTGAATATCTTGGATCACTGTTAACTAATAATGGAGATACGACGAGGGAAATTAAAAGGAGGACATCTATTTCCTTCACAAAATAAAACAAATAACGAATCTGTGGAGAGGGGCAGACAGAACTACAAAAATACGATTTTTAAGGGCATGCGTCTTTCCCATAGCAACATATGCCTGTGAGACCTGGACACTTAACAAAACAGCTGAGAAACACATAAATGCATTTGAATGTAAATGCTACATAAGAGTTCTCCAAATATCTTGGACACAAAAAGAACAAATATATCTATACTACAAGAGCTTAATATTGAAGAAGGCTGGCTAGTAAAGAGGATTAAAGAGAGAAAACTTAAATATTTTGGACACATTAAACGTCATGATAATTTAGAGAAGACCGTATTGGAAGGATACATAACGGGAAAAAGAAAAAGAAGAAGACCAAAACGAAAATGGCTGCACGACATCGTTGACGATCTGCATATGGACGCAGCAGCAGGTCGTCTTGCTCACAAAAGAGAGGCCCACATGGGAGTGCTGTTTGGGAGCCAAAGTTCCGAAAGGGTCATGCAAATGAATGAATGAATGTAAATAACTTCCTGTTCCGCATAATAACGTTTTCCAATAGAAGTGTACTACATAAACCCGAAATGTTTATCTATTTACTATGTACTTTGTTGATGTAAGTTTGACATAAAAAACGACAACTGCGGTAAAACTGGTTATAGAAATGAAAATATATGTGTGTTTGTGTGTGTGAGTGTGTGGTACAGTTTAAAAAGCAGAAAGGTAAGGAAAGTGTGCAGAAACAAGGACAGCAGAAAGTAAGATAAATAAATGAAGGACATAATAGAATGCAATTTTAGGGAAAAAATATTTTCAAGAATCACAGACACATCTTATCTTTTATCTTATATCCTTCCCGTGCCGTTAAACGTCACATAGGGCTAGCAAAGTAGTTCGCCAATTTTTCCTGTCTTCGGCGAGTCTTTCAACCTCATCAAAGGATTTTATGCCTGTTCATTTAGCCTCTCTTAATAATGTCCTCTTCAGAGTTTCACGCGGTCTGCCTCTTTTTCTTTGGCCTGTTGTGTTCCACTTGATAGCCTGTTTTGGGATTCTCTGATCATTTCTTCTCATCAAGTGACCAACATATGTCCATCTCCTTTTCCTGATCACCCATGAGTCTGGTTGTTGTTCAGTCATCTGTCTCATCTCTGCATTGTTCTTGAATTCATTCCACTTGATGCCGAGTATTTTCTTTAGGCATTTGTTTTCAAAAGAGTCTAATTTCTTTTCTATTTCTTTAGTTGTTTTCCAGCTTTCGCATGCATAAATGACACATAGAACACAACAAATAAAAACACGAAAAATGTATTTAAAAATATATAGGCTTAGCCCTGTGGCCTCCTCCTTGTAAGAACGTCCGGTACGAAATGACATTTTTTTCCCGTTTCGCGTGTGTCAAAATCGAGGATGGAAAGGGGGGGGGGCATTTTGAATTTGTTGGAGTAATTAGAATATATGTGTATTATACCTCTTCAGAACTTGAGTGGCTGTTATATTGTTCGGGCGGGTGGGAGGGCATCAGAACCTTTGAGGAGTTCAGGAGAAGCAATCCAGAAAAGTTTGGGAAACACTGCAGAACAGTCTTCATTGTTTAACTCGTCTTTGCTATCATCATCATCATCATCAGGTGCCGTGCCAACTGGCGTTGGCTATTATGCTTCTCCAGAGTACCCGATCCTTACTTAACTATTCCTCTTTGCTATGCTGGAACTAAATAGGAGCGCATTTCTACAGGAATTAACTCACTGGTTTACGATTCAACAATACCGAGGTTGTGTCCCTTCAGTAAACATTGTTATTTAGTTGAATGTCGGATTAGAGGTGTTTCAAAATTATTCCCTTTTGAAGAATAACATTTTGTTCTACATATATTTGTCACGTAATTATAGATTTCATTTTCAGTCTTTGTTTTCTGAAACGTAAAGTGTTCTCATTTGAAGCATCAGAAGCTATCAGGGATTTTCACATGGTTGTAATATCGGAATAGTATTAAATTGTGTGATTAAAATAACATGGTTTCTTTAATGCTGCCATGTCTTTCCATATATCAATCACAATACTGTACAAAACTATACACTTGTTTTATATGTGCTTAAAAATCATTTCATAGTGTAGGGTTTGGTAGCATTAACTGCTAATAGACAAACACATATGTGATATTTGCAGTTACATTATTTTTTGCTAGCTCTGTCTCACAGCCTAAATGTTTAATTTTCCAGGCTATATGATGCTTCTTCTGTTGTTTGCGAAATTGCTTTGTAGCCATCATCTGGCATTTTGTAACATGGTTGTCTTTTTATCTTTTGACGTCATGTAGATTTCAAAGAACTGTGGAAGAGGCACGCTTAGATCGAGGAGTGAACGACCCTGACCGAAGAATCATCGTCCACGTGATAGTAGTCTTTTTCTGGTGGATCTATAAATAGATATTGAAACATATTGCTTGGCTTTAGGGTTAAATAGAGGCAATGGCCGGGCGATATCTTGTTAGTTGTGCCTATGGATGTATTATGTGATAAATTCCCGCGCCCACATCATGTGGTTTAGATTACGTGGTCGTGTAGTATGCTGTGATGTAGGTTTCTGTATTTACATATTGATATGGAAATAAGTCTGCGTATGATTTCAGTATGATTTATCAGTATATTGGGTGGGCAACATGTTTGGTTAGTTGTTATACCGTCATGTAGACTGATATTGTGCTGCAGGAAGCAGGTTATATAGAGGTGTGTCATGGCAGCGCTAGCTGCGGAGAATATGTGTCACTGCACATTAGATTCGTAGTGAAGGCTACCCGGGACCACAGGTCCATAAGGTTTAAATAATGCAACATGAGAAGTCAATATCATCTGACACCATGCTTAATTGCCATTATAATGGCTCCTGTCTTGATGTTATGCTGATGTCAATGTCAGTTGTATATGTTGATGTGGCGTATAGTGAGATTAAAATGACGTGTCTGACTTGGTGATTTGAACTGCATGTCAGTGTATTGTGTGTTGCTTAATTGAATGCTCAGGATTTATGCACAGTTACCATACGGTAATGGTTGGCAGCCATGATGGGGGAATTAGATTGGCCACAAGTACAGTAGTCCATTGCCAAGGGATTGTTGGTCTGTAATAGCTGGATAAATTATCCCCTCCCCCTCCCACTAGTTATACAAATGTAAACTATACATCAACAAGGTTTACAAATGGTGCAGTCTTTCTTTTTACTCTTCCATATGGTCATATTGTATGCTAAACCATTTTCTGAATTAAAACTCCAACATTGACAAATGTTTTTGTGTGAGTTTCATGCAGTAGCTCAAGGTCAAGTCGTGGAACAAAACAGTGGATGAGATCACGTGAAAACCCGCCATGTGATGTCAAAGGACGAACAGTTGAGTGGTGTGTTGTGACCTAAAATTCGGAGGCAAGGTAGTCACTGCTCTGTCTTAACGAGGACATTGATTTATAAAAGTGAATTAAGATTTTGTCAGAGTACCAGCTGATTATACTGACCTGTGTTATTTTTTTCTGACTAACATCATGGAAACTAAGAAGTTGAAGAAAAATGGAACAATAAGATTTAGAGGATGAAGATCTCTCGGGAGAGCTAGACTGGCCTCGAGTACAGTAGTACATTGCAAAGGGATTGTTGGTCTGCAACAGCTGGATACATTATCCCCCCCCCCCAACTACTTATAAAAAATATAAACCATGCACCAACCAAGTTTAAATAACTCTTCTATATTTTCTAACACTACTGTACTGCTCTCCATCGACTAAATTCTGAAACTATTTTACTCGAAACATGGAAACAAATGTTATGCTTCTTTTAATTCGTGAAACCACGGACTCATCGAACTCTTCTAGGGCGTAAGCAGGAGGGGGAAAAAAGAAGAATAAGAAGAAAAATAAAGAAAAAAAGAAAATAATTGTGGTTTTCATTTCATTTTTTTGCATGCAGACGAACTATACCTGGTCCTTAATATATAGCAAATAATACTGATCATTTACATCAATTACATTTAAGTATGCTTTTTAAACAGTGTCCTATAATAGGCGCGATCATGATCAGCGCCGTGGAGACTGACGTTGGCTATTATGCTTTTTCAGAGTACCCGGTCCTTCATGCAGGCCTTAGCTCATTTGGTGATCTCTCACACAATCTCATCAGACTCTCCAGTATCATTTCTCTGGTTTTTCCATGGCTCTTCTTTCCCTCATCTTTCCTAGTGTTATAATATTTTTCAATGTCCAAGCTACTTATCGCATGTCCCGAGAAAGCACATTGTCTCTTCTCTCTCCCTCTCTCTCTTATTTTTTTACACAATTTTTTTTTCTTTCCAGCTCTTCTGAAACATTCTCCATTAGTTATTCTTGTTGTCCAAGGCATTCGCAACATTCTGCTACAAAGTGTGACAATTAAGTAATGAGACTAATTCCATAGAAAATAAAATAAACAACAGTTGATGATATAAGCTGTCTTTTATTCAAAGTAAGCCCCTTATGCATTGATACAGCGAGTGACGTGACACGATGTAACAAACACTGGAACGACCTCTGCAGTTCTTCTGTTGGTATGGCCCTTAAACTCGATGTTAGGGCCCTCTGGATGTCGTCAGTATCGTCAATGGTAACTTGAATTTTGGGAATAGAAAATAATCGTAGGAAGACACATCTGGGGATAGAGTGGATGGTTGAGAACACGCACTTGTTTTTTTGGGCCACAAATTCCTGTACAACTACCGCCCGGTGAGCCGGTGCAATACCATGAAGATGGAAAAAACTGCCAGGTATTGAATACTCAGGTCAGAATCAGAGAATACTTTTCAATAATCGTTTCCCAATACCAGATAAACTTTGGCAGCGACAGTCTGCCCTCTGGAATAAATTATTTGTGAATAACTCCTTTGCTGTTGAAAAATCACGCCAACATTCTCTTCACTTTCGACATTTAAGGACGAAAACGTTGTCTTTTGGTGATGGTGATGACTTTCATTGAGCCTTTTAAGTTTAGTTGTGGGATCATAGCGGAAAATCCATGTTTCATCCTCTGCAACAATCAAATTTTCAGTATTCAATATTCAATATGGTGTTTCTCACTTTTCTGCATGCCTTCTTTAGCTGTATTCTAATATTTCCACAGAGTGCGTCGTGGAACTCCTGGCATGTTTTTTTTTCAGTAATGCATTCAGGAATCGTTTGTTGATTAATACATAGTCTATCTGGGTAAAAGTCTTTTGGGATATTGTTTAAACAAGGTGTTTACTACAACCATGCTATGCATTTTTGCCCATTCAATTAATTTATTACCTACATCATTCCTCTTCCCCAGTCCATAATTGCCAATAATGTCTGAAGTTCTTCCTTTACCAACTGTGGGATTAAAATCTTCCATGAATATAGTAACTTCAGGTGATTTTGTGTGTTTCAGGTCTGTATCTATGTCATTATAAGATAGGTGTACATCTTTTCGGAACTATCTACTGCTGCAGCGTACACTTGAATATTATTTAAGTTTATTGGCCGACCCTTCAGTTGGAATAGCAGGACTCGGTTTGAGATGTTCAGATATCCTACCATTTTCCTTACAAATATTATTCCTACTCCTCGTTCATGTTTCTCACTCCCTGAATATATTACTGTATAGATATCAGAGTTTATATTCCATGCACTTCCCCATTCAACTTCACTCATTCCTAGTATGTTGATCTTCATCCTTTCCATTTCCCTCTTTACATTTTCTAATTTTCCAGCCTGTAACAGAGTTCTAACATTCTGTGTTGCTATTTCGATTTTGTTAGATTTGCCACTAGTAGTTAATGACGATCTGGCCTCACCTATGGCTCGTGAATTGCGCTGCCGAACGGGGCTGTTCCTGAGGAACATCCATTAACGTCATTCATGATGAATCTATTACTTTGCATAAGCATAACTATTCCTGGGAGCTACAACAGTGGTTTCCTGTTGCCTTCTATCGGTTTGTGTGTTGAATCTCCTGTTGCCTATGGATTCCCTGTCCTACCCACAAGGTAGCTGGAGCGAGAGGTTCCTCTTACCCGCCTGGTATTCCCTTCACTGAGCACATGAGGCACTTTATAGGAGTAGCAGAGCCATCTACCATCCCACCTCGCTCTCTGAGGCCACCGCGTTAGATGTGCACTTATCAATAAAAAAATCTACTTAAGATGCTTTCTCTGTATCTGTACAGAATCTGCTCATTTTGCAAACACATGGTTACTAAAGAAAGTGCATTACCTACTTATGGACACATATTCATCCTCAGTGTTATTATGTAATGTTGGTGTAACTCAAAAATAACAAAAGAGACAATGGAATATGATATTTCCTCTAACACGTGCAACGTTTGTCGTTTTCAATAAATCGTGTTCAATAAACGGTTGTGCATAAACAATGAAGGACAACATAATCTAAGAATTACCTAGTAATTTTAAATTAAATTTCGTTGATGACATTGCGATTTCTGTAAGCAAGGTTAGGGTAAAGTAAATGTTTCATACTTATTTTTCTATAAATATAATCATTTTTGCAATCAAATCTTTCTTTTTATAGTTATGTTAGCAATCCACAGTTCGTGGAGTCCTTTTGCAGATCGCCAGATCCAGGTAGCTACTCTGGTGCTTCCTCTCGCTGTCTTAACTGTCCTTAATTTCAATACATATATCTGTCTCAAGCTTAGCCTAACACCTGTATGGAGATTATGCTATTAACTAATTAATAATTCTACTAAATGCATTTGAGTTATTAACTTTTACACATTTCTGTGCAAAATGAATTTTTCCATTTCCTTTTACAGAATATATCCCTAAGGGTATCTCTGTATTTACTGCTCATGTGATAGTAAATAAAAATATTCACAGACGAGTTTATAGATTCCAAAATCATACCCAGACCTGAAATTATTATTGTGATATTAAAGTACCTACCATGAAACGATAGCTCACGTTCAAATGTAACTACTAACATGCAGATATTGATAGGAATAAAACACATAATAAACAAAGTTGAAATCATCACGACCATCTTACTAACTTCCCGGTTACGGTTGTAAACCTTGTCACTCTGTGCTTGAGTGGACAGCTTTCTCCACTTTGTTGCTCTTTGAAGTCCCATTGACAAGGTCACAGTGGAAGCGACAATAATGACAAACGCGGCCAAAGGACTAGTAAGATTGTTAATGGCGAAAGAAATATTTTCCACGATTTCTCTATTTTCCGTATAACCAAGGCCAATAACAGACTTATTTCGCTGTGGATAAAATTTAATTTCCAGTCTATTCACACCATACACTGGAACAGCACTTAGTACTGATAATACATAAACACAAACGATGGCTGCTACTGTGAGCTTTGGTGTGACGATGTATTTTATCTGGAAGATAAATGGATAAAAACAAAATGATATTCTAGCACCAAGGACAGTATTTTGTCATGGAGAAACTAATTCATGAATCAATAAAGACCAATAGAAACATGTTAAAAGGGAATTTTTCCAGCGAAAATGTTATAATGAAATAAATATTGAACTTACTCCTTTGTTTATATAAAATCCACTCCATATAATAATATTCCTAACATAAAACTGTTCCGAACCCATAGCAGGAACTGTATTAAATAGGATTAAGTGAGGTTTTCAAATACCATTTGTAATCCTACGAGGAATTAATAAATATATATGTTGAACTAATTTCCATTTTTTAAAGACAATAAAACGTATTCATAGAAAAGCATGGACGAGGTTTGTAACTGAAGTACAGTCTAAAAAGACATGTAGGTGCTCAAATGAAATAATACTGTTTAAATGATAAGAATCAATGGTTAAAATTACCGAATGACTTCCACGGTGTATAAGTATTTCTTTTTAAAATTATCATTCGTTGTGTCTGCTCCGTTTCACTGTGAAGTGGATGCATGCAAACATGTAACAATTTCTGTAGTTTAAGATTAACAGCTCTGATTTATTGAACAAAACTAAGCTACAAGACATGCGCCTTACTTTCTTCTTCTTCTTATTATTATTATTAATTTGAGCTGCTATTTGGACTTCATGAGTAAATCTTTTAATGCCAGATAAAAAATAATGTGAAATGTTGACAGATAAATAAGAAATACAGCCTCACAGAACACATATTACTTGTTAAGTATTAAACATTAAATAAGAGTAGCAAACCAGGACATTTGAAGTCCGAACCTTAACGGCGCAATTATACATAAGCATCTCTCCAACGTAATTCCGGCAGTGATCCAGTTAGTTATGCGAGCACATGCAAAATGTGGCATGGAGCCTGTTAGATACAAAACTTCCGTAGGGTCGAATGGCAGATCTAATGTCCTGAAGGACGGAGTTACGCAGATGTTTATCCAACTTGCCGTCAGCAGACAGAACAAGTCTGAGACTGACAGACCTGAAAGAATTAAAACAAAACCAAATATTGAACAAAAAAGATTTTGATAATATATTATACTACATAACTATTTTAAAATGTTTTAGCATTACTTAGAAACATTTATTTTATAAATAGGAAACAACGAGGCTTTCGTAAAGTAGAGTAAGAGAAGACAGTTTTGTAGGATTAGACCTCGAAAAACTCGTAGACAAAGTACTTTAGTGAGACGTGAGAGAAAGAAAAATCACAAGAGATTTACCTGGGCTTCGAACACGGACTTGGTAGGATGAGCAGCCATCAAGCCACGAGAGAACAGCGTATCAACGAACTGAGCCATCTCAGACTCCCCCCTCCCCAAAAAAAAAATGTCTTTTGAAAGCAAAGTCATAAAGTTATTAGTACTTGTTCAGCCGACACGAAAGATCGTGATACCCAGAAAGAAACGAGGTCGTGACACAGAAATTCCGCGGCTTAGATTCAGTCTCTCTAGCAGGTACCAATTTTTAGACAAACATACACATAGTCTCCTGCCATGTCTGGTGCAAACTTCAACAACAACAACAACAACAAACGAACGAATACTTTTTACATGAAGTTAGTTTCACGTATATAGTGTCAGAAACAATTTTTTTTGCAAATAGGAAACAATGAGGCTTTTTTGTACGGTAAAGAAACCAGTTTTGTAGGATTAGACCTCGAAAAACTCGTAGACAAAGCACTTTAGTGAGACGTTAGAGAAAGAAAAATCACAAAAGAATTATCTGGGATTCGAACACGGACTAGGTAGGACGACCAGTCGTACCTGCTAGAGAGACAGAATCTAAGCTTTTTTTTTAGGGGGGGGGGGGAGGTCTGAGATGGCTCATTTCGTTAGTACGTTGTTCTCTCGTGGCTAAACGGCTGCTCGTCCTACCGGAGTCCGTGTTCGAATCCCAGGTAATTCTCTTGTGATTTTTCTTTCTCTCACGTCTCACTAAAGTACTTTGTCTACGATTTCTTCGAGGTCTAATCCTACACAATTTTCCATTACTGAGTATCACTTCGGGCTTGATTCATTCCCAGTTGCGAGATCCTTATTTTTAATTTTAATAGAAATATTTGCTGAATGGAATAAAAGAAGTTTTTATGGATTAATGAAAAATGTTTCAATTCATTAACAATTTTTCCTGCTAGGGATTCGAGATTATTGGCAGAATCTTGAATGCACGGAAAAAATGTGAACCCTACAACCTATACGTTCTTGGTTTCCATCTCTCTTAGTTGCCTTCTCAACTTATACGATCATTTCGCGACTGGAGCACATGCTTAATCATTCTCATTATAGACTTCTCTACTTCTTCGCGTTGAATGAGTGGAAAGTTTGTGTCATAAACTTTTGCTTTGGGATGAAATAGGTAGATTTTCACTTCGCTCTAATTTTTAACATGTTTCCTTACTGCTTAAAAGATATTAATTTAAATACCACATTAAAATATCCTGATTTATTATGGAGGACCAGAATGAAGAGTGATATATTGGATGTGGTCTGTATCTAAAAAATAGATTTTCCCTATCATCTTCGTTATTACATATACAAGGCACTCATTTGCATGTTCTTTGAGGAGGAACTTTGCCTCCCTAACAGCTCTCCTGTAGGCCTCTCGGTTGTGAACAAGACGCCCTGCTGCTGATGCAACCATTTGCAGATCATCAATGATGTCTTGCAGCCATCTTCGCTTTGGTCTTCATCTCTTTCTTTATGTACCCTTTCAAAACGGTTTTCTCTAGATTATCATGACGTTTAATAAGTCCGACATATTTACGTTTTCTCTCTGAAATCCTCTTTATTAGCCTTCTTGAATATTAAATTCGTGTAGTAGAGATATCTTTTTTGTGTATGTGCCAATGATATTTGAAGAACTCTTCTGTAGCATTTTCTTTCAACGATATTTCTCACTTTTATTTTAAGTGTCCAGGTCTCACAGGCGTATGTTACGATGGGAAAGATGAATGCACTTACAAAACTTATTTTTATAGTTCTGTCTGTTCCTCTCCACAGCTTCTTTATTAGTTTTACTTTCCTAAGAGCGATATATGCCCTACTTTAATTTCCCTGATTTCTAGAATCAGCAGGTCAAATATACCCACAGCCAAGTCTAACATTTCAGGAACCAAAATGTGTGCTGACCAGTGTTATTTAAACATCTCCCACCTAAACTATTTTTTCATTCATGTCCAGAGGCCAGACGGCCAAACAAATCAAACTTTTACTTGGCCATGGATCCCAGTATGACGGCAGACTGGGGGCATAACCCTTCAACTGTGCCCTTTTTTTTTTCTCTAGACAGAATTCAAATGTGTAACTAGACGCTACAAGGAACAAACAGTCTGGCAGGTGTTAGGATAATATCTGTGAGTTATACTGTAGGAGAATATCAGGGACGATTCGGTTTTCACCAGGCACAAAAAAACTACCATGGACTTCAGAGCTTTGGCAACAGAGTCAGTCGTGTAATGTGGTTAAAACCAAATAACTCGCAAACTTCTGAGAGTCACACAATAATTAGTGTCTACAACTATACACGAAGCACTGCAGTAAAGCTGTAATACCAAAACGTATAAACTAGAAAAAATTAGGAACGGCTTTATTATTTAACGAGTACAAAGTTTTGACGTTTCAGCGTGAGTCTTAATCATACAAACATATACATGAAGAAGAATTAGAAAGAGGGGATAAAGTATAGATTCACATGAATCCCATGTTAAAAAAATAAACAATAGAGCACTTAGTTTGAACGAATATGTAGATTTTCCTACGGTCGTTCAGAAATGCTTTGAAAGAAGATGGAGCCTTTCCTACATGCGTTCAGAAATCGCCTGTTGCTACGTTCAAAATGTGCTCGTTCAGAAATGCATAGAAATGCGCATGGTAATGCGTAGAGAATGTTTAAATAGAGAATTGTGATTATCAATATATTATTACATTTTTTCAATTAATTTCTTAAATTAATATTCTTAAGAAACACTTGGTTTCTTTTTATTATTTGTTTTTTTTTATTCCTTCGGATCTGTCAGTCTCAGATTTGGGCTGTCTGCTGACGGCAAGTTGGATAAACATCTTCGTAACTCCGTCTTCAGGACTTCAGATTTGGTATTCGATCCTACGGAAGTTTTGTATCTAACAGGTTCCATGGCACATTTTGCATGTGCTTGCATAACTAACTGGATCACTAAATAATATGACTTTGAATAATGGCAGTCATTTTTCCTTTTTTTATATAAATTAGTTGTTATTGATAATCAGTCGTTTTTTTTTTCTTATGGGAGTTCACTATCTAGTTCGAAGATCTGAACTAAACAGTTTTCTGGTACATACCTAACAGTCCATAATTTATGGAATCCTTAAAACCTTGCTTGCAAAAACAAAAGATGTTAATGATGTTTGTCACAATGCCAAAAATGTCGATCGCCTGACACAATATCCCGTAAACAGACAGAGTAAAGAGTCACATTGTTTGATCACTTACGACACCAACTACAGATAAATTTACAGATGAAACTGAAAAGTTCAGTGATACTGATACTTCACCAGCGATAATTAAATGTATTATCTACAAGGCAGAATGGATTCTGAAGTTTTTTTCTTTTAAAGAAACATTTATTTCATTCCTACTAATGAATGCTGTTATATTAAAATGTTACATTGTCATGAACTAACACAAATAGACAAATTAGTAAATAGACAGATGAATGAAAATGTAGTACAACAAATAGATGAAATGAAAGTCGAATTAACAGTCTAATAACTTTCCTTTATGTTGAGTTTTTTTCATTTATTTTTCTACAATTGTTGCACGCACGCGTAATATTTTAATTTGCTATGTTGAAATATTTTACAAGTCTCTCTTTCTTTATTCCCTTTTTGTGTCAAAAAGCACAAATCTTAGAGCGTCGGAATATTATTTTCACTAATACAACTACAGACGTCCTTTTCTATTCACAGGATTTTTCAACCTAAAAAGAAATCGGTAGATTTTGACGAAAACATAATTTGATATTTTCTCTGCAAAATTATGAGAAGATATTATTTGTTAGAGGGCTTAATCCAATGTCAGTTATCATTATTTTGAAATCTACAGACTGAAATGCAAAAGTAGTATTCATATTTGACATAATGTTTAGTCCTCGGATTGTTATTATCTTATGATTATTCAGACTAAGATATTCTCGTAACATGGGAAATAAAACAAAGAATTACTGTTGTGGCAGACAAGTTAAAAAGTCTTACAGAATGGTTCTAATCATTTCTATGTAGAAAGATACGTTTATGTGCTAATACGGGGTAGCCAGTAATCCGGGACAGTCCGAAATCTCGAATGGTTTAATAAAATATAAACAGTTACCATTGACCGCTTATTAAAATAAATAATGAGATAGCCTTATAATCAAAACATACTGGTGCTCATTAAGTAAAAGTACATGGTACTGACTCTAAGGAAAAGAGAGAGGTTAAGATATATTCACAGCAAAATTGTGAGCTAAAATATAACAATATAGAACTTTTTCCAAATCACCACTGAGGTTAAATAAGGAAATATGCATGAATAACACTAGCGTTAAGGTAGTACTAATGAACATTTCAGCATCAATCCTCTTTTTAGTTCATGTGAAAGAATGTAATTCCCTTAAATGAAATATGTTAAATATTTCATTCATTCATCCATTCATTTGCATGTCCCTTGCGGAACTTTGCCTCCCAAACAGCACTCCTGTAGGCCTCTCGGTTGTGAGCAAGATGGCCTGCTGCTGTTGCATCCATTTCCAGATCGTCAACGATGTCTTGCAGCCATCTTCGTCTTGGTCTTCCTCTTTTTCTTTTTCCCATTATGTATCCTTCAAATACGGTCTTCTCTAAATTATCATGACGCTTAATGTGTCCAAAATATTTCAGTTTTCTCTCTTTAATCCTCTTCACTAGCCAGCCTTCTTCAATATTAAGCTCTTGTAGTATAGAAAGGAAGTTAGGATCACAATTGCAAAAGCAGCATCAATCTTCAAGAATCTTGAGAACATATGGAATTCAAAAGTTATAAGCACAAAAACCAAGTTAAGACTATTCAATTCAAATGTAATATCCACCCTCATTTATGCATGCGAAAGCTGGAAAACAACTAAAGAAATAGAACAGAAATTAGACTCTTTTGAAAACAAATGCCTAAGGAAAATACTCGGCATCAAGTGGAATGAATTCAAGAACAATGCAGAGATAAGACAGATGACTGAACAACAACCAGTCTCACGGGTGATCAGGAAAAGGAGATGGACATATGTTGGTCACTTGATGAGAAGAAATGATCAGAGAATCCCAAAACAAGCTATCAAGTGGAACACAACAGGCCGAAGAAAAAGGGGCAGACCGCGTGAAACTCTGAAGAGGACATTATTAAGAGAGGCCAAGTTAACAGGCATAAAATCCTTTGTTGAGGTTGAAAGACTCGCCGAAAACAGGAAAAATTGGCGAACTACTTTGCGAGCCCTATGTGACGTCTAACGGCACGGGAAGGATATAAGATATAAGATATAAGTATAGATATATTTGTTCTTTTTTGTGTCCACGATATTTGAAGAACTCTTCTGTAGCATTCACATTCAAAGGCATTTATGTGTTTCTCAGCTGTTTTGTTAAGTGTCCAGGTCTCACAGGCATATGTTGCGATGGGAAAGATGCATGCCCTTAAAAATGAGGAAAAAATAAAGAGAATATAGTTATCCCTTGAGAGACAGTAACGGTGTAATAGCAACTGTTTAAACTGTCTGGTCGCTGTTAGAAATGACGAGAAATAAAGTATAGATCGTGTCGTTTATCAATAGAGGGCAGATAGGGACGTATAATTCAGTTTTACGAAAACGAGTGTGGAAAGTAGGCGGAAACTGAATAGCATAAAGTAGGATAGAATATTTCAGCGAAAGCCTTTTTTAAAGAATCACATACCAAAACAGCACAAGGGATAAAAACACATAAAAGCAATGGAATATTAAACACTCAGCTTATTTGACATCCTTCGTGTAAATAAGGACAGTCACAAAATTGACACAGGCAGAGGTAGGTAAGTGCAAAATGGACACCGGGCATTGGCTGAAAAATGAGATAAAGGAAAGCTGAAAAGGGATATCATATGATAAACAAGACGGTGTCATGCCTCAGAAAGACCCAGTTTACTCTCATCGGATATCTAGAGCCTAAATAAAAGCTGCCGAGGTGAGGGAGATGATAAAAGCGACAAAATAATGAGGGAAGGGGTGAATGAAACAAGATTCAAAAAGAGTAGAGAACAATGATGGGGCATATGTTCTGTGTCCTTTCACACTGCCTTGCGCGTTGGAAACTCGAGCGCTAGATTGCTTAGATTCATTAGCGACCATGGGGCCACGAGAATAGTACTTTCACAGAATACTGCCTGAATGAAATAAAGCATTTTTTAAACTGGCGTCAAGCACCCTCAAGACAAAACACAATCTATTAAAGTGGCGACCTGAAAAACCACTTCTTCAATGTACTAGCTTGATGGCCAAGAAGATCCTTCCACCACGAGATTATATATGATAGCTTGTTTTTGGCAAAATGTGACGGCTGAAGGAAAGAATTTTTGATAGCTTAGACCAACAGTTACTGCATATTCGAACACAACATGGGACAACAGCAGAAAGAAATCGTGAATCTAACGTAGGAAATTTCTGTGTCATGTCCTAGTTTCTTTCCTGTATTCACGATCCCCTCGTGTCGACTGAACAGTTACTAATGACAACGCTTTCAAACATCTTTCTTTTTTTGGAGATGCGAGTTAGGGCAATTTGTTAGTACGCTATTCTCTCGTGGCTAGACGGCTGCTCGTCCTACCAGAGCCACTGGTTCGAATCCCAGGTAATCCTATTCTGATTCTTTTTTCTATCACCTCTCATTAAAGTGCTGTGTCTATGATTTTTTTCGAGGTCTACTCCTAAAAAACTGTTTCTCTTATTTTATCGCAAGAAAGTGTGAGGGATATAGCTGCAGTAAGTTTAATCATTTTGTAATATACATGCTGATTTTTCTTTAACCCGGAAAGTAAGTTAAGAAAAGCTTACTGTTTTGCCCCCATCTCTCTTAAAAGCAGGAAACCAAAATGATAAGTCTTTAATCTTTCACCTGTTTTTCGTGTTTTCAATCTGCTATATTGTTTTTTATTTTTAAGATCTTTTCCAGAATATTCGATTTTTGCATT
The DNA here is from genome assembly GCA_009760885.1 of Achatina immaculata. NCBI lineage: Eukaryota > Metazoa > Mollusca > Gastropoda > Stylommatophora > Achatinidae > Lissachatina > Lissachatina immaculata. The sequence goes on from CM019702.1 coordinate 55,995,860, forward strand.
TTTTCCATTTAAATATCATTATCTTACTTTCTGCCATTCTTGTTTACGCCCGCTTTCCTCAATCTCTCTATCTATTTGTAAAACTGAACCACACTTCTCTATCTCATTTCCATGTTCTCTTGAATCCCTCTTTGAAGTGGGCACTAAACCAGCAGGGGTAGAAGGCTAGGCTGGCCTGTCACGGGGTTTCATGTTGCCTGAAGAAACAGGAGACGGTTACCATCTGTGATATGAAGAATCTTTGATTGTAGGTAAGATTGGAATGTAAATATTCCATTGTCGATCACTTTGTCTCCGAGCAGGTGGCCATGCAAAAGAGAATCTGCGTCTTGATTGGTGACGGTGAATTAAGTCTAGGTTTCTATCATAACAGTGTTTGAGGCCAAGCTACGTTCATAAGGGCTGTCTTATACATGAAAGTTATCTAATGATCTACTCTAATGTCCTACTCTAATGTCCTCGGAGGGAATTAGGATTTTCAGGAGTGTACAAGACACAGTCAGTCCTATGCAGTGTCCGCTGTCAAGGTATTTCCACCAAGAACTAGACTAATACTGTCTACCTGCATTTCACGTATTCATAGCAACTTTCACTGCTGCCAGCTGTCACTGTTAAAGATTACATGTAGTAATGATATCAATTAAATTCGTCTTTCACTGTGTTTCATGGTTTCGTCATAGTTATAATGGATGATTAAAATAAGTGAATTTATCATTTATTTACATCGTGTGTACATTTATATACGTTTTTATTTGTGTGTATCTGTGTCAAATTAAGAGAGACGAGGGGAAGAGATCAAAGCGAGAAAAAAGTGAGAAAGACTGCTAGAAAATATAAATTCCTAGTTTATAAAACACACTCTCTGAAGTAATCATAGTAACAACACTGATTATTTCTTTCCTTGCACTTTAGTCGACATTGATCATGAATAACTGGTTGTGTTTATAATAAAACCTGTTGGATAACAGTTTATCATCATCATCAGTATCATCATTGTAATCATCGTTGTCATCTGTATTATCATATAAAATAACGTTCTCCCAATAAATGTAATGTTACACGTGTCATTCTCTTGACCGGCAACTACGTCAGTCACATGCTATCGCTTTTACAATCACCCTCGTTGCGCGTGTCAATAGCTTCTACATCACACGATTGGATATAGAAAAGTTTTAGCTATTTTTGATGTTTTTTTATGTTAAAGAACATATTCCGACAGCAGTCTCTGTATCTGCTGCTCATGGAATAATAAATAAAAATATTCACTGATGAATTTATTGACTCTAACACAAAACCAATTCGAACTAAAATTCGTGTTGTATTTAAATAGTTGCCATCAAAGTCAAACTCTGGCTCGAAAGCCACCACTAGCATGGTAATACACAAAGGACTGAAACAAACGATGAACAAAGTGGATATCATTACAACCATTTTGATTACAATACGGTTACGTATAGAAACAGTATCAACTTGATTTGGTCTTGTATATTTTTTTCTCCATTTTGTTGAACTATGCAGTTTCACTGCTATTATTAAAGTGCAAATGACGATAACAATAAAAGCACAGAACGGTATTGAGAAATTATTTATGATAAAGGAAATATTTTCAACTTTCTCCCGATCGCCCACGAAAACTAGACCAATAATAGTTTTGTTCCACAGGGGAGAAAACTTCATGCCCAATTTATTAACGAAATACACGGGGATGACACTCAGCATGAGGACACCGTACACGCACACGATGATAATAGCTGTTAATGTTGGTGTTACGATGCTTTTTATCTGTCAAAAGAAAAACAAATAAAACTTCAGAATGTTTGAAATAATGTTAGATTTTAGAACTTTGAAAACAGTAAGGTTTAAACAATATCTGACTACTTAGCTAGAAAAATATCATTCTCTAGTAAAGTAAAAATAACACAAAAGTCTAGAGGAGGGGTTACATTCCTTGACCATAGTTTAAAGGCCTAGAGGAGGTTAAAGGTCTGGTGCAAAGGTTAAAGTCCTAACGCAGGGGTTCTAAACGAATGTTAAATTCCCCGATACAGCATCCTCTTTTCATCCTTAAATGGGGGAGGGGTGGGAAATGAGATCACAGGTATGCAGATTCAGAATGTTGAAATACTGAACTTTCTGTAAACTAAACTTCTACAGATTATACACACTCTAGAGAACATCATCTTTTATTGAAGGTCACAGATTAAATTAACTCTGTGGTGCGAGGGGAAAAAGTCTGATGACCAATGGCCTGGAGAGAGCAATACTAAAGTGCATAGTACATGGAAACGACGAGAGAGAGAGAGAGAAAGAGAGAGAGAGAGAAAGAGAGAGAGAGAATGCAGAGAACGAAGTGAAGCCCTTCTAGAAAGAACATCACTATGCATTCTACACACTATAATCCTGGAAGCAGACATCCTCGTCTTTCATGCTGATGACACGGTGTTACTGTCCGCAAAACAAAAAGGAATGGACAAACTGATTATGCCAGTCCACAAGAATAGTGAAGAACAAAATCTCTATCTTAACGCGAAGAAAACTAAATTGATTACAGTTGACTAGTTTGGGTAGGAAAGATGATTAAACAGAGATAATAATCTGGACACATTAAACGTCATGATAATCTTGAGAAGATCGTCTTGGGAGGGTACATAATGGGAAAAACAAAGAGGAGGAGGAAAACGAAGGCGAAGATGGCTGCAAGTCATCGTTGATAATCTGCAAAAGGATGTATCAGCAGCAGGCCATCTTCTATAGGAGAGCTGTTAGGGAGGCAAAGTTCCGCAAGGGGCATGCAAATGACTGACTCTTGACTTTCCATTCCAGTCAATATTTTCAGTTTACAGAGACTCCACACTGCGACCTGTTTGGCTGCGAACTGAATACTAGATATGACCTAGCTCTGTTGCTGGTCTGAGAGCGCTGCTTCGTTACACTCAGGCCATGCTCATAAGTCTTCTGCATTCAGTATCAGAATACCCGTTAGTGTTTTAACTGATATAATACCAGCACTGTGTAGGTTGTAAGTAGCTGGTGTTCTGGTGTAAACTAAGATTTACTATCATTTCCTCTGAGGACATTTCATTCTCTGATGCCGGTGTAGTATGTACTTTTGAAGAAGATATAATGAGCAGACTTTCACTTTTCCTGTGTGAAAGTTTGATGTATGTCTTGATTGTCCACACTGATCTTTCCTAGTTTTTTTTTTCACTGTCAGCAACGCCCGCGTGACCTAGGTAGTGTATCTATGTGATGTTTTGAATGTGCTTTGTGGATGTTAGTTCCAGCACTCTCTACGAAGACAGTGTTCTAACTTTCTTAACAGACTTTGAAAGTCTGTGATGATTGTATTTCGTTGTACTTTCTGGATTATCAGCCAAGTGAAGACATGTTTAGCGACTCATTTTTTAAACGCAGTCTGGAACAGTTGTGGTATGCTCATACCAAGTATTTTTTTTTAATCTTCCGGAGTGTGCTGGGAAATCCCACCCCCTTGTAACAAATCCCCGTACTGATCCACCAGTGTAGATGACGATGTCTTTCAGGGCTCAAGATTTTCTTCATTAGTTATATTATTCACTTTTCTTTTTGCAGACCAGTTCTGGCATTCTAAAGTCAGTGTGATGTGCACTTAAGATGTTGATTCTTTTGACGGTTACATTTAATCCAGTCTGAATTCAGTTACTGTCCGTAAAAAAAAAAAATCAACGTTGTTCTTTCTTTCATTTGGCCCCTTACCTAATATTCCCTGCCCATGGTTCGCGCACATGACACAAACCACAGATCACTGATTGTTTTCTAATTCACCTTGATTATTGAATTACCGCAAGAGGGAAGAACATTTTCTTAACTCTCAAACTGCTTTGGTAGTGCGTAAGTATCACTTTTATTCATTCGTGCCCAGTTGTCTTATCTGAGACCCACCATTCACCTACAAAATGCACACCGACCTAGAGAATTATCTATGAAACTGCCATGAGTGAATGATGAAAAATAAAAAAAAAACAAATGAAGAAAACATAAATGTTCAATGAGATGATGAAGTGATACATGGCTGTTATTTGTTTCTGTTTATTAGTGTCATTCAGAATATTTTATGTTCATTAAATGATGAATGTATTTGTTTCCAAGAATATCATTTACAAAAACATTTCTTTTATTATTATTTAGTGTTAGAAAATGTCCATAAAAGGAGGGAAACTCATGATCTTCAAAAGCTTTTGAGGGACGCCGTGATCAACACTTTCCATGTAACCAAGTACGAAAAACCTGGCAACATTGAACTTTAAAAAGGATATTGACATTGTATGTCTTGATACTTTAGGTATTTGGATACAGAGACGAAAATGTGTCCTTTTATTTGTCAATATTTGCTTTGACACATCATTCCATAGAGAAACTTGTCAATATTTGCTTGGACAGATCGTTCCATAGAGAAACTTGTCAATATTTGCTTGGAGAGATCGTTCCATAGAGAAACTTGTCAATATTTGCTTGGACAGATCGTTCCATAGAGATACTTGTCAATATTTGCTTGGACAGATCGTTCCATAGAGAAACATAAGGGATACCATGTTAGTGCGGACATTTACTTTGACGGATCATAGCACAGAGGAAACTAAGAGATATTGCGTTAGTGTCAAGACTTTTCTGGACTCATCATGTTATAGACACCATTAAATTTACGGTGTTAGTGCCCATATTTCCTTCGACCCGTCGGCACATGGCAAGGCGATATGGTCAGCGTCTCATACCAGGTCGACTTGCCTTCCTCATCGTTGACAGCAGCGCCTCTGCAAAGATTTGAACCTCTGACATCGCCATAGGAGACGATCACTATTAACCATTACGCTACTCAGTCATCCAAGCTATTTAGAAGAAATAATAGAAGTGCATTCTTCTTTCTCTTACCTTCAAAGGTGCTGTTATACATAGACATCTTTCTAGCGTAATTATGGCAGTTATCCAGCTGGTCACTTGAACGAATGTGACATGTGGCGTGCCAGAGACGACATGAATCACTTCCACTGGTTCGAAGGACAAGTCTGCTCCAAAGACTTCTAAAGCCATGCTCACGTTTGTCAAGGTCAGTGTTACAAGACTGCACAAATCAGAAACCGACAGTCCTGGTGCCAAAATCAACATTCATCATCATCATCATCATCATCATCGCCATCATCATCATCATCATCATCATCGACATCACCATCATCATCATCATCATCGCCATCATCATCATCATCATCATCATCGCCATCATCATCATCATCGCCATCATCATCGACATCACCATCATCATCATCATCATCATCATCATCGCCATCATCATCATCATCTTCATCATCAGGTGCCGTGCCGACTGACGTTGGCTATAGTCCTTCTCCAGAGTACACGATCGTTCATGCAGGCCATCAGCTCAGTTGGTGATCTCCTCTCACACCATCCCGTCAGACTGTCCAGTATCATTTCTTTTGGTCTTCCTCTTGATCTTCTTCCTTCTATTTTTTTCTGTTGTTATAATATTTTCAATGCCCCTCTTTTCATTGCATGTCCTATGAAAGTACATTGCCTCTATCTTATCTTTTTAACCCGGTTTTTTTGTCTCTCCAGCTCTTCTCATACATTCTTCATTAGTTATTTTTGCTGTCCAAGTAATTCGCAAGATTCTTCTAATAAATCAACATTACTGTAAAATAATTTATTAAATAATAAATCACATTTTCGTCTTTATGACAAAATCGTACTATTCTAAACATAAAACTTAGCTTTTATACATCAAATTATAAAATTAATGTCTTGGAGTTCAAATACACACACATACACACATATATATATATATATATATATATATATATATATATATATATATATATATATATATATATATTACTTAGAAACAAGCCGATGGCATATGCAAGGATGCATTTTAAAGAACAGAATATCTGGGTGGTCGATGATTTTAGAGTAATCTTTCATCATTTGGCAAGAAGGTAAAGGTCTTGATTATATGCAAACAATAAGGTTAATTAGTGAAAAGTACATTACCCATCAATATTTGTAACAATATACGTAAACGATAATAATGAAACTCCTCCTCAAACATAATATGAGTAAAAGTTACAATGCTATTTAGTTAATATGCACTCGATTTTCGCCAATAAACGCAGTTATTAGCCAAAAAATAATGTATTTTTTGTTTTTACATATAACTTTCATAACATTCAGTACAACTAACCATATTGAGAACTAAATATAACCAACTGAGAATAGAATCCTTTATGGACCCTATAACGCAACAGTGGAAGATAAGAATTAAGAAAGAAATCTACACATTGTTTAACTCCCCGCTTAATAACAGCCATTATGAAAAATAACAGTCTGTGGTAGCTCGGGGATCTAGAGATTTTTTGGGAGGATGGGGAAATAAAGATGACCTATACAGAAGTAATGAAACGAGACCGACCAAAATGTAGTCCTTAACGACGAGACAACCTGGACGAACGAAGATTCGAGCTCTTGGAACTGGGAGTTGTCAAGAAAAGATTAAGACCAGAAAGGGATGGAGACGTGCCTTGTTTCCAGCGTGATTGGCCTGGAAAGCTGCTGAATTCAGTAGCTGATCTAAGAAGAAGAAGAATAGTTTTACTGGTAAAAACTGTTATTCTAGCGAATGTGGTACCAGAATAGTCTTTCTTTCAGATTAGACATCTTACAAGAAAACATTGATTATATTGTTTAGTATACTCAAATGCGTGTATCTGTGACCTATGAACAGCATACTTAAAGGTCAGAATTCGGCATTATCAAAAGTAATATCGCTTATAATCAGATCCCCAAATGTAGTCCTTTTCAACAATAAATTGCTGTACAAGAGTAATATTATTATTTCATCAATGCCAAATGTATATGTTATGCTTTTGTCTTCCATACCTAAGAGACCGACGGTCACGGACTCCTTGAAACCTTGCTTGATGAAGCAGATGATGTTGATGGTGTTTGTCATAATACCAAATGAAACGATAGTCTGACAAACCACACTATGCAAAATCACTGAGAAAATCATTATATCATCATTTATGCTGGGCAAAGGTTGTGAAGACTGTTCCAGATGAGAAAGGTTTGATTCATTGTACATTTTAGCAGGTCATGACACTACTGCATCATTCTACACACAAACATGAGTACACCCATGAATGTGTATCGATACTAATACTATTTTATTTATGTTGAGCAAGTTGTTAGATCATGATTTTAGTTTAGGTAATTACGAAATCACTTTATCACAGTCAAATTCAAATAGTGTCATATATTTTTTTTTGTATATGCAGTGTAATTAAATAAGGAAAATCAAAAGACAAAACAAACACAAACTAAAGGTACCAAGTGCAAAAATGATGCACACAAATTAAAGAAATTATTGAGCAGTATTTAATAAGCTAAACCTAGTGGGTGTGACAATTAGTTATAAGACAGCAGTGTTTTTGTGACATTCTACCGAAGGAAAAAAAAAGTTGACACTTTTCCAAGTCCCAGGCGCAGACTATTCTCTTAATTAGACGTTGTTAACTGTCGTCTCTGGCAATGTGTCTGACATTATCTATGATGATTGTAATGACATGTTGATATTCCATTGTCTATAAATCAATGTGTGGATTTAATTTGCCCTTCTCTATAGAAAAAGCAGAAAAGTAGTACATACTAATAGGACTTAAAGAATACATTTATATTAGCGATTATGTCAAGATTTATTTTAGCCATAGTATGAGCTTACATAGGTGCAGGTGTGACAGCTCTTATGAAGATAGACACTGAAAAACTCTGTGTTTTCAGTGACCTCACAAAATTTCGTCTGCTGGGTACTACATGTTTGAACATGTGACCACAAATTAAAAGAAATAACGTTTTAGAAATTGTTTAGAGTGTGGCAGTTTTTGTTGTGGTGATAATTAACATTAACTTTCATTTACGCAAGCACGCATAACGTAGACGACTAGTAAAAGTAATATCACATTCTCAATCGTGTCACTAATTTAAATTACTACCAAAATCTGATACAGCTACAAAGTGTGTTAACAGAGCAAATGGCTCTAACATTATACAAGTATTTTCAAACGAAGAAATGTAAGGAATACATACATTTCTTTTTTTTTTTCATACAGCAACTATCTTTGTGTACCGATCGACCAAGAAAATGATATATATTTAACTCCTAACAGTGTGTTATTGAAGTCTCTAATAAAATGGTATTTCAGCCATGAAGTCATTGCACTATAAACAACAAGAAAGTTTAGGCAATGCAAATAACTGCAATAATATTAAAGTAAACGCAAAACATCTTGAACTATTGTGAACATGTGATAATATTTTAATTTTTAACCTCTACCACAACAGTCATTACAAATTATAAGTGCTTTTTTTAAAATCGTGTAAGTCTGAAAGTTAATTCTCTCTCTTTTGCTTCTGTCTGCAGTGTTACGGCTTAATCATTCTATCTCTCACTCTCTCTGTCTCTCCCTGTCTGACTCTCTCAAACACCCACCCACCCCCCCCCAAGACGATTTTTTTCGTATCTCTCCTTCCTCTCTCTAAATGACTAAATAGCAGTTAGATTTCAGGAACAAACATTCACGTCACACAGTTCTCATTAAAATGGCAGAAGAGTAGGTTACAGTTATAAATAATTATAAAATGTGCAGGCTGTGTTGACTTTAAGAAAGCATCTGATCATTGGATTTTTGTAAAGAAAAACTGAATAATTATCACCTTATTTATTTTTATTTTACTCGGACAGGATGTTGGTCTGTGTGCTTCATAACCTCTACGTCAAAATCCACTTCTAGTTAATGCTGGTGATTTATTAGCTTCTATTCTTCGATCTCTTTTCTCTGCCATTTTTACTAATGATTTTCCACTTCATGTAAAATGTATGAAAAATGTATAGACTTCGCCTTTTGGCCTCCTCCTTGTAATTAAACACGATATGCATTTTTTCCCGTTCCGTGTATATCAGACAACTTGCTTTCTGCCGTTCTTGTGTCTGCGTTCTTGTGTCTGCCGTTCTTGTGTCTGCCGTTCTTGTGTCTGCCTACTTTCTATCTGTTTGTAAAACTGTATCATACACCTATCTATTTTTATACAATTTTGTACACTTCTTCCTCATTTGTGCGATACTTGGTGTTTCCAGTCAAGTTGTTTGCATATGTCCTCGTTCCTTGTATATCAGACAACATTTCTCTGTGTCTCCTTCTCTTCTTTTCCTTTGAGTTTTCGAATGATTCTCCAAATTCTGTGTGCTGGTAACTATTATAAGATTTTCGTTGTTTTTTTTCCTCTTTAGTCACAAACATGTTTTCTTCCTCTGCTGCTTCTGTAAGAATTTTGTTCCATGTGTTTTGTTTTGTTTTACTGCATGTTCCTTAAAAACATATATGTTGCCTCCTCAATTTATTTCGTGTATAATCATAATTTATCACTAAGGAATTACTTAACAGGATCAATGCGGCTGTCTAGTTGTCTGTATGTCTTAACCAAGGACATCCTTTTGTTTGTTTCCTGTTCTTGACTTTCGTTTACCTGCATATTCTTTTTTTTCCCTACATGGAATTTTATAATTGTGTCAGTAACTTTCCCTGTGTTCTGTTACTGGTAAGTTTGTTTTATTGTTACTGCCATAGTTTCTATCCTGCTGCTGTATACTGCTATTTAGATAATTCTAAGCGTTTAATGACGGTTTATTTGAATTGTTAAACTTATTTTTCTATGCGTCTGTTCTTTGTTTTCTTAATCCATGTCGATGGTATGAGAAGTTACATCGGAGCCAGACTCTGACCCAGATTTTCTACTGCAGTGGTTCCCAACCCGGCGCGTTCGTCACACGGGGGTGGCGAGAGTTGCAGTTTGAATATCTTGGGGTAATTAGAATATATTTGTATTATACCTCTTCAGAACTTGATTGACTGTTATATTGTCGTGTGCAGTTGGGAGGGCATCATAATATTTGATGATTTCAGGAGGAGAATGAGCCAGAAAAGTTTGAGAAACACTGTAGTGCTGTGTTCATCGTTTAACTTGTCTTCGATATGCTGAACTAAATACCAGCGCATTTCTAAGGGAATTAACCTACTGGTTTACGATTCAACAATATCGAGGTTGTGTCACTTCACGAAACATGCTGATATATCTGAACGTCGGATTAGATTTGTTTTCAAAGTGTATTCCATTTTAAAGGATAACACTTTGTTTCAGACATATTTGTCACGTAATTATAGATTTCATTTTCAAAGTCGCTGTCTTCTGCAGCGTAAATTGTGCTCTTTTGAAGCATCAGAAGCTAACAGGGATTTTCATAAAATTCTAATGTCTGAACAGTATTAATTTGTGTGATTAAAATCTCATGGTTTCCTTACTGTTGCCATGTCTTCCCATATATCCATCAGAATACTGTACAAAAACGCATGCAGTTGTTTTATATGTGCTTAATTCTGCTACAGGACGGAACGCGAACGTTTCACTTTATGCCAGAGTAAAAGCGCGGGTCTTAATATGAATAGGGGTATATTAGTAAACGTGATTGAAACAATGTACTTCTATGTTAAAAAGTGTGCGAGTTATGTTTCAAAATAACTAAATGTATGAAGATTTCATAAATGCAGAGTTTTTTTTTAAGAAAAAAAAAGAGGTAATGTAATGTTTATAGAAAATAATGGTGTCTTACTTACCATCGGCTAGGTCTAGATGTACACTCTAATATACACTACTTATCTTCTGAGATGGCTAGATCTACCTGTCGATTTCGTCTTGTGGTGATATGTTGCATTCTCACTAAAAAAATGTCTGAAATAACCTTCTAACTACTTCTCGTGTAATATGTCTAGATCTTCTTAAGATACAATCAAGAACAGTGATCTGGTCACAGGGCATGTCCATATCCTATCTACATCACCAAAAATTGAAAAATTCTAGACGAAAACTTCGATTTTCTCAATCGTTACTAATCACTCTTCGGCCATAATTGAAAAGGTCACTAGGCATACGCACTAAATATTTACAATATAAACGTTACACCGGATTTTAATGAAACAAATCAAAGGCCACTATAAAGGCTTCAGTACTACCATGGTAAACCGGATGCGACCTTTTAAGTATTGTCTTTTGTCTTTTATGTTATGATGCTCACGTAGATTTTAAAACTCTTAAATGTTTTATAACACTACTTTATTATTTTACATCATCTAAAGTCTGAAACTATTTTACTCCAAAAATGTAACCAGATGTAATGCCTTTTCTCAATCCGTGAAACCACGCAATCATCGAGCTCTTAGCTCTTTCAGGGTATTACCAGAAGAATAAAAAAAGAAGAAAATGTGGTATTCATTTCATTTTTTACATACACAGAAAGTATGCCTGGTTTATAATATATAGAAAACAATATTTATCATTTACATTAATCTTATTTATGTATAATTATTACACTGTGTCCTACAACAGATGTACACTTAACAAAGAGAAAATACTTAAAATATGTTTTCAGTATAGCCCTTCCGAATCTGCACATTTTACAAACCTAGAGGAACTTAAATTCACGGTGTTCTAACGATCATGCTTTTATCTACTCATGGGTACACGTTCATTCTCAGTGCTATTATTTAATGTTGGTGTAACTCACAACATTGGAAAATGATTTTTGCTTTAACACATGCAACTTTTATCGTTTTAATTTTCTTAAAAGAAAGAGAGCACTGTTCTGCATAAACAGTGACTGTAAGATACATCTAATAATTGTACAGTTAAAATCACTGATGACACTGCGATTCTTATAAGCAAGATTAAATGAAAGCAAATTGTTTATACTTATCAATTTTCAATAAATATAACTACATTTGCATTCTTTTCTTTCTGTGTTATGTTAGCAATTCACAGTTCGTGAAGTCATTTTCCTGATAATCATAGTTAAATAACTGAACTGTTGTTTCCTCTCGGTGTCTTAACTGTCCATAATTTCAGAACAGATATATGTCTCCAGCTTGGCTTAGAAGCTGTGAAGAAATTATGTTTTGATCAAACTAAACTCTGCTTAGAACACCTGAGTCTATTTTTACCGCTTTCAGTGCAAAATCAAGTCTTCCATTTCCTTTTACAGAATATATCCCTAAGGGTATCTCTGTATTTACTGCTCGTGTGACACTAAATAAAAATATTCACCGACGAGTTTATAGATTCCAAAATCATACCCAGACCTGAAATTATTATTGTAAGTACTCAGTATGAAACGACAGCTCACGCTCAAATGTAACTACTAACATGCATATATATTAATGGGAATAAAACAGATAATAAACAAAATTGAAATCATCACAACCATCTTAGCAACTTTCTGGTTACGGTTGTTTACCTTGTCGCTTCGTGCTTGAGTGGACAGCTTTCTCTACTTTGTTGCTCTTTGACAGGGTCACGGTGGAAGCGACAATAATGACAACTGCATCCAAATTGCTAGTACGACTGTTAATGGCGAAATAAATATTTTCCAAGATTTCTCTATGTTCCCTAAAAGCAAGACCAATAACAGACTTATTTCGGTGTGAGTAAAATTTAATGTTCAGTCTATTCACACCGTACACTGGAACAGCGCTTAGTACTGATAACACATAAACACAAACGATGGCTGCTACTGTGAGTTTTGGTGTGACGATGTATTTTATCTGGAAGATAAATAGATAAAGACATACTCATATCATGATTGTAAGGACAATACTTTGTCATGGATAACTTAATTCATGAATCAATAAAGATGTGTTTAAAGCGGTTGTGCCCATAGATAAGGCCATGATGAAAAATATTGAACTTATTTATCTGTTTTATAAAATACACTTCAAATAATAAAATTCCTGACATAAAACTGTTCCGACCCCTCTGCAGCAAATCTATTAAGTAGGAGGAATTGAGACTTTCAAATAGCCTAAATAATTCAACAAGGAATTAATAAAAATATTTTTTTAAACTAGTTCCAGCTTTTATTACTACAATACACAATATTCGCTCAAAATCCAGACGACGTTCGAACAGAAGTGCAGTCTAGTTCTCCTCTTGCTGCACAAGGTAAACTTATTTGTTTTTTAAATGACACAAATCAACGGTAAAACTACCCAAAGACATCCATAATGTATAAATATTTCTTTTCAAAATTATCATTCATTGTGTCTGCTTCTTTTTATTGTGAAATGGGGCCATATCTATCTGTAAGAATTTCTGTAGTTTAACAATGTCAACCCTGAATTGTTGAACAAAACTAAGCTACAAGATATGTGCCTTACTTTTTTGTTATTATTATAATTATTATTATTTTGAGCTGTTCATTAGACTTCATGAGTTAAACTTTTTAATGCCTACTAAAAATCTGAAATGTTGACAGATAAATAAGATGTACAGTCTCACAGAACACATATCACTTTTTATGTATTAAACATTAAATAAGAGTAGCAAACCAGGACATTTGAAGTCCGAACCTTAAACGGCGCCATTATACATAAGCATCTCTCCAGCGTAATTCCGGCAGTGATCCAGTTAGTTATGCGAGCACATGCAAAATGTGGCATGGAGCCTGTTAGATACAAAACTTCCGTAGGGTCGAATACCAGATCTAAAGTCCTGAAGGACGGAGTTAACGCAGATGTTTATCCAACTTGCCGTCAGCAGACAGCCCAAGTCTGAGACTGACAGACCTGAAAGAATTAAAAAAAAAACGAATAATAAGAAAAAACAGAGGTCGCTAAACTAGTTCTATTACACTACAGAATATGTATTAGCTGTACTGAGTATCACTTCGGGCTTGATTCATTCATAGTTGCGCTATCCTTATTTTTACTTGTACTACACATATTTACAGAATCGAAGAAAAGCGGTTTCATTGGGTCAATGAAATTTTTTAAAATATTCATTATCGCTTTTTTTCTTCTAGGGATTTCGGATTATGATGAGAACACAGAACAAAGAATGCACGACTAAAATGTGAACCCTACAACCTACACGCTCTTGCTTTCCATCTCTCTTAGTTGCCTTCTCAGCGTATACCAACATTCGCGACTGGAATACGTGCTTAATCATTCTCATTATAGTTTTCTCTATTTTTTTCGCGTTAAATGAGTGGAAGGTTTGTGTCATAAACTTATGCTTTTGGTATGAAATAAGTAGATTTACATGTAGTAGACTTCTCTTATAATTTTCAACATGTTCCTAAATACTCAGAAGATACAAATTTTAAGTAGTATATTGCATATGTTTTGTATCTAAAAAACAAAAGCTGATAACGAAAAACTTGTGACATTTTGTTGTTGACAGGTCTAATATACTCCAAAATAGGTCTAACATTTGAGACATCGAAAGGTGTCTTGGCCAGTATTTTTTAAACATTTCCAACCAGAAAAAAAATTTCTCTTTCAAGAAGACCATTGTTTTTATTGTGAGTAACCATGTAAGTTGTATAACGTAAGTATTAGTCAAAACTAATACCAGATATTCCTGTGAAATAGCTGATATTTATTTGTAGTTATAACTGCTGAAAGGAGCTGGCAATTATGTTTCCTTGTTTCATTAATTATTTGTCATTGATAATCAGTCGTTTTTACTTACAGAGTTCATTATCTATTTCGGAGATCTCAGCTAAACAGTTTTCTGATGTGTATATACCTAACAGCTCATAATTTATGAAGTTCTTAAAATTTTGTTTGCAAAATCAAAAGAAGACGCTTGTCACAATGCCAAACATTTCCAACGTCCGACACAATATCTGGCAATCAGAAAGAGTAAAGAGTCTCATTGTTTGATCACTTATGACACCAGCTACAGATAATTTCACACATAAAACTGAAATGTTCCATAATACTAATACTTTACCAGCCACAATTAAACATTGTAACTACCAAGGCTAATTGTTCCTGAAGTTATTTCTTTCAAACAATCATTGGTTCAACACTTATGCATTCACTCGCAAATTGTTACTAGTACTTGTTGAAATATTTGACAAGTCTCTCTTTCTTTATTCTCTTTCTGTGCCTAAAAATCACACACCTTAGAGCCTCAGAATATTGTTTGACTATTATGATTATAGATGTTGTTTTCTGTGCAGATGATTTTTCAACGTAAAAAGAAACTCGTAAATTTTGACGAAAACATAATTTGCTCTTCTCTCTGCAAACGTATGGTCAGCTGTTATTTGTTAGAGGGCTTATTCCATCGTCAATTATCATTATTTTTTTACTTTCAGACTGAAATGCAGAAATATATTTCAAATTCGAGAAAATATTTAGTCTTCGGTTTGTTATTTTCGTATGATTATTCTCATATTTTTGGAAATAAAATGAAGAGAGAATTACTATTGTAGCAGACAAATTAAACATTCTTACAGAACAGTTCTAATCATTTCTCTGTAGAAAGATACGTTTATGTGCTAATACAGGCTAGTCAGTAATCCGGTAAAGTCCGAAATCTCAATAGGATCAATAAAATATAACAACTATGGTTCAAGGCGTTTTAATACAAATAATGATTAAATAAATACTAATTTTATATGCAAAACATGCTGTTGTTTATTAACTGACTCTAGGGAAAAGAGAGATGTTAAGAGATATTCACACCAATAATGAACTAAAATATAACAATATAGAACTTTTACGAATCACTAGCGTTGTTAAATAAGGAACAGTAATATGCATGAATAACACTAGCGTGGAGAAAGTACTAATGGCTATTTCATCAATAATACTTTTATTAGTTCATGTGCAAGAGTGTACTTCCCGTAGGTATGTGTGAGGTATGTGTGTTAGGTATTTGTGTGAGGAAAAAGCAGAAAGAAAACAATTATTCTTTAAGAGACAGTAACGATGTAATAAAAAGTATTTTAACTGTCTTGGGGCTGTTAAAAATGACCAGAAATAAAGTATAAATCGTGTCTCTTATCAACAGAGGCCAGATAAGGGCGTATGATTCTTTTTTTTTTTACGAAAACGACAGAAGGACTCCGGAAAGTGGGCAGAAACTGAATAACAGAAAGTACGATAAGCGATATAAGTAAAGATCATAGAAGCATTCAATATTTCGTCGAAAGCCTTTTTTTTTCAGAACAGATAAAAACGTTGACAAGCGATGAAACATTAAACAGATGATTAAAGTGAGAAAATGACTGAAATCAAACATCTTTTAAACTGTGTCGCGCACCCTGAAGGCAATACACAATCTATTAAAGTGGCGACCTGACCAGTCACTTCTTCAATGCACTGGCTCGGTGACCAGGAAGTTCCTACCTTGACGAGATTGTAAGTGATAACCTGCTTTACCATTATGTGACGGCTGAAGGAAATGATTCGGGATACCATAGAACAACATTCATTCATTCATTCATTTGCATGTCCCATGCGGATCTTTGCCTCCCAAACAGCACTCCTGTAGGCCTCTCGGTTGGGAGCAAGATTTCCTGCCGCTGATGCATCCATTTGCAGATCATCAACGATGTCTTGTAGCCGTCTTCGCCTTGATCTTCTTCACTTTCATTTTCCAATTATGTACCCTTTCAAGATGGTCTTATCTAGATTATCATGACGTTGAATGTGTCCAAAATATTCAAGTTTTCTCTCTTTAATCCTCTCTATTAGCCAAACTTTTTCAATATTAAGTTCTTGTAGTATAGAGATATTTGTTCTTTTTTCTGTCCAATATATTTGAAGAGCTCTTATGTAGCTTTTACATTCAAAGGCATTTATGTGTTTCTCAGTTGTTTTGTTATGTGTCTAGGTATCACAGACATATGTTGCGATGGGAAAGATGCATGCCCTTAAAAATCTTATTTTTGTAGTTCTGTCTGCTCCTCTCCATAGATTCTTTAGTCGTTTTACTTTCTGAAGAGCGATAGATGTCCTCCTTTTAATTTCCCTCATTGTATCTTCATTATTAGTTAGTAGTGATCTAAAATATTCAAAACTCTGCACTTTTCCAGTTTTTCCTCATTGATACATATTTCAGCTGCCTTGTTTGTTTTATCGGTTGTCATCAATTTAGTTTTCTCTGCATTAAGATAGAGGTTTTGTTCTACGCTGTTCTTTCAGACTGACATAATTAATTTTTCCATTCCTTTTTGTGTTGTGGACAGTAATACTGTGTCATCAGCATATCTAATCTCTGGTATTTCATAACTTCCAATTGTTATTGCATCGTAATATTCTTTGTCTACATCTTCTTTAACGTTCCTCATTATATTTTCAGTATAAAAGTTAAATAAATAAGGTGACAATATGCACCAATGACGGACCCCTTGTTTTATGTCAAAGTTGTTGTTTCACCATTTATTCTTACTGTTGCTTGTTGGTCTAGATACAGCAGTGATGTTAATTATATCAACTGTGTTGGAAATCCCTTTTTTTTTCATTATTTTCAAAAGTTTCTGGTGGTGTACACAATTAAATATTAAACAACAGTAGAAAGAAATCATGGGTAATATAAATGTAGTTAATTTAATTATTTTGTAATATAAATGCTTATGTTTCTATAAACTGGAAAGTAATTTTTAAAAAAGTTTACTTTTGTGTCTCCATCTCTCTTACAAGCACAATACCAACATGATATGTCTTTAATCTTTCATCTGTGTTTCGTATTTTCAATCTCTTGTGTTGTTTCTGAAAGGACCTTTGCCACAATATTCTACTTTTGCAGTTTTAAAAATTGTGTACTCGTCTTGCTTTCTGTCATTCTCGTTTACGTCCGCTCTCCTCACTCTCTCTGTCTATTTATAAAACTGAATCATACATTTGTATCTACATTCATTGTTAGAACCAGTTTTACCGGAGCAGTCATTTCTCTGTACACTCGCGCAATCCCTCTTTGAAGTGAGCACTAAACCCCAGATTCTGCTCCCGCAGTGCTGAAAGGATAGTCTGACAGGATTTGATGTTGCCAGAAGAAACAGGGTATGAATAATCTGTTGTTGTAGGTAGGATTGGAAAGTAAGCGTTCCATTGTCGATCACTTTGTCTCCGAGCACGTGGCCGGCTAAAGAGAATCTGCGTCGTGATTGGTGACGGTCAATTAAGTCTATGTTTCCATCGTAACAATGTCTGTTGCCTAGTTAAGTTCATATTCCTTGTCTTATACATGAATGTTCTCTTTGTCTAATGTACTCGAGGTAGGTTGCGCGTTTCAGAAGTGTACAAGACAACATCAGTTCGATGCAGGGTCCGATGGCAAGGTATTTCCATCAAGAACTAGACTAATACTCTCTGCTTGCATTTCACGTGTTCACAGCACCCTTCATTGTTGCCAGCTGTCAGTGTTAAAGAGTGTCTGTAGTAATGGTATCAATAAAAATTCGCCTTTCACTGTGTTTCATGGTTTCATTACATTTCTTCTTCTTCTTCTTCTTCTTCTTTTTATGCATTGTCTGTCTATATATGCAGTCCTGTCTCTTGGATACATTTCACTTTTTTTTGTAATTCATGAAAGGAACCATAGAGCTTATCTTCTGTGGTGGTTTCACTGGGCCTGTAATTACTTCTCAGTGTCTCGAAGCTGGTGCAGTTTTGGATGATATCTTCCACAGTTTGGGGCATCTTTTACAAAGAGTAATAATAGCAACCTTAAATATTTTGCATAAATATGACTTCGGAGTCGACTGTGTCCTCTTCAGAGACGGAAAATGGTGACTTGTTCCTTTCTGTTTAGCATGTGATAGTCATAATGTGGAGGTGTTTGTGGCTTTCTGTAGGTTTTTCTCGTGATTTTCGTCTGATTATAGGTAAACGGTATGTCTGGTTGCTCCATTTCAGTGCCCTCTTTATAAAGACAGTAAGCATTCTCATTGCCTGGTTTCTCACAGTGGGAGGGAATATACTGCAAGGTGACTGTGTGTATTGAGCCAATTTTTGACAAGGTCTGGTAGTTTTGTTGACTGAAGAGCTTCCAGTGATGATCTTGCATCTGTGAGAATTATTATGGGTCATGTATGAATTCTGGAGTCTGATACCTTTTCAAGCGCAGCAAATTTGCCCTAATTTTTGCATCATAGTTCTTGAGGTAGTTTTACCTAGGCATGGAAATCGTGGGGGTGGTGTTGTTTGGATTCAATATGTGATTCTCACCCTCCATTATTTATGGCATTGTGTGCAGATCCTCCATTATACACAAGTATCCAGGTGTCACATAGATATTTGTCATCTAGCACACTAAGTGTGACTATTGGTCTTACACGGCTGCTTTGCATCACACCATTCTGCACACTTTTCACTTCAGTCTGATTAGTTATTTGTGTATAATCTGCTTCTTTCCATGGTGTATGCTCTGGAACAAATGATAATGGAGCGACTACAGTTGGAAGGTCAGGTATCAGCTTACGCATACGCTTGGTATGATGAATGAAGCTGCTTCTTTAAAGCCATCTTAGTGCTACGCTAATAAACCTCTCCTTCAGGAGATGTCTTACAGAGCTGAGGAATTATTTCTCTCCCAAGGTCTTGCCTTTGTGTCTCTACGTTCTTTTAGCGCTTTACCTGTTTTCTGCATTTCCACTTCTGGTGTATATGGCACATGTGATAATCCGTAGTGACTGTTTTTGTACATTGTCTAGATTATGCAGCTTAGGTTTTACTGCTGTGCACCAAGTTGTTAAGCCATATTCTAAATGTGGTAGAATAATTTTCTAATATACATTTTTGAAGATCCGTTTTCTAGCTCCCCGTGTGGTTCCACTCAATTTTCTTATTATGGCTAATTTTCTTCTGCCTTTTACGTCTGCATTGCTGATGTGTTGCTTCCAGGTCAGTTTTGAGTCAAGAGTCACTCCTAAGTAAGTGGGATGGTTGTCCATCCATAAATATATATCATTTACAAAGAGCTTACCTGATTTCTGTTTAGATGAGAGAGTGAACAAAGTGGTATTTGATTTCATACGCCATGTAGCAGCAGTACCTTCTGGCTTTTGTGACCATTCATTACTACTCTGGCTCTTGTATTGTGTAAATATGAATTTATTCTGTTGTATAGTCTTCCATTCACATTGCAGTTTTTTAGTTTCCACAGCAGATCTTTTATTTATACTTTATCAAAGGCATTCCTCAGGTTTTTCATGTTGTTAGTACAGATTTTTTGTCATGGATTGCATCCTCAATCTCTTGAGACAGATAAGTCACTTGATATTATGTACTGTAGTACTGCCTAAATCCTGCTTTTTGTGGACTGAGAAGGTTTTAAATTTCTATATACCATTTTAGCCTCAGGTCAGTGATCCGTTTCATCGTTCTGCATTGGCAAGCTAGTGAGACTGATTGGCTTGTAGCTGGAAGCTGTATCGCTGTTTTTCCCTGACTTTAGCAGTGGTACCATGCTTGCTTCCTTCCAGATTTGAGGTAACTTACCTATGCTTCAATATATACTGATAATATCCAATAGCTTCCATTCCCAGGTTCTTGATAAATTCATTGAACACTCCATCTGGTCCCGGTGATTTCCTTGGTTTTAGTTTACTGACTGGTTGGTTTAACTCACTGCGTGTTATTGATGTATCCATGGCCTCCACTTGTCTGTCTTGTTCCTCT
Source organism: Achatina immaculata (assembly GCA_009760885.1). Classification (NCBI taxonomy): domain Eukaryota; kingdom Metazoa; phylum Mollusca; class Gastropoda; order Stylommatophora; family Achatinidae; genus Lissachatina; species Lissachatina immaculata. Next base: position 56,016,427 of record CM019702.1, read on the forward strand.
TCTTTCTGTAGGTCAGTGCGCACTGTACGCTCTTTCGCTGGATGGATACCAATGTTGCAGTCTTGTGCAAACATGCGAGCAAAGTGTTTTGCTACCTGCTTACCTGTGAGATTTTTCCCATCCTGTATTAATGTAATCTTTGTACTTCTCCTAGTTCTCTCATCCTTTAACTGTTTGAATAGTTTCCACAATGTCCTTCCTTCCTTTTCAAAGTTTAAGGACTCTGTTTTCTCTCCTCCATCTGGCTTGCAGTTTGGCTCTCTGAAATGTGTCCCTAGCATGTAGGTGATTGTTGTGGTGTTCTTGGCATGATCTATTTTCTGATGGTTTTCGAGCTACTTTTACGTCATCATGGAATTTTTCCAGCTCACTAGACCAGTGTGGTTTATAGTCGTCATGTTTATAATGGATGATTAAAATAAGTGAATGTATCATTTCTTTTCATCGTTTATACCAGTATGTTTTTATACTTTGTTATTTGTATGTACGTCAAATTGAGAGAGAGAGAGAGAGAGAGAGAGAGAGAATGAGAGAGAGAGAGAGATCAAAGCGAGAGAAAGATTCTGAGAAAATATAAATTGGTACTATAAAAATGTATTCACTGAAGCAACCATCCTAACTACAGTGATGTTCTGTCAAATTATTCTTTTTTCCTTGCACTTTAGTCGACAGTGATGGTGCATAACTGTTTGTGTTTATAATAAAACTGTTGAATATCACTTTTATCATCATTGTCATTATCATCATCAAGATCATCTTTGTATTCATAGTCGTCATCATCTCTGTTATCATACTGCTCATGCAATATTACCGTCAGTACGTCCAGTTTACTGTTACACTTTTCATTCGTTGATTGGCAACTACGTCAGTAACAAGTCACATGCTGTCACTTAAACAGTCACATTGGTAGCACGTGGCAATAGTTTCAACATCACACGATGGGCGTAGGAAAGGTTTAGATAGTTTTGACGTTTTTTATGTTAAGGAAAATTTTCTGACAGCAGTCTCTGTACTTGCTGCTCATGAAACAGTAAATAAAAATATTCACTGATGAATATATTGTCTGAAACACAAAGCCAATTCGAACTAAAATGTGTGTTATATTAATATAGTCACCATCAAAGTCGCAAACCAGTATTAGCATGGCAATACATATAGGACTAAAACAAACGATGAACAAAGTGGAAATCATCACAACCATTTTGATTACAGCCCGGTTACGTGCAGAAACAGTATCAGCTTGATTTGGTCTTGTATATTTATTTCGCCACTTTGTTGAACTATGCAGTTTCATTGCTATTATTATAGTGCATATAACGATAATAACAAAAGCAGACAATGGTACTGAGAAATTATTTATGATGAAGGATATATTTTCAACCTTTTGCCTATCATGAACGTCTACCAGGCCAAAAATAGTTTTGTTTCGTAGGGGAGAAAACTTCATGCCCAGTTTGTTAACGAAGTACACGGGGATAACACTCAGGATGAGGACAGCGTACACGCACACGATGATGATAGCTGTTAATGTTGGTGTCACGAATTTTTTGATCTGTCAAAATGAAAAGAAGAAACAAATAATAACAACTGAGAATGTTTATAATAATGTGAAATTTAGAATTATGAAACAGTAACGTTTAAATGGGATAGTGAGTGAATGAGTGTGAATGAATGAATGATTGCCTAGCTAGAATGCTGCCATTATTTACTAACGTTAAACAAAATAAAAATCTAGGGGGGTGGGGAGGATTAAATGCCTGGATCAGAGGTTAAAGGCTTGGAGAAGGTATATAGGATCAGAGCAGGGGTTAAATGGCAAATCCCCCCATACTGTATCCTCTTTTCACCCCGGGTGGGGGGGGATTGAGACCATACATATGAAGATCCAGAATGTTGAAATACTGAACTTTCTACAAACTAAACCTCTACAGATTATACATGTTCTAGAGATCACCGTGATTTTTTTTTTTTGAGGATCACAGATTAAATTAACTCTAAAATGCGAGGGCCAAAACGGCTGATGCCCAGTGGCCTTGAGAGAGCAATACCAAAGAGTATGGCACACAGAGAACGAGGAGAGAGGAAGGGGAGAGAATGCGGAGAACGAGACGAAGCCCTTCTAGACAGAACATCACTACACATTCTACACACTATACTCCTGGAAGCATACATCGTGGCTCCATAGGACGAAGCATATCTTTAGAGTATGTCTCGTCTTTCCATTGCAGTCAATATTTGCTAGGCCAGACAGTTTCCAGAGACCCCACACTGGGACTTGTTTGGGTGCAAACTGAAGACTAGATGTGGCCTAGCTCTGTTGCTGGTCTGAGGGAGCTGTTTCATTTCACTCGGCACATGCCCGTAAGTGTTTTACATTCTATATCGGGTGCCCTTTAGTGTTTTAACTAGTATAATTCCAACTCTGTGTTGGTTGTAAATAGATCGTGTCATAGAACACAACTGGCATTTGCTTTTATTTCCTCTGAAAAGATGTAATTTCTCTTACCCCGGCGAGCTATGTACTTTTGAGTAAGGTTTAATGCTCAGATCTTCAGTTTGCTGCTTGAAAGTTTGATGTTTGTCTTGTTTTTCCAAACTGAAGTTTCCTGGGTTTTTTTTTCTCGCTCTCAACACAACCGGATTGCCCTGGTCAGTATATCCATATTGTGTTTTGGATTTGCATTTTTGATATTATGTTAGAACCACTCTCTTCCAAGAGTACAGTGTTATAACTTTCTTCATATACTTTGAGAGTCCCTGATGATTGTAGTTCTTTGTACTTTTGGATTATCAGCAAAATCAAGACGTTTGTAAAGGCTCATTTTCCAAACCCATTCTTACACAAGTGTGTATGCTCTGATTATGTTCTGTTCTTTAGTAAGTTTTCTTTCCGAATTTGCAGTGAAATACCAGTCGCGTTTAACACCTCAGTGAACTGATCAATCCATGTAGATGACGATATCGTCATTAGTTTTTTTTTCGTTTTCCTTCTTTTTTTATTGCAGACCAGTACTGGCATTCTAAAGTCAGTGTGATGTGCACTTATGATTTTGGGACTTTAGACGATTACACTGGATCCAGTCTGAATTCAATTATCGTCGGTAAAAAAAAAATCATCAACAGAACTGATCCAGGATTTTTCTCTCCTTAATCTCTCTCTCTCTCTCTCTCTCTCTCTCTCTCTGAACCGTAAGTGACCAGGGCACATGGGGCTTCGGCAAGGGTTTTCCACAAATGCCTGTCCTTCGCCTTTTTTTCTGCTCTTGGTCATGTGAGCCCTCTATTGCTTAACATCCTTTCTGTTGTTCTTCTCCATGTCTCTTTTGGCCTACCCTTACTTCTGTTCCCCTGTGGTGTCCATCTTAGTGCTATTTTTGGTAGTGAGTTGTCAGTCATTCGGAGCACATGTCCCAACCATCGCCGGCGTCTGTCCTCAATAATTGTTGTCAGTGACTTCATCTGCATTTCTGCCACTAATCGTTCTTTAATCTGGCCCCTTTATTACTATTCACATCCTATGGTTTGCCATCCCTGATGAACGCCATGGATCACTTATCGCTTTCTAATTCACTTTGCTTTTTGAATTATTGCATGAGCAAGAGCATTTTCTTAACTCTCAAACTGCGGTGGTAGTACGTAAGTACCGGTTTCCATCATTCGTAATTAGCTACGAGGGTTGATTGATAAGTTCGCGGTCTAATGTACAAATATTTGAAACACATTGGTGATATTAGGTGAATTTGTAGATCAGGTTAATGCAAGATTAAACACCAAGTGTCAAGAAATTAACTGCAGCCAATTTCGTTTATAGGCTACTTAAGTGGTAAGAGGCGGCATAAATTTAGAAAATTGATAACATATCTATTCGAACAGTCACACGCTACCTCTGCATCAAGGGCTTATCATCGAAGGAGATCCATGAGGATATGCTAGAGACTCTAGGGGAGAGTGCCCCGTCTTACAGCACAGTGAAGAAATGGGCAGTTCAATTCAAACATGGAAGGGAGAATCTGGAAGATGATCGCCACCCAGTAAGACCAAATACGGTAACCACCGATTTAACCAGCGGCAGAATCCAGAACATGATAATGGAAGAGTGAGACTACCTGAGCGGTACATTGCTACTGAGTTGGGCATCTTCCAGGAATGTGTTCATGCCATCATTTACAATGATCTTCAAATGACAAAGCTCTGCTTGATGGGTCCCGAAACTTCTTGGAGTTGATCACAAACGACAGCGTCTCAACATGTCAAGAGACAATCTTGGCCATTTATCTGCAGATCCTGAAAAGTTTCTTCAGCAATTTGTGACTATGGATGAGGCTTGGGTTCATCATTTTCAACCAGAAAGCAAAGAACAATCAAAGCAGTGGAAATATCATGGATCCCCACCTCCAAGGAAATCATGAGTGGTTGTATCTGCAAGCAAAGTTATGGCTTCCATCTGTTGGTATTCAGAATGTGTGCTATTGGTAGACTATCTTCAAAAGAGCAGAACGGTCTACTAGGCCTATTACGCTAATCTTGAGAAACAACTGCGGGTCAAATTGAAGGAAAAGCGTCGAGGGAAATTGACGAGAGGAGTCATCTTTCATCAAGACAATGCTCCAATTCACAAGTCACCGGTAGCAATGGCTGCCATTTATGATTGCGTCTTCCAGCTTCTTGAACATCCTCCTTATTCCCCAGATGTGGCCCTTTCGGACTATTACCTGTTTACCAAACACAAAAAGGAGCTCAGTGGTCGCAAATTTGCTTCAGATTATGATGTCATTCATGCTGTAGACCACTTTTTACTGCCACAGGATGCTGACTTTTACAAAGAAGGGCCCGTATGATCCAAGATCGCTGGACTAAGTGCATAAACTTTCAAGGGGACTATGTTGAGAAATAACATCAAAAAGTTGTCCACAAATAATACGTTTCACCTTTTCCTAAGAACTTATCAATCACCCCTCGTATCATAGCTTACGCCCCGCATTCATCACCAATATGTACACTGACCTAGATTATTATTTGTGTAATTGCATGAGTAAATAATGAAAAACAGAAAAAAAAACAAAAAACAAATGAAGAAAACATAAATGTTGAATGAGATAATGAAGTGATATATGGCTGTATTTTGTTTTTGTTCCTAAGTGTCATTCATAATATCCTATTTTCAATAAATTAAACTTCTGAGAGTATTTGTATTCTAATCTAATCTAAGTGCCATGCAGCGTGGCGTAGGCGATCATTTCTCTCAACAATTCCCTGTTTTTTGCGTTGATTATGAGATCTGCCGGTGACTGTCTTCCTAGCCACACCGACATCCCATAGAGTAACGTCTCTGTCTGTCTTCCTCTGTCTCTTCTTCCTTCAATTTTTCCAGTTCCACAGTGTGTTTCTTTCATATTCTTAGGAAATGTCCTATAAACCTAGCTTGTCTGCCTCTGATCTTTTCTATAATTTGCTTTTTAACTATAGCCTCTCTTAAGACTTCTTCATTGGTTTTCTTGGCTGTCCATGGTACCTTCAACATCCTTTTTATAAACCACATTTCCATGGCTTCCATTTCTCGCTGTACTCTCTTATTCATGGACCATGCTTCACACTCATAAAACAGAATTGTCTCGATGTAACATTTAAATACTCTGAATCTTGTTTCCTTGATACGGATCTGATGCACAAGATGTTTCTCACTGTCTGGAATGTTGACGTGGCCTAGGCACGTCTCCTTTTTATCTCATTGTGCCATTTCCCATCTGTTGTTATAATCGTTCCTAAGTACTTGAATCTATCAACTTGTTTCAGATTTGTGCCATCCACCGTAATGCTACATTTTGGTGGTATTCTTTTCCTTGAGATGAATGTGTATCCAGTAATATCATTTAGAAAAACGTTCCTTGTATTCTTATTCAGCGCTAGAAAATGTCTGCATAAATTCAGGTCCAAAGAAAGGAGGAAAACACATGATCTCCAAAGCTTTTAAGGGACGCAGTCGTCAGTTCTTCCCGTGTAACACAACTAAGAAATACTAGCAAAATTTAATTTAAAAAAATGATATGGACATTTTATGTCCGATTTTATTCACACTCTATACTTAAATTATTTAGAAGAGAGTCGAAAATGTGCCCTTTTATGTTAAAATGCCACTTTATTTGTCAATATTTGGCTTGACAGATCGTTCATTAGATGAACTTAGAGAATACCATGTTAGTGTGCACATTTAACTTGACGGATCTTACCAAAGACGAAACTAAGAGATATGGAGGCAACGTCAAGAATTTTCTGGAGTGTTCATGTTATAGAGGCAGCAAGAATATATGGTGTCAGTGCTCATATTTTCTTCGACCTGTCGTCACACGGCTAGGTGATATGGTCAGCGTCTCATACCAGGTCGACTTACCTTATTCATGGTTGACAGTAGCGCCTCTGCAAAGATTTGAGCCACTGATATCGCCATAAGAGACGATCGCTATTAACCATTACGCTACTCAGTCATCCAAGCTATTTAGAAGAAATAATAGATGTGCATTCTTCTTTCTCTTACCTTCAAAGGTGCTGTTATACATAGACATCTTTCTAGCGTAATTATGGCAGTCAGCCAGCTGGTCACCTGAATGAATGTGACGTGTGCCGGGCCGGAGACGATGTGATTCACTTCCTTTGGTTCGAAAGACAAGTCTGCTTTAAAGATGTCTAAAATCATGCTCACGTTTGTCAAGATCAGTGTTATAAGACTGCACAAATCGGAAACTGACAGTCCTGGTGCAAAAAAAATATTAAAACAAAGTATATTAAATTATATATCACATTATGGTCTTTATAACAGAACATTATAATATTCTAAACATAAAGGCTAGCCTTTATATATATATATATATATATATTTATATATATATATTTTTTTTTAAATATAGACACAAGAACAGCAAGTTGTTGACACAATTAAGGATGGATGTTATGGAGCTGAATCTGGATGGTAGATGATTTTAGAGTAATATTTATTCATTTGACAAGCGGGTAAGGATCTTGACTGTATGCAAACAGTAAGTTTAAATTTAGAAAGAAATACATTTCCCATCATTGTATGCTACCACATACGTATACGATAGTAATGAAACACCGTGTAGACATGAACCCTGCACACATAAAAAGAGTGAAAATTACGGTTTTATTTAGTTAATATGCTTTCCCTTCTTCATCAAGAAATGTGTGTATTAAAATAAATAAGATATAATATTTTCTCTTTTTTTTGTTTTTACATATCGTCTTCACAACATGCAGTATCAGTAATCAGTATGAAAACCAAATATACTCATCTGAGAATAATACAATCCTGTGAACAATTTATGAATCTACAAGAGACCCTATAACAAAACAGTGGAAGATAAAAGAAGCAAAGAAATATGCATACTATTTAACTCTCCGTTGATAACAGCCATTATGAAAAAAAAGATATACACAACAGACTAAGGTGGCTAGGGCATTTAGAGATAATGCGGGACAATAGGCAAATAAAAGTGACCTATACAGAATTAATGAAATGAGACAGACCAATGGACAGTCTAAAAAAAGATGAGACAACCTAGACGAAGATTTTTGCGCTCCTGGATTTGACAGTTGTCAAGAAAAGATTACGGACAGACAGGAATGGAGACGTGTCTTATTTCCAGCAATGAGACTCAGTGGCTTGGGAAGGTGTTGGATTCAGTCACTGATCAAAGAATACGCTTTGTTTCAGACCAGAAATCATAAAAGAAAAAAATGATTGTACTACTTAGATTATTCTAATGTGCATATCTGTCACATAGAAACTGCATACTTTAAGTGTCAGGATTAGACATTATCAAATGTAATATCGCTTATAATCAGATCCCCAAACATTTTTCAACAGTTAAGTTACTATACAAATGTAATATTATTATTTCATAAGCGACTAATGTGTTTTTTCTGCTGCTACCCGTTCTCTCATAATTTTGCGAATATTTTTAAAAAAATTTTGTTTTGGTGCATATTCCTTAAAAACCCATATATGTTTGCCTCTTCAGTTGATTTCATTTCTCTCTCTATCTCTCTGAACCTTAAGTGCCCAGGGCACATGGGGCTTCCGCAAGGGTTTTTCACACATGCCTGTCCTTCGCCTTTTTTTCTGCTCTTGCCCAGGTGAGCCCTCTATTGCTCAACATCCTTTCTGTTGTTCTTCTCCTTGTCTCTTTTGGTCTACCCTTACTTCTGTTCCCCTGTGGTGTCCATCTTAGTGCTATTTTTGGTAGTGAGTTGTCAGTCATTCGGAGCACATGTCCCAACCATCGCCAGCGTCTTTCTTCAATAATTGTTGTCAGTGGTTTCATCTGCATTTCTGCTAATAAGATGTTATTTCTTATGGTGTTTGGCCAAAATATGTTTCTAATTCTTCTTAAACATTTAGTCTGGAAAGAATTCAACTTATTTTCTATGGTTTTGGTGATTTTCCAGCATTCACTTCCATAGAGTAGTACACTTACAATGTGTTTTTCAGAACTTGACTGACTGTTATATTGTCCGTGGCAGGTGGGAGGGCATCAGAACCTTTGAGGCGTTCAGAGGGATACACATCCAGAAAAGTTTGGGAAACACTGTTGTACCGACTTCATCGTTTAACTAGCCCTCGCTATGCTGAACTAAATACCATCACACTTCTACGGGAATTAACTCACTGGTTTACGATTCAACAATACCGAGGTTGTGTCCCTTCATGAAATATGCTGATATAGTTGAACGTCGGATTAGACTTGTTATTAAAATGTACCCGCTTTAGAAGAACATTTTGTTACACATATATTTGTCGCGCAATTATAGAATGATATTATTAAACAAGTCCCAGTGTGGGGTCTCTGGAAACAGTAAATTCTCTGGCTTATCAAATATTGACTGCAATGGAAAGACGAGACAGACACTAAAGATATGCTTCGTGCTATGGGGCCAGGATGTATGCGTCTAGGAGTATAGTGTGTAGAACGTGTAGTGGTGTTCTCTCTAGAAGGGCTTCGTCTCGATCTGCGCATTCTCTCTCTCTCTCCTCACTCGTAGTTCTCTGTGTGCCATACCCTTTGGTATTGTTCTCTCTAGGCCACTGGGCAGCAGCCTTTTCTCCCCTCGCAATTTAGAGTTCATTTAATAAGTGATCCTAAAAAAACACGGTGATCTCTAGAACATGTATAATCTGTAGAGGTTTAGTCTGTAGAAAGTTCAGTATTTCAACATTCTAGGTCACCATATGTATGGTCTCAATAGAAAGTTTAGTATTTCAACATTCTGGGTCTCCATATGTATGGTCTCAATCCCCCCACCCGGGGTGAAAAGAGGATACAGTATGGGGGAATTTGCTATTGGTTTAGAACCTCTGTGTTAGGACTTGCACTAGACCTTTAACCCCTGCTCTGAGCCTATATGCCTTCTCCAAGCCTTAAACCTCTGATCCAGGCATTTAACCCATCCTCTAGATTTTTTATTTTCTTTAACTTTACTAAATAATGGTAGCATTCTAGCTAGGCAGTGACTCATTCACTCATACTCACTCACTCACTATCGTATTTAAACGTTACTGTTTCAAAGTTCTAAATTTCACATTATTATCAACATTCTCAACTGTTATTATTTGTTTCTTCTTTTCATTCTGACAGATAAAAAAATTCGTGACACCAACATTAACAGCTATCATCATCGTGTGCGTGTACGGTGTCCTCATCCTAAGTGTCATCCTCGTGTACTTCGTTAACAAACTGGGCATGAAGTTTTCTCCCCTGTGGAACAAAACTATTTTTAGCCTGATTGACGTTGGCGATAGAGAAAAGGTTGAAAATATGTCCTTCATCATAAACAATTTCTCAATACCATTGTCTGCTTTTGTTATTATCGTCATCTGCACTATAATAATAGCAATGAAACTACATAGTTCAACAAAGTGGCGAAATAAATATACAAGACCACATCAAGTTGATACTGTTTCTTCGCGTAATCGGGCTGTAATCAAAATGGTTGTGATGATTTCCACTTTGTTCATCGTTTGTCTTAGTCCTATATGTATTGCCATGATAATAGTGGCTTTCGATCCCAAGTTTGACTTTGATGGCGACTGTATAAGTATAACACACATTTTAGTTCGAACTGGCTTTGTGTTTCAGACAATAAATTCATCAGTGAATATTTTTATTTATTATTATATGAGCAGCAAGTACAGAGACTGCTGTCAGAAAATTTTCCTAAACATAAAAACATAAAAACTATCTAAAGCTTTTCTATGCCCATCGTGTGATGTTGAAACTATTGCTACGCGCAACCAGAGTGACTGTAAAAGTGATATCACGTACTGACGGTAATATTTCGAGAGCAGTATGATAACAGAGATGATGACGACGATGAATACAATGATGATCTTGATGATGATAATGACAATGATGATAAAAGTGATATTCAACAGTTTTATTATAAACACAAACAGTTATGCAACATCACTGTCGACTAAAGTGCAACGACAAAAATTAATTTGACAGAACATCACTGTAGTTAGGATGGTTGCTTCAGTGAATACATTTTTATAGTACCAATTTACATTTTCTCAGAATCTTTCTCTCTCTTTCTCGCTTGGATCTCTCTCTCTCTCTCTCTCTCTCTCAATTTGACTTACATACAAATAAAAAAGTATACAAACATACTGGTATAAACGATGCAAATAAATGATACATTCACTTATTTTAATCATCCATTATAAATATGACGACTATAAACAACACTGGTCTAGTGAGCTGGAAAAATTCCATGATGACGTGGAAACAGGTCGAAACAATCAGAAGATAGATTATGCCAAGACCACCACAACAGTTACCAACATGCTAGGGACACATTTCAAAGAGCCAAATTGCAAGCAAGATGGAGGAGAGAAAACAGAGTCCCTAAACTTTGAAAAGGATAGAAGGAAAATGGAAACTATTCAAACAGATAATCGATGAGAGAACTGGGAGAAGTACAAAGATTACATTAATAGAGAATGGGAAAACTCTCACAGGTAAGCAGGTAGCAGATCACTTTGCTGGCATGTTTGCACAAGACTGCAACATTGTTATCCATCCAGCGAAAGTGCGTACAGTGCGCACTGACCTACAGAAAGAAGAGGAACAAGGCGAACAAGTGGAGGCCATGGATACATCAATAAGACACAGTAAGTTAAACCTACCAGTCAGTAAACTAAAACCAATGAAATCACCGGGACCAGATGGAGTGCTCAATGAATTTATCAAGAACCTGGGAATGGCAGCTGTTGGATATTTTCAATATATGTTGAACCAAAGGTACGTTACCTCAAATCTGGAAGGAAGCAAGCATGGTACCACTGCTAAAGTCAGGGAAAAACAGCGATACAGCTTCCAGCTACAGGCCAATCAGTCTCACTAGCTGCCAATGCAGAACGATGAAACGCATCATTGACCTGAGGCTAAAATGTTACCTAGAAATTTAAAACCTTCTCATTACACAAAAAGCAGGATTGAGGCAGTACTACAGTACAGAATACCAAGTGACATATCTCTCTCAAGAGATTGAGGATGCAATCTATGACAAAAAATGTGTACTAACAACATGGAAAACCTGTGGAATGCCTTTGATAAAGTATAAATAAAAGATTTGCTGTGGAAACTAAAACACTGCAATGTGAATGGAAGACTGTACAACAGAATAAAGTCATATTTACACAATAGAAGAGTCAGAGTAGTAATGGATGGTCACAAAAGCCAGAAGGTACTGCTGCTACATGGCGTTTGAAAACAAATACCACTCTGTTCCCTCTCTCATCTAAACAGAAATCAGTTAAGATCTTTGTAAATGAGATATATTTATGGATGGACAACCATCCCACTTACTTAGGAGTGACTTTTCACTCAAAACTGACCTTGAAGCAACACATCAGCAATGTAGACGTAAAAGCCAGAAGAAAATTAGCCATTATAAGAAAATTGAGTTTAACGACATGGGGAGCTAAAGAACGGATCTTCAAGAATGTATATTAGAAAACTATTCTACCAAATTTAGAATATGGTTTAACAATTTGGTGCACAGCATTAAAAACTAAGCTGCATAATCACCCTCCATTATTTATGGATTATGTGCAGATCCATCTGTATACGCAAGTATCCAAGTGTCACATGGATATTTGTCATCTTACAAGACAGCTTTGCATCTCACCATTCGGCACACCTTTCACTTCAGTTTGAATAGTTATTTGTGTATAATCTGCTTCTTTCCATGGCGTATGCTCTGGAACAGATGATAATGGAGCGACTACAGTTGGAAAGTCAGGTATCAGCTTACCATACGCTTGGCCTGATGAATGAAGCTGCTTCTTTTAAGCCGTCTTAGTGCCACGCTATTGAATCTCTCCCTCAGAGGATGGCTTACAGAAATGAGGAATTATTTCTCTCCCAAGGTCATGCCTTTGTGTCTTTACGTTCCTTTAGCGCTTGAACACCAGCTATTTTCTGCATTTCTACTACTGGTGTACATGGCACCTGTGATAATTCGTAATGACAGATTTTGTACATTGTCTAGATTATGCAGCTTAGTTTTTGATGCTGTGCACCACACATCTCTCTGGTTATATCTAAGAAACAGAATCCACCAGCATGCAGTATTAAATTAAATGGAACTATTCTAAAGCAGGCTTTTGCAATGCTACAGAATATATGGAAATCAAATAAACTAAGCATAAATATGAAAATCAGGATATTTAAGAGTAATGTTCTAAGTGTACTACTCTATGGAAGTGAGTGCTGGAAAATCACCAAAACCATAGAAAACAAGTTGAATTCTTTCCAGACTAAATGTTTACGTAGAATTAAAAAAATATTTTGGCCAAACACCATAAGAAATAACATTTTATTGGCAGAAATGCAGATGAAACCACTGACAACAATTATTGAGGAAAGACGCTGGCGATGGTTGGGACATGTGCTCCGAATGACAGACAACTCACTACCAAAAATAGCACTAAGATGGACACCACAGGGGAGCAGAAGTAAGGGTAGACCAAAAGAGACATGGAGAAGAACAACAGAAAGGATGTTGAGCAATAGAGGGCTCACCTGGGCAAGAGCAGAAAAAAAGGCGAAAGACAGGCATTTGTGGAAAACCCTTGCGGAAGCCCCATGTGCCCTGGGCACTTAAGGTTCAGAGAGAGAGATTCTAAAGCAGGTGCAGAAATTCAAATACTTTGGAACAGTAATAACTTCAGATGGGAAATACAGAACAGAAATTAGGAACAGAATAGGCCAAGCAAAGACTGCATTTCAGAGAATGAGAAACATATTAGCTAACACATCTTTACCAATGAATTTTAGAAAACGAGTCCTAAAATGCTATATTGAACCTATATTGTTATATGGAAGTGAATCATGGACAATAGGTAAGTCTGTACAAAAATCATTGGGAGCAGCAGAAATGTGGTTTATTAGAAGAATGTTGCGAATCCCCTGGACAGCAAAAAATAACTAATGAATAATGTATAAGAAGAGCTGGAGAGACAAAAAACCTTGTCAAAAAGATAAAAGAGAGACACTGTACTTTCATAGGACATGCAATGAGAAGAGGGGGCATTTAAAATATTATAACAACAGGAAAAGTAGAAGGAAGAAGATCAAGAGGAAGACCAAGAGAAATGATAGTGGACGGGATGGTGTGAGAGGAGATCACCAACTGAACTGATGGCCTGCATGAAGGATCGTGTACTATGGAGAAGCATAATAGCCAACGCCAGTGGGCACGGCACATGATGATGATGATGATGACCACACTGTTAAGCCATATTCTAAATATGGTAGAATACCTTCCTAATATACATTCTTGAGGAGTCTTTCTGTAGCTCCCCATGTGGTTCCACTCTATATTTTAATATGGCTAATTTTCTTCTGTCCTTTGCGTCTGCATTGCTGATGTGTTGCTACCAGGTCAGTTTTGAGTCAAGCGTCACTTCTAAGTAAGTGGATTGGTTGTCCATCTTTAAAGATATATCATTTACAAAGAGCTTACCTGCTTTCTATTTAGATGAGAGAGTGAACAGAGTGGTACTTGATTTCTCGGTGTTGATACATACTCACCATTTGTTTGCCCATGATGTCAAGATGTCTGCTGCTCTTTGGAGTTTCTGTGTAGCAACTGTCACGTTTTCATCAGTACACCACATGACTGGATCATCTGCATACAGTGCGCTTTCATTCCATATGGACGTTCCTTGACCACATAATTAATGTATACCAGGAATAGTGTAGGTGAAGGGACTCCTCCTTGTGCTACGTCATGTAGCAGCAGTACTTTCTTGCTTTTGTGACCATCCATTACTACCCTAGTTCTCCTATTCGGAAAGTATGCCTTTATCCAGTTGTAGAGTCTTAAATTCACATTGCAGTTTTTTTTAAATTTCCACAGTAGACCTTTTCTTTATACTTTATCAAAGACATTCCTCAGGTCTTCCATATTGTTAATACAAGTTTTTTTGTCATGGATTGCATCCTCAATCTCTTGAGAGAGATAGGTCACTTGATATTCTGTACTGTAGTACTACCTAAATCCTGCTTTTTGTGGAATGAGAAGGTTTTACGTTTCTAGGTAGCATTTTAGCCTCAGATCAATGATGCGTTTTATCATTTTGCATTTGCAGCTAGTGAGACTGATTGGCCTGTAGCTGGATGCCGTATCGCTGTTTTTCCCTGACTTTAGCAGTGGTACCATGCTTGCGTCCTTACAGATTTGAGGTAACTTACCTGTGCTCCAACATATATTGAAATATCCAACAGCTGCCATTCCCAGGTTCTTGATACTTTCATTGAACACTCCATCTGGTCCCAGTGATTTCCTTGGTTTCAGTTTACTGACTGGTAGGTCTAACTCATTGCGTGTTATTTTGTAGGTCAGTGCGCACTGTATGCTCTTTCGCGGGATGGATATTAATGTTGCAGTCTTGTGCATACATGCGAGTAAAGTGATCTGCTACCTGCTTACCTGTAAGAGTTTTCCCATCCTCTATTAATGTAATCTATGTACGTCTCCCAGTACTCTCTTCGTTTAACTGTGTGATTAGTTTCCACAGTTTTCTTCCATCCTTTTCAAAGTTTAGGGACTTCTTTTTTCTCTCCAACTTTACCATCTGGCTTGCTGTTTGGCTCTCTGAAAAGTGTACTTAGCATGTTGGTAATTGTGGTGTTCTTGGCATGATCTATTTTCTGCTTGCTTTCGAACTCTTTCCACGTCATCATTGTATTTTCCCAGCTCACTAGACCAGTGTGATTTATAGTCGTCATGTTTATAATGGATGATTAAAATAAGTAAATTTATTAATTCTTTTTATCGTTTATATGAGTATGTTTTTATACTTTTTTATTTATATGTATGTCAGATTGAGAGAGAGAGAGAGAGAGAGAGAGAGAGAGAGAGAGAGAGAGAGAGATCAAACCTAGAAAGAGAGAGAAAGATTCCGAGAAAATGTAAATCGCTACTAGTTTCATTAGCGACCATGTGGACACGAGAATAGCACTTTCACAGAATACTGCCTGACTGAAATCAAGCATTTTTTAAACTGGTGTCAAGCACCCTCAAGACAAAACACAATCTATTAAATTGGCGACCTGAAAAACCACTTTTTCAATGCACTAGCTCGGTGGCCAAGAGGATCCTTCCACCACGAGATTATACATGATAGCTTGTTTTTGGCAAAATGTGACGGCTGAAGAAAAGAATTTTTGATAGCTTAGACCAACAGCTAATGTGTATTCGAACACAACATTGAATAACAGCAGAAAGAAATCGTGAATCTAAGATACGAAATTTCTGTCATGTCCTAGTTTATTTCCGGCATTCACGATCCCCTCGTGTCGACTGAACAGTTACTAATGACAACGCTTTCAAACATCTTTCTTATTCGGAGGTGCGAGTTAGGGCAGTTGGTTAGTACGCTACTCTCTCGTGGCTCAGAGTAATGTTGATGAAAGGTTGAAGTAAAAGAAGTCAATAACTAGCTTCAGTTATGAGAATGTGGGCCCAATCCAAAACCCATATTAAAAAGAATAAAACCACTATGCAAATGCACCTTTTATATGTGCCACTTTACACAGAACATCAAAGGGTAGCAAGAAGAAAACAAAACAGTTAATCTAAGATCATGTTTATTTTGAGTACGGTTACAGCATCACAGCAAACGAGAATATCCCATAATTGCTCTGCCACCTGTACCAGTAACATATTATGGAATGCCCATGAACCATCCCACGTCATGTCCATGCACATTACATCTCCTCAGATGTCTTCAGTAGGGACAGCTATAGCAGTATACTGAATGTTAGGATGTAAGATAGATAACTCATCTGAGAATTGGAACATTTGTATAACATGAGTTATCTTCTAAAGCAATCAGCTGTGAGTAGAGTCCATCAGCTTTGTCTCGGGTTGCACGAGGGTCACGGTTGAGGTATGACAGGAAAAAGTCAGGTGAGAGGGAAATCATATGAGTGAGGGACGGTTGTGTTTTGTGTATCGTCTGAGATAGACGTAGATTAGTCCGTTATAAATGTTGTTGTTTAGTGAAACATATGTAGAACAGAGTGTATTAGGTTGTTCTGATGGCGACAGTAGTCTGCCGGGAACATATATTATGTCGTGGAGATGTCCAGTCTTGTGTCCATGGATTTTGTTGATGCCTTTGTCGTTCTCGTCATATCGCTCATCGACTCATCGTCACCCCGTGCATGATTAAAGTCATTTCAACTGTAAAGTTGCTGCTTCTGTATTACTATTTCCACTGAGAGAGAATGAACCTGAGAGCAAGTAAGTCTGTGAAGTGACTAACAAAACAGACGCAAAACGACATAGAATAGTCGTAGATTCATTCATTCATTCATTTGCAAGTCCCTTTCGGAACTTTGCCTCCCAAACAGCACTCCTGTAGTCCTCTCGGTTATGAACAAGATTGCCTGCTGCTGCGTCCATATGCAGATCGTCAACGATGTCTTGCAGCCATCTTCGTTTTGGTCTTCCTCTTTTTCTTTTTTCCATTATGTATCCTTCCAATACGGTCTTCTCTAAATTATCATGACGTTTAATGTGTCCAAAATATTTATGTTTTCTCTCTTTAATCCTCTTTACTAGCCAGCCTTCTTCAATATTAAGCTCTTGTAGTATAGATATATTTGTTCTTTTTTGTGTCCACGATATTTAGATAACTCTTCTGTAGGATTTACATTCAAAGGCATCTATGTGTTTCTCAGCTGCTTTGTTAAGTGTCCCGGTCTCACAGGCATATGTTGCGATGGGAAAGATGCATGCCCTTAAAAATCTTATTTTTGTAGTTCTGTCTGCTCCTCTCCATATATTCTTTATTTGTTTTACTTTCTGAAGAGCAATATATATCCTCCTTTTACTTTCACTCACTGTATCTCCATTATTAGTTAGTAGTGATCCAAGATATTCAAAACTCTCCACTTCTTCCAATTTTTCCTCATTGATATATATTTCAGCTGCCTTGTTTGTTTTGTGAGTTGTCATCAATTTAGTTTTCTTTGCTTTAAGATAGAGGTTCTGCTCTTCGCTGTTCTTACGGACTGACATAATTAGTTTTTCCATTCCTTTTTGTGTTGTGGACAGTAATACTGTGTCATCATCATATCTAATCTTTTCTTTCTCGATTCCTGATGATTTTCTGATTACTAGGGTGAGTCAAAAGTTCGTAACGTTTTTGCAGTGTTTCACTGCTGTACAAAACCAAACAACATAATATACACTTTGATGTATTCCCGGTGGTTCGCAGTGTTAACAACGATGTAATTTCACTCTTCAAAATACAGTCCATAAAACTTCCTATGGTCATCTCCCATCACTCAGCCGCTGAGAGGAGTCCTTGTTAGTACTACACGGAAGTCTTTGAGGGTAAGAAATCCCTCACGCCGGCTTTGAATTCTTCAAATGAAATGAACATGCAAGGTCGGGAATGTATGGTGGATGCGTCAGGACCTCGATTCCCTCCAATTCTATGAGCTGTCCGTGGATCACGTTGGAAGTATGCACTGGAGCGTTGTTGTACTGACGATGTACCGTCTTTCGGTTGACCAGTTCGTAGAACATCATGCAGCCGCTTCAATAGCCCATCATGTAGATTCCCGTTCACATAGAGACCAAATAGAATCAATTCCCAGTGCAAAAGCCCTCGAAGTTCCACGAGATGTAAAACATAGCTGTATTCTCAACCTTCTCGTTGGACAATCGTTTCTGAAACGTAGCAGGCTGGAGCCATTGAATACCTGTAGTGGGGTACCAGAGAAAGATCCACTATTCATTCCCAATGATGATACAGTGCACAAACCTTTTGCCATGAGTTTACCAACAGTTGGCGAAAGACATCAGCATGTCTCTGCGCTTTCTGGGGAGTGAGATCTCAGGGGACACGTCAAAACTGCCTTCTGTTGAAGCGTGGCTCGTGTAAATGCCAGAGTATGATGCTTTTAGAATGGCCCAGCTGATAAGAGTCAAGTACTGATGTTCAACAGCTCGCCACAGGGCTTCATCCCTGGTGGTTGAAGGGCGTCCAGAACTGGGCTTGTCTTTAATGTCTTTATTTATCTCCAAACCTGAAACTTTGGAACCATTCCTTACGAGGTGTTCTTCCTTCCCCTTCCACACTACAGTTTTCATGGAGAGCTGCAGAGACATGTAGCCCTTTCTTCCACTAATACCCGAAGAGGACGCAAATGATTACCTTCTTGTCTGTCATATTTCCTTCTGCTATTCCTTCTCGCAATTCTTTAACAACAAATGGTTATGCACGTTTTCAGAATGATGCAACTCATGACGCCAATATGACGTTACCTATGACAGTAGGGCGTATACAAACTGGAACCTTCATGGAAATTACGGTATCGAAAAACGTGACGGACTCACCATAATGCATTCAGTGCAGTTAACGATTGATACAGTAACGATAATAATTCTTAACGCAAGATTTATATCTCAGTAACAATAAGTTACGGGAAAGAGTAATTAATTATCCCCGACAAAATAATTATGATCAATCTGAATGTTTTGAGAAGAAACATAATGTGATCGCTCGACAGTGGACTGTTAATTATACGCAATAAATATATATTATCCGTGTACTAAACTTATGTGGCCATTGTTCAACATTGCAAACGTGGGGAAGGAAAGTGATATCAGGCAAGTCACAATGTGCAGGTGTTCAACCTTTGTAACTGAATTTTTTATTTATTTCCTCACTTATCTGTGAATGTGGCAACACTGCTTTGTTATTATCACATTTGGATTTGAAATCAACATTCATTATTATAATATCACAATCGATCAATGAAAATATTTCCTATTTTCAGATGAAAAATAATGCTACACCAAAACTAACGTCTATCATGGTCATTAGCGTGTATGGCGTCCTCATTGTCAGCGTTTTGCCAGTTTACTTTGTCAACAAACTGGGCTGGAAATTCTCTATCGAACGAAACATCAGTGTTTTGGGTTTTGTGTACACGAACCATCGAGAAAAAGTTGAAAGTGTTTGTTTCGCTATAAATAACTTTACTATCCTATTAGTTGCATTTGTTGTCATCGTCTCCACTACTGTCATTTTAGTGGTTCAGTTACGTAAGTCAGGAAAGTGAAGACAGACATGTACAAATGGGGCACAGTTGGACAGACTTTCTAGTCGTAACCAAAAGGTGACCAAGATGGTTGTGGTGATTTCCGTTTTGTTTATTGTCTGTTTCAGTCCTATGAGCATCATAATGCTGGCTCTGGTTTTGAACCTGAGCTAGCTTTAGGTGGCAAGTATTTAAATTTAACACTTATGATATGTACTTTTGGTTTCATTCTAGAGTGTATAAACTCGTCTGTTAACATTTTTATTTACTATCATATGGGCAGTAAATATAGAGAATGTTTTTCGAAGTATTTTCTGTAAAACAAAGTGAATTTATGGACGCCTGACGATGGATGACTGGAATATGTTGCTGTGATGACGTTTGTTTATGTAGTCAAGCGGAGCATGTCTTAGGTAAATATGGTCGCTTATATGAGGGAAATATGGTCTCTTATCTGAAGGAAATATGATTTCTTATCAGTGTTAATATGTTTCGACAGAGCTTGCTCTTCGTCAGTCTTCATTCTCTCTCTCTCTCTCTCTCTCTCTCTCTCTCTGAACCTTAAGTGCCCAGGGCACATGGGGCTTCGGCAAGGGTTTTCCACATATGCTTGTCCTTTGCCTTTTTTCTGCTCTTGCCCAGGTGATCCCTCTATTGCTCAACATCCTTTCTGTTGTTCTTCTCCATGTTTCTTTTGGTCTACCCTTACTTATGTTCCCGTGTGGTGTCCATCTTAGTCTTCATTACCCTGCATTAAATACTTTTTAAAGTTATTACCAACGTATTTTCGCGTGTACGACCACAACCGAGTATGGAGTTTATATGAAACCTCTTCTCTACTGCGCAATCATTTACATAGATTTAAGGGAAGACGTACAGTACCAGAAACGTACATTCAGAGGAGACATGTACACTCAGACCTTCTGTTAAATATTGAAAATGGAAACAGTTGAAACTACCAGAATGTTAATTTTGACCGGGTGCTCATTTTCTAACCCTTTAAAAGATAGTCTTTCATTTCTCTCTATGGTTTTGAGTTCAATATTTTTTCTGATTCCTTTCATGTCTAGTTGTTTTCTGTCAAGTTTTAATTTGTCGTCCATGTCTCAAACATCAAACAGTGTCTCAGACATCTGACAATATCTCAAACCGCTGACACTGTCTCACACATTTGATAATATCTCAAACATCTGTCAATGTCTCAGATATCTGACACTATTTCAAACATCCGTCAGATTCTAAAACAACCTTCGGTATCTTCTAACTTAGAACATTGTGTTGCATAATAGCTATTTGTTATTTTTCTCTTAAATTAGGACGCAGGTCAAATTGAACGGGGAAGGGGGAGCCCAGTTGGGAATCCTGGGGTCCAACTGGCACAGAACTCCAACCTCTGACAGTTTTAAGTGTATAAAGGGGTCGGTTTGAATGAAATTAGAATGGCTAAACAATAGGTCATGTGCCGGGGTTAGTCTACTCATTCTTACAAAATTGCTCATGGAGGATCTGCTAGAATTGGCTGAAATTACCAGAAAAATGATGGCTGCAGAGACGGATGATTGTTCCTGGAAAATACTTCCTGTCTTCTTGGCTGATAGCAGAAAATAGCTAATACTTTGTTTTTTACGTAGATCCTCGTGAGGAGATGTGTGCAGGTGCATCGGATTTGGCAACATGGTCCCGTTTGACATCTCATGCACATACTGTTGAGACTTTAAGTTCACAATTTTTCTTTTCATTAGATGGATCGCTGCAACCTTGATGAGAAGCGACGAAACTTTGCCCAGGTCTGCCACAAGGTTCTCAGCTGACACCAGTCTTATTTAATGCTCCATTTATGCAACTGCTGCTCAAAGCATTGCTGGAAAGGTTCAGACGCTGTCATTCGCTGATGTCATTCTGGTCTATCGACAAGGAAAAAAACAGAAACGAAATCACATAGTCCATGCAAATCGAACTTGATTGCATCACTCCCTGGTGTAATATTTCCAAATCCCTTGCCAAAGCAACACAAGCAACAGTTACATGGTCTTCTCCTGGACAATCACTTTGATAACATGGGTAGATAAGTTTTTAGACTGTGTGGCGCTGAAGCGAACAGAATCAATCTGATGACATACATGAGAGTGACGTTTGAACTTAGCTCGTGAGTTAAAAGACGTGTTGACTATGTAGTAACGAAAGCTCGCCAGGGTTATCAGCGGTGAGAATTATGGCAGCTGTCAGTATTGAGCAACGCTTACTTGCACTTCCGTGTGAGGATCTGGTCCTTTCACTCATCGAGTTGCCAACCTTATTTGTCAGCCCCATACGGATTGAAAGACTCGAAAAGATAAAAAAAAACGAAACCATGCACACTACAGACTCTCCGTGTGGGGAGATTAGATGCCTCCTCGTTTTTCCACCATGGAGAACTGAATCACATGTTGGAGGGTACGAGGATACCCCATGATAAGTGTAGATACAGAGCACAGGTTACACAGATATCTCACTGAAAAAAGGGAGGTAGGGTGAGGACGGAAAGTATTGAATGGATCGCACAGAAGACGACGTCCGTCAGATCTGCCGAATGACTAGCATCAGTCCGTGTGCAGCATTGACATCAGTGCCTTCAGGTTTCAAATAACTCTTTTCTGTCATCGCCACATTCAACACAAGCTGCAGAGAGCAAAACCTCAATCCATCGATGGGAATGTCAATATTCATTCATAAGTGAAAACTCCATCGACACGGATGGTGTGATCTGCACGGGTGGGTATGATCTGCACAGGTGGGTATGATCTGCACAGGTGGGTGTGATCTGCACAGGTGGGTATGATCTGCACAGGTGGGTGTGATCTGCACAGGTGGGTGTGCTGCACAGGTGGGTATCTTGTGCATCATCAGCGGAGCCTATGGGCGGTCAACGCACACCATGGTGGCAGAATAGTATAGGAAGTCAGCAGTGCCTATTCAGTGACTACCAGCAACATGGAGATGACTGCACTGACGGAAGAATGACTGAATCCCAAGATTCAAGCCGTGTTTGTGTACTGAATGACTCAGTCAGCACGACCCTAAATGTTCAAACGGGCTTGATGAGCGGACAGTGACTAGAGTCCCTGCGGAGGTAAAAGACTCTCATTGTCGCCTTCATTTTATGTACCAGGACATAATGGTATCCTGGGGTAATGAAATATGGTGTGAGGGTGGGTGTTTGAGAACAGGAAGATGATGATATCAAGATGGAGCAGATGAAATGATTGTTGCCGTCAAAAGTTGGAAGCAAATAAAGAACTATTTTAGATCTGGTTAAAATAAATCTTACATTCCAGTACACACCAAATTGTTATTAAAATAGACAAGATTACTTTTAAAAAACTTTTTAAACCTTGGTTCAATGAAATAAGTGCAGGATAGAAAATTCCTAATCCACGTGGTATCCACGCTGTTGAAACTATGTCATTTAATGTGACAAATAAAAGTTGCACGATAATGTTTTATATAGTTTCACAAGAGAAATATCTATGGTAGAAGTAGATATAAAGTGTAATATTAACATGCTATGTCCACAGGCGGTACACATGGCATAGCTTAATTCAACGTAAATTAACACCACAACGCTACTTCTAACAAAGAGATCTTAATCCCTCACTGAATCAGCACAAAACAACACGCAATGATCAATCTAGAAATATCTTGCATGCATACATTGTATAGGCAAGCCCTAACATGGAACCCACAGGGTAAAAGGAGGAGAGGGAGACATAGGAACTCCTGGCGCAGAAGTCTGGACACGGACATCAAAATAATGAACCAGACATGGAGACAGTTGGAAAGAGTGGCCTAGGACCGAACTGCCTGGCGAGCTCTTGTTGGCGGCCTATGCTCCACGAGGGGTCAGAGGCATAGATAGATAGATAGATAGATAGATACATTGTATGCACAAGATGGTATAGAGCATTCCAACTTTTCGTGTCGAATCAGTGTCCAAAATATATGCTTATATGGACATGTGGCTGATCTACGCCAGCGACTTACATTGTCGGAGCGTGAGGGAAGAAGGAACATTTTCTTTTTGATTCAGGATTTCATCCAAATGATCACCTGGCCTTACCTGGGTAAAATGATGGGAACCGGTATCTCGTCAAATCACATCATTTGCGTCATCACAGTGCTCCTGGTATGGCGTTTACCCTACAAACTACCGGATCAGATGTTTATATCTTTCCCCGGAATTTAATATGTTCGTATTTATAGGCATCTGGCGAACCATTGTTTTTCGACGAACCGTGACAAAACATGAATCCGATGGTTGTTTCATTCTCATACATGTTGTGACTAGTTTTATAATCAAGGCTCGATAACGCTTATTGTTTTGTTGATCAGTTTAAAAAAAATAGTTCGGATTTTGATTTCTACAAGTAGTTTTGATTTCTAGAAAAGACCTTAAATATGTTTAATTGAAACATAGATACTGCCTTCTCTGACGCAATGACTAGTTTTATATGCAAGCCGGAAGGTAAATGATATTACGTTTCTTATGAATAATATAATAATGGAGATGATTATTATAACTTTTTTTTTAAATGAACCATAGTGTGCTACAAAATGAATGAATTTCTACTGATAAGTAACGAAATTCATTTTTTTAAAAAGTCGACTCTCATCCCCTGATGTTTGACAATATATATATATATATGTTTATGTATACAGAGAGAGAAAGAGAGAGAGAGAGAGAGAGAGAGAGAGAGAGAGAGAGAGAGAGAGAGAGAGAGAGAGAGAGAGAGAGAGAGTAGATAGATAGCTATATTTCATTATGATCGTTGTGAAAAAAGTAAATTGCACATGCGGATCTAAATGCCACTACATGTGATTTACACTAAAGGTTATACTCACAGTACAGTACTTATTAAAGTATAATATCATTTCTTTTTAATAACATTTGTTAGTGTCGCAGTGACCTACTTTAGTATATGACTCAAATTAGATATTTTCAAGCCAGGCTGAAATGATCAATTTTACCTTCTTCTTGACACTTTCAGGACACCTGCTTCTGTAGCAGTAATCAAAATATGTCACTCTATATTTTGTCATATCACCAATCACAATTTGATAACCTAATACGGAAAAGCAGAAAGATTGTATTAATTATATTTTAATTTAATCTCTTCATATGTTAAAAAAACACCACAAATCATAAGTTTCAACTTAGGCAAATTTCGATCCCTCATCCAATAAGTATAACGTATCTGTATCAATAATAAATAAGCCATTTCTACAACAAATGTGTCCATACTTACTTAATCTCTTCTGAATTTGTTAACCACTTGTTTGTCTCAAAATATGTCCCACGCTTTGTATTTCTCTATTCGTTTAGTCCTACGTGTACAATATGTCAGTAAAATGAGTAGGACACTCATGAGTATTTTAGCTTTGCATTAATTCTTCGTAATTATGTGCTCTGTTTCTTTATTCAGAATCTTTTGTTGTGTAACCTTTAAGTGTTTTTTCTCATCATAACTATTTTATTCTTACATATCATGTATGAACATTGGCTTCTAAACTTCTTACTTTGATAAACAAACATGTTTGTGCTAAGTAACAGGGGCTGTTATAACTTTCACACTAGCGTGGAACCCATCTCTTTCTGCAGGACTGCCAAAATAACCTGATAGCTGCCTGGCATGATGGAGCAGGCGAACAAGTCACATGCGCAGATGGCTTTAACAGATCCGTTTATTATAAGCGATGAAACATTGCTCATATTTTCATTGGTTGCCTATAGTGTGGTATGTCAAACCATCGAATTTTTTGGCATTGTCACAAACGTCATCAACATAGTCTGCTTTGTCAAGCAAGGTTTCAGTGGCTCCATAAACGTCGCACTTCTACGTTTGGCAGACACACTTTTTAAAGAATAATGTGACTTTTAGCATATCAGTTGTTTAACATGTGTACAAAGAATAAGAGTGTAACCTATGTTTCTCATATTAAACACTTTATAAAAATATTCCCTTCTTGCACTCTGAAATAAGAATATCAAGTCTATGTTTCAGTTAAATGTTTGAATGCGAAATCACTTGCATATTTCCCATTCCAAATAAGCCAGCAAATTCACTCTGATATTGGATGGTTTACACCTCCTATTCACGAGGACGCCACTCTGATAAGTTATATGTCGTTTTGTTTTTTTATGTAATCCTCGAAAAAGTCTCACGCCGAAATATTGAATATTCTATGTTTTTTTCATGTATACATTCTCATCTTACTCTTATACTTTCTATTCGTTTTTTTCTCATTTTACTCACTCCCTCCGTCGCTTTGTAAAACGTCACCACCACATCTATTCATCTTTATTATTTGAACCAATTTTACTGCAGTCGCCATCCCTTTTATACTTCACACTCTGGAAGTTCTATTACGATGTTGACCTTTTTCTAGTAAAATAGTAGAGTGTTGCTGTTTCGTCTGCCTGCTATTTTGTGCAGGATGTTAAAAGGGGACTACGTTACCAAGATGCTGTAACCCAGTCATCGTATCATGCTGGAATTTGATTAAGATGGCCACCTTGAGGACAACGTGGAGCCTTGGCTCAGTGAGGACAACTTGAAGCCTTGGCTCAGTGAGTACAACGTAGAGCCATGGCTCACAGTCCAGCTCAGCCTGTTATTAGAAGCAACAGCACAGAGATGGGACAAGTTTTCTTGGCTAACTCTGGTTAATTTGTTCAGACGACCAGGCCGCCACATCAGCACTCACCCTTGCTTACCCTCCAAATATAAAAATAACTAAAATTATGTATCAAGACTTTAGAGTCACCTTCAAGTACAGCATTATTGCTTTTTCCTTCACCAGGCTTATCAATCTCTGACTTGTGCAGTCTTGCAACCTTGACTTGGACCAGCGTGTCCTTTGTCCTTCTAGCGACTGCACCACATGTGGCTTTTGACGTCTTAGATGTCAACTATCTCGCGTCAGGGACCCCACATATTTCATTCACTCGAGTGACCAGTTGGATCACTGTTTTAATCTCTCTGGAGAGATGTCTGTGTATAACGGCCCCTCTCAAGGTAAGCGGGATAGTAAATCTTGTGTTTAAGTTTCACGTATTTTTAAATGATACTTTATCTTCTGATTGGATTGTGTCTCTGTTAGATTTAATAATATTTTCTACTTAATAACACTCTCAGTGAGACCGTAACAAGAATGCTGTTCTCCAGGTAAAGCCACAAAGCAAATAAAATCTAAACGATAGCAAGAAGAAATAGGCAAACAACAATGGTACATTTCATTGCCTTCTGTTAATATGAATTGTGATATATGTGTCACTTCTCGTGTCACATTTTATGCTTTCCCGTTTAATGCTTCATATTTTTATCAACCATTGAAGTGACGCAGTACAGCCCTTTTGTTAGCTGGATTTAGTGTTGTTTTTTTTTAATGTTATCTTAGAATCTCTGTGTGGAAAGCTCCCCGGTCAGGCTTTCTAAAGGGCGCTATCACAAGCAGCCAACATTTTTAATACTTCGGCACTATCACAAGCAGCCAACATTTTTAATACTTCGGCACTATCACAAGCAGCCAACATTTTTAATACTTCGGCACTATCACAAGCAGCCAACATTTTAAATATTTCGGCACTATCACAAGCAGCCAACATTTTTAATACTTCGGCACTATCACAAGCAGCCAACATTTTAAATATTTCGCTTATCCCAAAACCTGTTTTATACACACTTGAGAAAAGCAGTCGTGTCAGAGAAATATGTCGTACAATTCATTAAATGGGAAAAAGGAGTTAATCTCTGTCTTTTTTCATTTACTCCTTGTTTGCTTCAAGACGTCTTTCTCTCCAATTTCCTTCCTTGTTCTTTGTGACTTTGATATTTGCATTCAGTGTGTGGCATCCATGAAGTAACTCGATGTAGAAAATCTACAAGAATATAAAAGCAGAGAAGTACAGTGAACTCAGCTAAGAGTACATCGTTCATTCTTTGTCCTTTGTTCAGTCTGCTGCAAATCTTTGTAGCTGTCAAACTTTGGTTTCGACTTAAAATATCCGAATCGTTTTCTTCTTCTGCTTCTTTAACCTCCATGGAATTGCGTCTTTGTGTTCTTTGCAGCAGATACGGTGAGGACATTGAGACACAGCATCGTGCCGTTTTGGGATTTGGTTATGGCGCTGATTTTTTAAGTCACCTTGTACAGCTATAAAGCACGTAGTGAGCAATACTTCTTTGGCAGACTCCACCACCATTTCGGAGTATGATCCCTGTCCTGCTAGCCAGGTTAGGTTTGTTTCTGGCAGCACTAAATGAGAGATGGGACAGAGTGGTGACAAGCTACGGTTAATCACCCTGACCCTGGCATGTCAGATAACGGTCACTGATTGACAACGTCTTCTTCATCGAATATTCCAGTGCTTGAGTAAAAATATTTCATATTTTCAGATGAAAAATATTGTTACACCAAAAAGAATGTCTGTCATGGTCATCAGCGTGTATGGCGTCCTCATTGTAAGCGTTCTACCAATTTATTTTGTCAACAAACTGGACTGGAAATTCTCCATCAAACGAAACACCAGCGTTTTGGGTCTAGTCTTCACCAACCATCGAGAAAAAGTTGAAAGTGTTTGCTTCACTATAAATAACTTTTGCATCCCACTGGTTGCCTTTGTTGTCATCATCTCCACTACTGTCATTTTAGTGGTTCAGTTACGTAAGTCAGAAAAGTGGAGACAGACATGTATAAGTGGAGCACACCTGGACAGACTTTCTAGTCGTAACCAAAAGGTGACCAAGATGGTTGTGATTATTTCCGTTTTGTTTATTATTTGTTTCAGTCCTATGAGTATCACAATGCTGACTCTAGCTTTCGAACCTGAGCTTGCTTTTGGTGGAAAGTATTTAAATTTAACACTTATGTTAGGTGGTTTTTGTTTCATTCTAGAGTCTATAAACTCGTCTGTTAACATTTTTATTTACTATCACATGAGCAGTAACTATAGAGAATGTTTTCGAAGTATGTTCTGCATGAGAAAGTAAATCTTTATTTTTCGGTCTCTTAGCCCTAACATATTGTATGAAAACAAATAAATTAAAGATACATGAAATATCTAGTTAGGTCAACAGCGAAGATTGACTGAAGAGAGAGATAGATAGATAGATAGATAGATAGATAGATAGATAGATAGATAGATAGATAGATAGATAGATAGATAGATAGATAGATAGATAGATAGATAGATAGATAGATAGATAGATAGATAGATAGATAGATAGATAGAGAAACAGTAGAGCATCCTCACAGTAAGGTATTTTTCGAGATCTGGACAAGGAGAAGAAAGACAGTTTAGAATGTTCTAGACTTCTTTTGTAAGCTACCTGGCTACTGCGACTTTGTTATGGAGGGTAGGCCAGCTACTTTCAGTTCGAGTGAGAACCTGGGAAAATGAAGCCTTTATGATGGGCGCCTGAAGATGGTTGACTGGAATATGTTGTATAGTATGTTCTTGGCTAGGGGTTATAACCAGGATTAGTATTTAGAAAATAATTAATAGAGTGAGTACCTTTGTTTAAAAGGTAGGTTGGTTGAGACCATTGAGCGGGGCCCTTGGGAAAAGCGTGCAGCATGGAGAAAACTGAGTGGGTAGGGATAGTATAAATACCACTCACGATTAGTCAAAAGAGGAGCCTTACTTGTTTGTGTGTAGGAAGAACCTTACTAGTTTGTTGTAGATGGAGTCTCAGTTTTGAAAGAGTTTCTTTTGTAGTGGCAGGTTTAGGTATTTGAGATGGAAGATTAAGTGTTTCTTGTGATGGCTGAGGTTTTGTGTGGAACGTTGTAAGTATGGTTTTATGTGTATAAGGACATTGTAAGGTTTTAGCCCATATGGCGTAGAGTTTGTTCACGCCGGGCATTGTCATTGTAACTTTTGTTTAGCCTGATGGCTACGTTCCATCCTCATACATTCACTCCTCATTTGTTTCCCATCAATAAATTTTTGTATCTGAATTTATAAACTACACCATTGGCTTTTTTTGGAATTCTCATTTTTTGCCAAGTTCTGTTATGTTGGAAGAGTGCCAAGTTCAGTTAGGATGTTGTATCACTATTATTCTGTGGAGTTGAAAGCCTGAGAGTCGTGTTGGATTTTCTTAGTGTGTAACATAGAAAATTAGGTTGTTCTATAACACCTAAAAACAAGAAGAAATTTCTAATTTGAAAATGTACTCCACAATAAGATTTAATCAACCCAGTAGAAAACCATTTTAGTTGGTGCCAATACTAATTATAGTGGTGCCTTAAATTATAAACAGTAAATTCTACTACAGCTGCTGTGATGAAACTGATACGTGATGTAAGTGGAGTATGTCTGCGGTAAATATGGTGGCTTATCTGAAGGAAGTATGGCCCCTTATCTGAGGGAAATATGGTCATTTGAATGAAATATGATTACTTTACAGAGGGAAATATGATTGCTTATCTGAGGGAAGTATGGTCGCTTATCTGAGTGAAATATGGTCATCTGAGGGAAATATGGTCGCTTATCTGAAGGAAGTAAGGTTGCTTATCTGAAGGAAGTATGGTCGCTTACCTGAGGGAAATAATGTCATCTGAGGGAAATATGGTCGCTTATCGGAGGAAATATGATCGCTTATCTAAGGGAAGTATGGTCACTTATCTTATTTAAATCTGGCCGATTATCTGAGGGAAGTGTGGTCGCTCATTTGAGGGAAATATTGTCGCTTACCTGAGGGAGGTATGGTCGCTTATCTGAGTGAAGTGTGCTCGCTTATCTGAAGGAAATATGGTCGCATATCAGTGCAGTGTTATCATGTTTTATTAGAGCTTGTTCATAGTAAACATTGCCCTGACTAAATACTTCCTATGTTCTGATCAACGGATTGTGTTACCCACTTGTGTGTGTCCTGCATGAAAGGTGTCCTGTAATTGTCGCATGCATCACCACAACCGAAGAAGGAACTTAACGATATTTTTAATTGCGTGCACATTTTATAATACGTTACAAGCTAATATTTCATTTTCTACTGCAATTTCTTTAGTTTTTCCTGTAGCCTTTGTTTTCTTTCGTGTCTCGTTTTCTGTGAATTTTTAGTTTCCCGTCGGTGTCTCAAAGAACAGTCTGTGTCACAAACATCCAATAGTGATTTATGTCATACTGTTTTCTTATAGATTAGGGCTCTGGCCCAATCAGGGTCGTGGATGTGGTGTTGATGTTGGGTGGGTGGCCGATAGAGTGAAGAGGAGTCCAACTACCGGGGTTAGGTACGGATGAAATTAGAATACCAACAGAGTAAGCCCTGGGGTTAGTTTTCCACGACCGTATAAAAGAAAGTTTAGGAGACCCTGCAAGGACCGTAGATATTATCAGACACGGTTACATGTTCGGGGTAAATTCCTTCCTGCTATACTTAAACTGAAAGTAGCAGTCTTGTCAATTCTTTATTTTAACATGGCACCCCGACCTTAACACTAAGTAAACACAAATTGGACTAAAGAATAACTAACCAGTAAGCGTTATATGTTGATCAGTTTTAAACTGTAACATTTAAAATCTGTAACTGACAAAGGAGAAATCAACTAACTAACTCTATACAACAAGACTCCATTACTTTCTACGACAGGTTTTAGTATAACAGAATATGGCTGCCATGGAACGTGCGACAAAATGCCAACCTGAGGACATGTCTACAGTGAAAATTTTCTAATATACCAAATTTCACCTTCCTGCAGTCCAAGCAACGAAAGTAATACCAGCCATTTTATTATCCATTTCTTATTTGTTCTCTGTCGGAATAACCTTGATGTACTGGTAGAGACACATGGTTACATATAATTCTACGTCTTCTTGAACTCAGTTGGTTATCATAAACTACGGTATTTGCGTCTAAACCAGTAATCGTGATTTTCTTGAGCCTTGAAATGATAGTTTGAGGAAACCAAACATAACAGAACTTTGTACTGGGATCCGCCAAACCAGATTTAAAGACTGAATACAGCACACAGGAAAGTTCCTTGTCAGGGACACCTTACGAAGTTCGTCAATGCTCATATCATTACAAGGTATAACAATACCAGTTGACAACTCGACGTTGTCCGGATATTTATTTATCCAAATCATGAAGGTTCTACTCATTTCCACACCATTCTAGAAGGTTCTATAGAGTCTAGACTGTTCTACAGAATTCTATTCGTTCTATTCGACTAACCTTAGGCATAATTGTCATCAGAACTATCACCAGTCAGCTTAACGAGCCCGAACACTATGGATTCGACACTAATATCGATCAATTCGGGCATTTTATGTCCCACCCTCACACCCAGGCCCCTCATGCCGAAGGGGATTTACATTGGACTTAAACAGCATCGGGAGTGTCACCATTCAATCTCTGCGACCACCGAAACTATGGATTCGACACAAATACCGGTCGTTTTCGATTATTTGCACATGTTGCCCCATCCCACACCCGCTCCTAGTCCCCCTACCCCCATGCCAATGGGGGCTAACCTTGGAGTTAAACATCATCGGGAATGTCTCTATTCATCCCAGGGACCCCGAAAAATATCGATTCGACACTACTATCGGTCGTTTTCGGTGCATGTCACACTCTTTCCATCCCCATCCTGAGGGCCACCCCCGCCCCCCCCCAAGCCGATGGCGGCTGGGATTAAATGGCATCGAGAATGTCACTATTCATCTCAGGGACCACGACAGCTACGGATTCGACACTAATATCGATCGCTTTCGATGATTTGTAAATGTCGCCCCCATCCAACCCCCACCGCTAGGCCCACCCCCATGTGGTTTGTGGCTGATAAACCACTCTATGGGCGCTCTCTGTTATGAAATAAACACTCTTACCATTTTATAAATGGACGTTGAGGTGAACAACAGCATGGTGTCTTTCGTGAATCAGAAAACTGTTCCGTGTATAATGTTTCTCGTTATCAGTGCCAAATGTTCTGCACCTCAGCAGATATAATGTCATCGATTTGTGTGGGCTGACCTTTGTCCGTCACGACCGACAATCCAAAGCAGGCATAAATATAACAGGAGATATCTCCCGTCGTTCAGTGCAGTACTGTTTGCATCGATCTAATCCCCCACCACCCAAAATCCCGGGTATCTTAGGGATCATCTAACCCCCAGGGTGCACTGTACAAATAGTAAGTCATCTGTGTGCCAAGTATCGTTGAAATTGCTCCAGCGCGATGCTCTAACATATATATACATATATAGGGTGTTTCGATAGTTACTTGGTAAAGTGTAAAAGTTCAGGTAGTCAATGACTGTCGACGTAGGTAACTATCTAGGCCGTTCCGATTGCATCATTGTTAGCGTTAAGTTTAAAATCAAAGTACGGAAACCCGTTTTACATTTTACGGGTTTATTGCTTATTCAGAGTCATAGATTTATCATGAACGACGTTAACGGATGTTCCTCTGGAACAGCCTCGTCCGGTAGGGCAACTCACGAGCCACAGGTGAGGCCAGATCGTCATCAAGCTACTGGTGGCAAAACTAACAAGTTCAAAATAGCAACATGGAATGTTAGAACTTTATTCCAGGCTGGAAAATTAGAAAATGTAAAGATGGAAATGGAAAGGATGAAGATCAACATATTATGAATGAGTGAAGTTAGATGGACAGGTGCAGGAAAGATAAACTCAGATAAATATACAATAATATATTCAGGAAGTGAGAAACATGAACGAGGAGTAGGAATTATATTTGATGAAAAAACGACAAGGACAATTAAAGGATATTTGAACATCTCGGACAGAGTCCTGCTAGCCCAACTGAAAGGACAACCAATAAACATAAATATTATACAAGTGTATGCTCCAACATCTGAAAGTTCTGAGGAAGATATACAGATATTTTATAATGACATAGAGACAGCACTAAAACACACAAAGTCACATGAAGTTACAATAGTCATGGGAGATTTTAATGCCAAAGTTCGTAAAGGAAGAACTTCGGACATCGTTGGTGACTATGGACTGGGGGAGAGGAATGACAGAGGTTATAAATTAATTGAATGGGCAAGAATACACAGCACGGTTGTAGGAAACACCTGGTTTAAACAACATCCTCGAAGACTGGCAACGTGGTGCAGCCCAGACAAAAAGATATTTAACCAGATAGACTACATATTAATCAACAAACGATTCCGCAATGCATTACTGACAACAAAAACCATGCCAGGAGCTGAATGCAATAGTGACCATGATCCACTCTGTGGAAAAGTTAGAATAAAACTAAAGAAAGCAGGAAGAAAAGTGAGAAACATCAAACTGAATACAGAACTTCTTAAAAATGACCAAGAACTGCGAGAACAATACAAAGTTGTTATAACAAATAGATACAATGCAATAGCAAAGATAAATAGTATAGATGAACAATGGGAAATGTTAAGAGATTCTATCCACCAAACTGTTAAGGAGATAATACCACCGGAAAAAGAAGCCCCTAAAAATAAATGGATGACAGACGACATCTTAGGACTGATGGACAAGAGGAGGAGGAAAAATATAACAAGATAAATAAAGGAATAAGACGGAAATGCAGAGAAGCAAAAGAAGTGTGGTTAAATGAACAGTGCAGACAGATAGAGGACGCTCATAATAAAGACAGCAAAAACATGCACAAACGAATTAATGAACTCACAGGCAGGAAAACAAAATATACCACAGGATCCCTGAAATCGAAAGAAGGTAAAATGTTAATGGGAAAAGAAGACATTGTGGACAGGTGGACAGAGTATATCGGTGAGCTATATGGAGGAGAAAGACCAGAATTAACACCAGATACTGAAAACTGTGATGGACCGCCAATACTTGAAGATGAAATCATAGACGCCATCAAACACATGAAGAAAGGAAAAGCGACTGGGCCTGATAATATAACAATAGAAGAAATAGAGGCACTAGAGAAGACATGAATAAAATTAATAACCAAGTTACTGAATGATATTTACAACAGTGGTTATATTCCCAGTGACCTAATTAAATCCACGTTTATAGCACTACCAAAGAAACCAGGTGCAAAGGAATGTGACGACCACCGGACTATCAGCCTATCATGTCACATAACGAAGCTACTTCTGAGAATCATTATGAGAAGAACAAGGAAAAAGATAAAAATGGAAATAGCAGATGAACAGTTTGGATTTGTTGAAGGAAAGGGAACACACAATGCCATTTATGCTTTACGAACACTAACAGAAAGAGCTTTAGAAGTACAGAAAGATCTCTACTTATGCTTCATTGATTACACCAAGGCATTTGACAAGGTGAAACATAGTGAAATTATTAAAATGCTTGAAGACATCAATATAGACGGCAAAGACTTGAGGATTGTAAAACATCTATACTGGCAGCAAGAAGCAGCAGTTCGAGTTGAAAATGGAATTGGAAAATACCAACCTATAAAACAAGGGGTGCGACAAGGATGTGTACTATCTCCAGACATTTTTTCTCTGTACAGCGAGAATATTCTAAGAACAATCATCACAGAACCAGGCATAAAAATTGGAGGATACAATATTAACAACCTTCGGTATGCTGTCGACACAGTACTGATAGCTGAGAACCAACAAGACCTGCAAAATCTCTTGGATAAAGTCGGCAAAGAAAGTGAACAGAAAGGCCTTACTTTGAACATCAAAAATACAGAGACTATGGTTATATCTAAGAAACATAATCCACCAGCATGCAGTATAAAATTAAAAGGAACCATTCTAAAGCAGGTGCAGAAATTCAAATACCTTGGAGCAGTAATAACTTCAGATGGGAAATGCAGAACAGAAATTAGGAACATAATAGGCCAAGCAAAGACTGCATTTCAGAGAATGAGAAACATATTAGCTAACACATCTTTATCAATGAATGTTAGAAAACGAGTCCTAAAATGCTATATTGAACCTATATTGTTATATGGAAGTGAATCATGGACAATAGGCAAGTCTGCACAAAACTTATTGGAAGCAGCAGAAATGTGGTTTATTAGAAGAATGTTGCGAATACCCTGGACAGCAAAAATAACTAATGAAGAATGTATGAGAAGAGCTGGAGAGACAAAAAACTTTGTCAGAAAGATAAGAGAGAGACAATGTACTTTCATAGGACATGCAATGAGAAGAGGGGGATTGAAAATATTATAACAACAGGAAAAATAGAAGGAAGAAGATCAAGAGGAAGACCAAGAGAAATGATACTGAACAGTCTGACGGGATGGTGTGAGAGGAGATCACCAACTGAACTGATGGCCTGCATGAAGGATCGGGTACTCTGGAGAAGCATAATAGCCAACGCCAGTTGGCACGGCACCTGATGATGATGATGATGATTGCAACGAGTAGCGGTGAGAATTTATTTTAAAAATGACTTTAAAAATAATTAAGATATAAAATTATGGTGTGGTAAATCGTTGAAATGTACAGTTGTACATTCATATTTTAATATTGAAAAGAATTCGTACACGTAAATTTGTCTTAGCTTCAAGGCGATGTTCGAAATGAAATCCGTGTGTGTCAACACTGGATTGCACATGTTTAATTTTGTTAACAAAACTCTTTGTAAAGCTTCCCGTGAGATGTCACTTATGCTTATAGTTATTGCCGACTTTAGTTCATCAGTTGTGCGAGGGCGATCACGATACACTTTTCCTTTTATTGCTCCCCACAAATAAACGTTTAACGGAGTTAGATCCGGCGATCTAGGTGGCCATACATTTAGAGAAATGCTCACAGAAAAATTCCTCCAAAAGTTCCATAGAGCTGGTGGTAGTATGAGAGGTAGCACCGTCTTGTTGAAACCATGAATACATTATTTCGTCCTCCTCCAAAAGTTCCATAGAGCTGGTGGTAGTATGAGAGGTAGCACCGCCTTGCTGAAAACCTGAATACATTATTTCGTCCTCCTCCAAAAGGCTAAAATCGACGATTATTGAACCATATCGTTTACTATCCACCGCTTCTGCAAAGAATATAGGGTCAAGAATACGCCGACGGGAAACTGCCACACACACTTCAACTTTCTGATCATGTAGAAGTGTTTCGTGCAGAATGTTGGGATTGTTCGACGACCACAGACGTGGCTTCGTCGGTTAGAAAAAGTAAAGTCAAGAATGTCGACACCTTTCTCGCGAATGTAGTGTTGAAAATATTCCCAATAACAGAGTCGTTTCTCGTGATCAGCCGTTGCAACTGTTGCAGCACTGTACTTTTGTATCGGAATAACTTCAAACGTTTTTAGACTGCAGTATGCAAGCTCTATCTTGCTCATGTGCCAGTTTTTGTAGTGATTTTGATGGACTGCGACTCAAAGA
Source organism: Achatina immaculata (assembly GCA_009760885.1). NCBI lineage: Eukaryota > Metazoa > Mollusca > Gastropoda > Stylommatophora > Achatinidae > Lissachatina > Lissachatina immaculata. Next base: position 56,053,404 of record CM019702.1, read on the forward strand.
GGTTAACATATCCAATAGTTTTTTTTTTCATCAACTTTCCATGGTCTTCCACTACTTTGTGCATCTAGCACTGATCCTGTCCTCTGAAATTTTAAAATAAGACTATGCAATGCATTAATACTGGGCACTGCTGTCTAGGGGAATTCCACAGCAAAATGTTCCTTTACTCTACTGGTATACTCCCCGCCTTCTCTAAAACATGGTTAACAACTAAAACACGCTCTTGAAGTGAAAAAAAAACCGTGTCATACAAACAGAATAAGACACTGAACTGAATTAAGTGAATAAGTGAATTCCGCTACTTGCGCTGGGCAAAGTTGCTAACACACTGAACGTAAAATCAGTCTCAACTATGGTCTTCAAATGACCAAAGCAACATAGCAATAAATCTAGGCCGTAAGAGACAGATCTAGGCGGTGAGAGACAGTGGATGAAAGTGCGAACTTAGTGTGCAGAGTCTAACTAAAAATGTTCACTTCAGATGCCGCTAACCTGTTCTTATCAGAGGTGATCTTATCGTATGCCATACTTTTATGATGGCCAGCTTCAGCCAGGCTAACGACCGTGCGAGCATAATTCAACGTAATGATGACCGACATGCATAACCTGACCACCCGTCAACCTTTACATCATAAACACACACTAACATGTGACTTTCGAAACACCCTGTAGATTACCGGGCTGCTTGAATTACAGGGAATTAACTAAAAAATTAACACAATTCTCCTTGTCATTCTACAGTTTGCTCCCCTCTTTTTGCAATCTGGTCTTTAAATTGCTTGACTGCCTGGTTAGCTGTGTGGTTAACCGCTCGGTTTACTATTCCGATTGTCCTGAGTTCAAACCCCAGCAGTAGGATTTTTTTTCCTGTATACACCAAAAAGTCCCTGGGGTCCATCCAGCTTCTAAAATGGGTACCAGAGAAATCTGGGAAGGTAAATTTGGCCAGGCGTGTTACTGATCACATCACACTTTAATATGCCTATGGTCTTGGAAATACGGGTCTAACACCGCATCCCCACTATGTCTTAAATGGCGTGGTAACGGGGAATTCACCTTCTTTTCTTAAATCTTATATTGTACAACATAGGGTAAAGAAATGATGAAACTAGGATTAGTTTCAATATTATAATTATTTTGCATATGTCATGTACTAGACAGTTAACACCCACCATATCTTTTCTTCCTCTAGCATTTAACAATTGCTGGTTTTACAAGTATTTTCTATTATTTGTTAGTATCATTAGTTATCTTTATGAATGTTTTTATTTATTTTACTATGAATTTACTATTTACGTCGGAGCATGTTTTAATTGCTCTGGTAGCAGTCCGTTCTATATATATGAACTTTCAGAGAGCGTCACATTAGACACTTTCATCCTGATAACCGAACAAACAGAAGTAATTGAGGGTCCTAGCACACTTCAGAATTATATCATCTCAGACAAGGCCTTGATCAGATACTACTGCGCCCCTATCCCTGAAATAGGTGCTGACGGGAAAAGGAAGAGAAAAAAATGAGGCCTCCGGGCTCCTTTCAACCTCCTGGGCCTCATAACCCCACCTCCTCCACCCCACTCACATCTGGGCCCCTCAGTGTTAACAACTGCCCTCCTTGCAGCCAGTCAGCACAGCGAGAACACTTTGAGCTTAGGTTCCGTATACATCTTTTACCGCTGTAAATGCTGCCATGGTTACGCTGACATCCGATATAGTGCATTCTGTTCCGATGGCGCGCGGTACGACATCTGAAACAAGCTGGCAACGAGGTTGTAAAGTAGATAAAGAAAATTACAAAGAGAGTTTATGTCGCTGCATAGTTACTTGATTCTCATTTCCAAATGTAGATAAAGACAATACAAGATGAATGGATATCGAATTATAACATTACACAATTGATATGGTAAGATGATGGAGACGATTTAGCCGGGCTGCTAGATATCAGACTTTGCAGAGACCAGCGGGATACTACCGAATACTTTAGGAAGTCATCGTGACTGGCTTTGACTTTTTTTTTGCCGGAACGGCCGATCGGGAAGGTCAGTGTAAGTCCCTTGTGTGGGCACGTGACAGGCGTCTGTGTAGCGTCAAGTCAGTAATGTGTACTTGATTATTTCATTCATCCTTTGGTCTTTGTGGAGGTAATGGCCAGGGGAGTGAGACTGTTATCGTAATTTGTCTTATGGATATTCGTGTGATATGTTTGTAAACTGTCTCCTGCGCCTCCCTCAAGTTGATGTAAGTTGACGATGTCTGATGTTTGTTTTATGTGGAAAACAGTACGTTTTTGTGTAAGAATTATAGCACGTGATTTATGTAGTGAAATGAATTTTTCGGCGAAATGTCAATGTTTACATTGATTTACAGAGGAGTATTAAGTGTGTACCATGAATCACCATTAATTGATCATGCCATATTGCTATCCTGATTAATTTTATTCAATTTTGAAATTGCCATTGCTCTGTTTATTGTGTGCGCGCATTGAAACTTCGTAATTGTGCCACATTTTGTCGAGCTTGTTTTCTTTATGTTATTTCAGTCAGCTCATCCATTTTGAATCACTATCCATGTTTGTTGTCGGGTGTCAGATGTAACTGGTCATTGATTTTTTACGCAATCACTTTTTGTGTTCACGAAATATACATAGAAATGTCACAGGTTTTCATGCGTATTGATTTAATAGCATGATGTGATGAAGTGAATTTCTCAATTCGGTTGTTATTTCTGTAGACAAGTACAGTTGTGAAAAATGCGCTATTTGATTACCATTCATGAGTTGTAAATGTATCAATGTTTGTTGCGTGATTTGATGATGATTCGTGAGTTAGTAAATGTAGAAAGTTTAGTAAGAATGAGATAAAATTGCTTCGGAAAGAGTAGCCACAATGTTAAGCGGGTCAGCTGCGATTAGCCAAACGTGGCTTTGCTGTCCAGGCTATGTAGGGAATGACTGGCAATGAAGCGACAGATGAACCTGCTGTACATGTTAAAATAAATAGGTTGAAAATGGACAAGGGTGACATTGCTAAAGCCATGTGTGATAGACTACGGGAAAATGAAGAGCAGGAATGCAGTCGTGAAGCGTCTGCTGGAGGAAAGACACATTAAGTGTGCTAGCAGGAAATCCAAACCGTGTGGTAGAAAAGGCATCGTAAACAACCAGCACTTGATGGGAACTATTAACACACATACTAAAGGATGCTGCGACAAGCGGTGGAGAATACATGGGGCTGTCGTGAATGCGGTGACGCCAGAGTCTGATTCTGAACCTTTGTACCTCCTCCCCACACAACCACTCCTTCTCCTCTCCCCACCCACCCATCCCCTTCCTCCGTTTTTGTAACTCTTTCTCTCGTATTGCCTGAACGTAAATTTCAGTCTGATGTTGCCACATAAGTGTCCACAAGTCGTAACTCTTCCGTCCTCACTTATAGATTCTTGCACCCAGCGCATGAGACAGAAATCTTCTAACCCGATGCAAAACTCCACCCTCCCTTTCCCTCGTATCTGTTTGTATCCATCACTGGCCTCCCAAAAGGCTTGCAAGCCCTCCCTCAAAACAAGGAAATGCTCTGGGGCCCGCAGTGGAACATCGGCTGGGCCCCCGCTCACTGCCCCTGTATCTTGTACTGCTGCAGTTATGAATAACTTAAGATTCACTTACACACAGAGCGTAAGACAAATAACACAAACATGATGCTAAGACAACCGCACGAATAAACAAACAGGCGATTTTTATAAATAGACCGAGATGATGGGACGGGAAAGCTGCGACTTTGAAGTAAAGTTCGCTACCCGGAGAACATGACAACTCTATAGACCCTAAACAGCCTAACTTGGAGAATGGCGCAATCCAGCATTTATGTCCTAGAAAAAAAACTGAAATATAATTTTGATATGTATTTATATAAATGAGAAGTAAAAAAGAAAGACTTAAAATATCCTTATAATGATTGGCGTTAAAACGAAAAAATAGATGAAAAAAATGAGTAATGGAATATAACATTTTGCATTTAAAACTCTGAATTATTTGACATTGAAACAGTGAAGAAGGAAAATTAAACTCAAAAAAATCTGGAAAGTTGTGATTACGAGTATAGCAATATTAAATCTTGGATCTAGTGCGCGTCCGACATACAGCTATTTCCTTCATTGTTGTAGACCATATGAGAGTGATATTTTAATTATTTACAAGTACAAGTATATTAGCAATTACATCAGTTCACTGAATAAAAATAATATTAGGAATAATAATAATAATTGCTGTGTTTTTTCGTCACAAAGGATAACGTTCAAGCAGGCAGATATAAAATCTCTGCAGAATTAATGTTATGTTTATTTAACAAAGTGTAGTATGGTTAGCACTGGGAAAGTTGCAGGAAACAATTATTTACAGTGAGAAAGAAGAAAAATGACAAGAGAATTACGTGACATTCGAACAACATGTTTCAAAATAATCTCTTGTCAATCTTTTTTTTTTCAGATGTTTCAGTTGCTAACCATACAACACTGTGCTATATCACTTGACTCTAAGGAAGCTTCGTTCTGTTTCATTTGAAAAAAAAATAGAACATTCGTTTAAAGCTTTTTGTATCCAATATTACAATACAGGTTTTTTTTTCTGCACCGCTCTTCTTCAGTCATTTTAAATAAGGTTATATTGATTTTTGAACACTTTTACTTGAAAATACTAATATAATATGCCATCAAATCTCTTTTATTTTCGCTCAGAACAAGTGTAATGTCGATCTTGTTAGGTTTACTAGAAAACACATGCAGCAAAGTGCCGCTACATCGAGCATGGAAAGGTAGCATAACTAAATGTATGAAATGTTTACTGAAAGTTTTTTTTTTTAACTGGATTTGTAATGACGAACACGTAAATATTTTGAATTTGTCTAGTTGTCAAATGTTTATACGAACGATTTATGTGAATGATGTATAAACACAAAGAAAGCAAAGCAGTGATGTAGAACACATAATTTGAATCCAGACAGAAAATAAACAAACATTTGCTGCTGAAGATTACCGACATTTTAAAGCTAGTGAATGTGATACGTGAGGCTTACATGTTAGAAAACATCGGAGCAGTATAATTAACGCAGACGTCTCGTTCATAAATAAATGTACATAAAGAAAACAGTGATCGTATCGTTCATAAATAAATGTACATAAAGAAAACAGTGATCGCATCGTTCATAAATAAATGTACATAAAGAAAACAATGATCGCATCGTTCATAAATAAATGTACATAATGAAAATAGTGATCGTATCGTTCACAACAAAGACAAACACGTTACTTTACTGTTATAATTGGCCTGTTTGTAACAAATCTTGAAGCATTTTAAGATCGCCCAATGACTTTTCGGTTCAGTTCACTGTTATCGTGTCTATTCACTAAAAAACAGCATTAGATAGTAACGTGAGAAAGTGCACATAATTTGACATATTGTATTATAGATATTTTAAAACCTACGATTTTAAAGAATTATATGCAACACTGATTCCTATGTAGCATACAAATACAGGCCGAGTTAAGTTAATTGTACACAAAAATAAAGTTACTGAAGAATGTTTAGTTTCTTCTACCAGTTTAAATCAATACAGTTGTCTAAATATATCTTTTCTATGACAAAAAAAAACAGTCATACAATAACCCGTGCGTGGTTTTATATAGTCTGTCGTGTGTTCTCTTTCTTATTTCTGGCGTTCAACATCTTTCATCACATCTGTACTTTTCAGTATAATACCAACACTGTGTTGGTTGTAAATAGTTCGTGTTATAAAACACAAACGGAATGTTCTTTTCATTTCCTCTGAGAAGATGTAATTTCTCTTACCCCGGCGTCCTATGTACTTTTGAGTAAGGTGTAATGCTCAGATTCTTCAGTTTGCTGCTTGAAAGTTTGATTTTTGTCTTGAATTTCCAAATTGAAATTTCCTGGTTTTTTTTTCTCGCTTTCAGCAAAGCCGGAATGCCCTGGTCAGTATATCCATATTGTATTTTGGATTTGCATTATGGATATTATGTTAGAACCACTCTCTTCTAAGGTTACAGTGTTATAACTTTCTTTATATACTTTGAGAGTACCTGATGATTGTAGTTTGTTGTACTTTTGGATTATCAGCATGATCAAGGCGTATGTAAAGGCTCATTTTCCAAACGAAGGTGTGTATGCTCCCATCAAGTTCTTTAGTAAATTTTCTTTCGGAGTTTGCAGTGAAATATCAGCCGCGTTTAACTCCTCTGTGAACTGATCAATCCGTTAGATAAAGATATCGTCATTACTTTTTTTCGTTTTTCTTCTTTTTTTTTTGCAGATCAGTACTGCCAGTTTAAAGTCAATGTGATGTGCACTTACGATTTTGGTACTTTAGATGGTTACACTGGATCCAGTCTGAATTCAATTATTGTCGGTAAAATAAAAATCACCAACAGCCCTGATCCACGATTTTTCTCTCTTTAATCTGGCCCCTTTCTTACTATTCACTTTCTATGGTTTGCCATAGATCACTTATCGTTTTCTAATTCACTTGATTTTTGAATTATTGCATGAGGCAAGAGCATTTTCTTAACTGTCAAACTGCGGTGGTAGTACGTAAGTACCAGTTTCCCTCATCCGTGCCTAGCCACGAGGGTTGATTGATAAGTTCGCGGCCTCATGTACAAATTCTGGAAACACACAGTTGATATTATATGCATTTGTAGATCAGGTTAAAGTAAGATTAAAGACAACGTTTCAAGAAATTAACTACAGTCAACTTTGTTTACAGGCTACTGAAGTGGTAAGAGGCTGCAGAAATTGAGAACATTGATAACATATCTCATCGAACAGCCATTCGCTACCTCTGGATCAAGGGCTTCTCATCGAAGGAGATCGATGAGGATATGGTAGAGACTCTAGGGGAGAGTGCCCCTTCTTACATCATAGTGAAGAAATGGGCAGCTCAATTCAAACAAGGGAGAGTTTGAAAGATGATCCCGGTCCAGGAAGACCAAGAACGGTAACCACCGATTTAACCACAGGCAGAATCCATGACATGATAATGGAGGAGTGAGACTACCTGAGCAGTAAAGTAAGAGAACAAGTTTTGTATGATTAGACCTCGAAAAAATCGTAGACAAAGCACTTTAGTGAGACGTGAGAGAAAGAAAAATCACAAGAGAATTACCTGGGATTCGAACACGGATCCGGTAGGACGAGCAGCCGTCTAGCCACGAGAGAACAGATTACTATCGACTTAGCCAACTAGCACCCCCAAAAAGGTGTTTTGTTGACATAGTCTTTAGTAACCGCTCAGAAACATAAGGGATCGTGACACCCGGAAAGAAACGAGGTCGTGACACAGAAATTCCGTACCTGAGCAGTACATTGCTACTGAGGCGGGCATCTTCCAGGTAATGTGTTCGTGCCATTATTTAAAATGATCTTCAAATGACAAAGCTCTGCTCGATGGGTCCCGAAACTTCTTGGAGCTGATCACAAACGACAGCGTGTCAACATGTTGAGGCAATCTTAGCCATTTATCTGCAGATCATGAAAAGTTTCTTCAGCAATTTGTGACTATGGATGAGACTTGGGTTCATCATTTTCAACCAGAAACCAAAGAACAATCAAAGCAGTGGAAATATCTTGGATCCCCACCTCTACGGAAATCATAAGTGGTTGTATCTGCAAGCAAAGTGACGGCTTCCATCTGTTGGGATTCAGAATGTGTGCTATTTGTAGACTTCAAAATGGCAGAACGGTCACCGAGGCTTATTACGCTAATCTTGAGAAACAACTGTGGGCCAAATTGAAGGAAAAGCGTCTAGGGAAATTGATGAGAGGAGTCATCTTTCATCAAGACAATGCTCCAATTCACAAGTCACCGGTAGCAATGGCTGCCATTTATGAATGCGTCTTCCAGCTTCTTGAACATCTTCCTTATTCCCCAGATGTGGCCCCCTCGGACTATTACCTGTTTACCAAACACAAAAAGGAGCTCAGTGGTCGCAAATTTGCTTCAGATGATGACGTCATTCATGCTGTAGACCACTTTCTACTGGCACAAGATGCTGACATTTAGAAAGAAGGGATTCGTATGATCCAAGATCGCTGGTCTAAGTGCATAAACTTTCAAGGGGACTATGTTGAGAAATAACCATAAAAAGATGTCCACAAATAATACGTTTCACCTTATGCCGAGAACTTATCAATCACCCATCGTATCATAGCTTACGCGCCGCATTTATCAACAATATGCACACGGACCTAGATTATGGTTTGTGTAGTTGCATGAGTAAATAATGAAAAAATAGAAAAAAAACAAATGAATAAAACATACATGTCGAATGAGATGATGAAGTGATGTATGGTTGTATTTTGTTTTTGTTTCTAAGTGTAATATTCTATTTTCAATAAATTAATGAAAATTTCTGAGAATATCTGTATTCTAATCTAATCTAAGTGCCATGCCGCGTGGCGTATGCGATCATTTCTCTCCACAATTCCCTGTCTTTTGCGTTATGAGATCCATCGGTGACTGTCTTCCTAGCCACACTGACAGCCCATCCAGTAACGTCTTTCTGTTTTTCTCTGTCTCTTCTTAAATTTTTCCAGTTCCACAGTGTGTTTCTATTTTCATATTCTTAGGAAATGTCCTATAAATCTAGCTTATCTGCCTCTGATCTTTTCTATAATTTGCACTTTAACCCATAACCTCTCTTAAGACTTCTTCATTGGTCGACGTACCTTCCTCACGGTTGACAGCAGCGCCTTTGCAAAGATTTGAGCCACTGACATCGCCATAAGAGACGATCGCTATTAACCATTACTCTACCCAGTCGTCCAAACTGGTTAAAAGAAATAATAGAAGTACAGTCGTCTCTTACACATACCTTCAGAGGTGCTGTTATACACAGACATCGTTCTAGCGTAATTATGGCAGTCATCCAGCTGGTCACTTGAATGAATGTGACGTTTGTCGTGCCGGAGACGACGTGACTCACTTCCTTTGGTTCGAAAGACAAATCCGCTTTAAAGACGTCTAAAGTCATGCTCACGTTTGTCATGATCAGTGTAATGAGACTGCACAAATCGGAAACTGACAGTCCTGGTGCAAAACGAACAACAATATTAAAACATAGTATATTAAATTATGTATCACATTTTGGTCTTTATAACAGAACATTAGTAATATTCTAAACATAAAGTATATATATATATATATATATATATATATATACTTGTATATCTCACTTCTTACATCTTTCCCTTGCCGCTAAATGTCACATAGGGTCTTATGGTAATTCATCAAGATTTTCAGTCTTAGTCGAGATTTTCAATATCATCAAGGAATGGTATGCCACTGGCCTCTCTTTAAAATGTACTCTATAGAGTTTACATGATCGACCTCTTTTTCTTCGGCTTGTTGCGTTCCACTTGATAGCTTGTTTGGGGATCTTCTGATTGTTTCTTCTCATCACAGGACCAACATATGTCATTTTTCTTTGACTAATCACCCATGACAGAGGTTGTTGTTTGCTCATCTGTCTTATCTCTTTGTTATTCCTGACTTCGTTCCAATTTATACACAGTATTTTCCTTAGGCATTTGTTTTCGAAAGAGTCTACTTTTTTTTATCTATTTAATTACTTGTTTTAAGTTTTCACATACATACATGAGGGTGGATATTACATTTGAATTAAATCATAAATATGTATTTATATATATATATATATATATATATACATACATACTTTAAATATAGACACAAGCACAGCAAGTTATTGACATAATTACGGATAGATATTAAGTAACTGAGAATCTGGATGGTAGATGAATTTACAGTAATATTTATTCATTTGACAAGCGGGTAAAGATCTTGGCTGTATGCAAACAGTAAGTTTAAATTTAGAAAAAAATACATTTCTCATCAATGTGTGCTACACTATACATATAGAATAATAATGAAACACCTTGTAGACATGATCTCTGCAAACATAAAAAGAGTGAAAATTACTTTTTTATTTAGTTAATATGCTTTCCCTTCTTCATCAAGAAATGCGAGTATTAAGAAAAGATAATCTTTTCTCTTTTTTTTTTGGTTTCTACATATGTTTTTAATAGTTTTCACAACATGCAGTACCAGTAATCAAGATGAAAACTAAATATATTCATCTGAGAATAATACAATCCTGAGAAGAATGTATGGATTTGCAAGAGACCCTATAACACAACAGTTTAAGATAAAAGAAGCACATACATATGTACACTATTTAACTCTCCATAGATAACAGCCAATGTGAAAAAAAGATATACACAACAGACTAAGGTGGCTAGGGAATTTAGAGATATTGCGGAACAATAGGCAAATAAAAGTGACCTATACAGAATTAATGAAATGGGACAGACCAATGGACAGTCTAAAAAAAGATGAGACAACCTAGACGAAGATGTTTGCGCTCTTGGATTTGACAGTTGTCAAGAAAAGATTACGAACAGAGAGGAATGGAGACTGTCTTGTTTCCAGCAATGAGTGTCAATGGCTTGGAAAGTTGTTGGATTCAGTCACTGATCAAAGAGTACGCTTTGTTTCAGATCAGAAATCATAAAAGAAAAAAGTGACTGTACTACTTAGTTTATTCTAATGTGTGTCACCTAAAAACGGCAGACTTGAAGTGTCAGGATTAGGCACTATCAAATGTAATATCGCTTATAATCAGATTCCTAAAGATCTTTCAGCAATAAGTTACTATACACATGTAATATTATTATTTCATAAGCGACTGATGTATTTTTGTGCTGCTGCCCGCTTTCTCATATTTTTGTTTTCCATACCTAAGAGACCGACGATCACGGAATCTTTGAAACCTTGCTTGATGAAGCAGATGATGTTGATGATATTTGTCATCATACCAAATACAGCGATTGGCTTACAAACCGCATTATACACAATCAGCGTGAAAACCATTATGATATCATCGCTTATCCTGGGCAAACGTTGTGGAGACTCTTCCAGATGGGAAAGGTTCGATTGCTTGTACATGTTAGCAGTTCGTGACACTACTACATTATTCTAAATACACACTTGGGTAGCTGCATGAAAGTTTATCGATACTAATACAACCTTATTTTTATTGAGCAAAATCTTACTTGGTTATTCTCAGTAGTACTGATCGTCATTTATATGTGTATGTCGTTAACCATTTATATGTGTATGTAATTACTTTATTGCTAATTATGTTTGTTATATGACCAGCATATTTGTAGAATGTCTGGAACAGATTGAAAGTTGCAGGATAATGGGCAGAACGTCAGAAATGCCTGCGTGCCCTTTCTTAACCCTTGTGAAATAAAGACCAATCTGTCAATCAATCAATGTCTCTCTCTCTCTCTCTCTCTCTCTCTCTCTCTCTAAACTACAAACTAGCAGTCGAATTTCAGGAAGTAACATTCTGGTCACAAATCTCATTAAAATAATAGAAAAATAGCTTCCAATTATAAATAATGATACATTGTGCGTGCTGTGTTGACTTTGAGAAAGCTTCTGATCATATGATTCTTGTAAAGAAAAGCTGAATAAAAATCAGTTTATGTTTTTTCCTCAGACAGGTGTTAGTCTGTGTGCTTCATTAACTCTACGTCAAATCCATCTCTAGTTAATGATGATCGTCATTAGGTTCTATTCTTCGATTTATTCTCGCTGTCATTTACACTAACGATTTTCAACTTCATGTAAAAGTGTTGTACCGACTTCATCGTTTAATTAGCCTTCGCTAAGCCGGAACTAAATACCAGCGCATTTCTACGGGAAATAACTCACTGGTTTACGATTCAACAATACCGAGGTTGTGTCCCTTCATGAAACATGCTGATATAGTTGAACGTCGGATTAGACTTGTTTTTAAAATGTATTATCTTTTGAAGATTAACATTTTGTTCGACATATATTTGTCACATAATTATAGATTACAATTTCAAACTCCCTATGTTTGAAGCGTAAAGTGTGCTGCTTTGAAGCATCAGAAGCTACCAGGGATTTTCATAAAATTCTAATATCTGAATCGTGTTAATTTGTGTGATTAAAATTCCATGGTTTCCTTAATGCTGCCATGTCTTCCCATATATCAATCAGAATACTGTACAAAACACATTCACGTGTTATATATGTCCTTAAAAATCAGTTCATAGTTAAAAATTTGATAAAATTAACTTCTGATAGACAAACAAATCTGTGATACTGGGAGATATATTATTTTGTGCTAACTCTGCCTGACAGCCTAAAAGTTTAATTTTCCAGGATGTATGGTGTTTCTTATGTTGTTTTCGAAATAATTTTAGCTGTCTTCTGATACTTTGTAACAGGATTGTCTTTTTTATGTTATGACACTCACGTAGATATCAAAACTCTTAAATATTTTATAACAGAAATATTTTATAACACTACTTTATTATTTTACATCATCTAAAGCCTGAAACTATTTTACTCCAAACATGGAAACAGATGTCTTGCCTTCTCTTAATCCGTGAAACCACACAATTATCTAGCTCTTTCATGGGTTTAGGAGAAGAAAAAAAAGAAGAAGAAATAGCGGTATTCATTTTTTTTAATGCAGGGAATTGTGTCTGATTCATAATATATAGAAAAAATACTAATCATTTACACCAGTCTCATTTACGTATCATTGTTAAACAGCGTCCTTCAATAAATGTGCACTTAACAAAAAGATTTTTCATTACACCTGTTCAGAATCTGCACATTTTACAAACCCAGGAGAATTAAAATCAAGGTGTGCTAACGATAGTGCATTATCTACACTCTCATTCTCAGTGTCATTATCCTATGTTGGTGTAACTCAAAATAAGAGGAGAAACACTGGAAACTGATAATTGATTTGACACATGCAACTTTTATCTTTATGTTTCTTAAAAGAAAGAGAGTAGCATATATTTCTATTTTAAAGAGATTTCAATATTTTGCATTCTCCATCAAGAAATACTAGATAAAATAAAACAAACAAGAATATAAACAGTGTAGTGTTTAATAAACTGTTGTGCATAAACAGTGATGGGAAACAGAATCTAAGATAAATCTAATAATTGTACAGTTAATATCACTGTAGACATTGCGATTTCTTTAAGCAAGATTAAATGAGAGCAAATTGTTTATATTTATTATTTTTTCAATAAATATAACCACGTTAGCAGTTAATGTATTCTTTTCTTTCTGGGTTATGTTAGCTTCTTCTTCTTCTTCGTTCGCACTGTCTGTCTATATCTGCAGTCCTGTCTCTTGGATAAATTTCACTGTTTTTTATAATTTATGTATGGAACCGTAGAGCTTATATTCTTTAGTGGTTTCACTGGGCCAGTAATTATTTCTCAGAGTCGGTTATGTTAGCAATTCACAGATCGTGAAGTTCTTTTGGGGATCACCAGAGGTAAATAACTGAACTGTTGTCTCCTCTCGCTGTCTTAACTGTCCATAATTTCAGTACAGATATCTGTCTCCAGCTTGGCTTAGAAGCTGTGAAGAAATTATGCTTTCATCAAACTAAACTCTGCTTAGTATACTGAGTTTATTTTAACCGCTTTCGGTGCAAATTGAAGTTATCCATTTTCTTTTACAGAATATATCCCTAAAGGTATCTCTGTATTTACTGCTCATGTGATAGTAAATAAAAATATTCACAGACGAGTTTATAGATTCCAAAATCATACCCAGACCTGAAATTATTATTGTGATATTAAAGTACCTACCATGAAACGATAGCTCACGCTTAAATGTAACTACTAACATGCAGATATTGATAGGAATAAAGCAGATAATAAACAAAGTCGAAATCATCACAACCATCTTAGCAACTTTCTGGTTACGGTTGTAAACCTTGTCACTCCGTGGTTGAGTGGACAGCTTTCTCCACTTTGTTGCTCTTTGAAGTCCCATTGACAGGGTCCCAGTGGAAGCGACAATAATGACAAATGCGGCCAAGGGACTAGTAAGATTGTTAATGGCGAAAGAAATATTTTCCACGATTTCTTTATTTTCGGTAAAAGCAAGGCCAATAACAGACTTATTTCGGTGTGAGTAAAATTTAATGCTTAGTCTATTCACACTGTACACTGGAACAGCACTTAGTACTGATAACACATAAACACAAACGATGGCTGCTACTGTGAGTTTTGGTGTGACGATGTATACTATCTGAAAGATAAATAGATAAAACATACTCATATCATAGCTGTAAGGACAATACTTTGTCATGGATAACTTAGTTAATGAATCAATAAAGAAATGTTTAAAGAGAATGATCATGATGAAATGACAGAGATAAGGTCATGATGAAATAAATATTGAACTTATTGCTCTGTTTTATAAAATCCACTTCAAATAATAAAACTCCTGACATAAAACGTTCCTGACCCCACGGCAACAAATGTATTAAATAAGAGGAATTGAGACTTTCAAACAGCCTAAAAAATCCTATAAGGAATTAATAAAAATCTATTTTAAACTACTTCCAGCTTTTCTTAGAAGAGTACAAAATATTCGCCCAAAAACCATCGAGGTTCGAACTGAAGCTCTAGTTCTCCTATAACATTTCCATTTTGAGGTAGTGTTCTTCTGTCTTGTAATTCTTCTGTCTTGTAATTCTTCTGTCTTGTACTTCTTCTTATTAATATGCTTTGTAATCCTGCCACCTTTTTCGATGATATTGCTGAATATTTTTCAGGATATCTTCATACACTGTTCTTTAAGATTAGATTTCACACGCACTGCCTTTTCTATAATCAGGGGAAGTCCGATGAACATTGCATTATTTATTTAATTCTGACAATTAAGATATTCGACTTAGAATTCACAACAGCTCTTGTAGTAATATGCAATATGACATGCTCTTCGTTAGTTTCGTCGTCGAAGCACATCAGTATCAAACCATCATACTCTGCATGCAGCATTTCTCAATGTTCTCCTATTTCACAATATTCTACACATTTGATAAAAAGAGAATTCTAAACTCTGTACTATATTCCATCTGCAAAACGTGGTCAATCCGTTACACGACTAAATTACTGTACTCGAAGTTTCAACGTCATAAATATT
This sequence comes from Achatina immaculata, assembly GCA_009760885.1. Classification (NCBI taxonomy): domain Eukaryota; kingdom Metazoa; phylum Mollusca; class Gastropoda; order Stylommatophora; family Achatinidae; genus Lissachatina; species Lissachatina immaculata. The sequence goes on from CM019702.1 coordinate 56,068,496, forward strand.
CCTATCACTAGAATCACTTGAAACACAGATTCAATCTGTCCTAAAACTACTTCTGCAAGACTTCTTTTCCTGAGTATCTATTGCTATAATTGTCCATCTATTCCAACTGTCGTTACTTACGTCTTCTTTCTCTCTCGTGTCTTCTCTGGTGTATCTGTCCTTCTCTTCTTCTCTTGTCTGGACCGGTCTCAATTCACTGGCCGTCCTTGTTCCTCTGTCTTCGGGGCTCCGTCTTCTGTCTCTTCTTCTTCCTCGTTACTTACTAATTGGTTCCCCTTCTTTCTTCTTCGTCCCTTCGTTCTGTTCTCCTTCTTTCTTCGTTCACCTTTTTATCTTCAAGTACAGCTTGGTATTTTGGCTCCACCCTTCAGATGTCCACTGGTTACCATGACCGTTCTGATTGTCCGTCATTCAAACTGCCCCGTTACGTATATGTCGTAGGTCAATTGTCAAATAGGCCACATCTCTAATATTTTTTGCTCAGCTGGCCAGTTGGTCACTCCTTTATTTAAAATCCGTGTACAACCGCGTCTCACCGCGTGTCAAGTGTCAACTCCGTCTATATAATTGTTCTTTACATAAGTCATTATCTTGCTATTTCATGTCGAAGGTTTATTGTGTCCTCGCTTTTCATTGTATTTGCCTTTTCTGTTTGTCTTTTCTATTTTGTTTACACGTATCAACGTCCAGTCGTTGCTTTGTTATCACTGGACCATCCTACTTTCTGGCGTCCTTCTTTTGATGTGTCAGCGTCACTATGTCTCGTGTTTTTCTATTCACTGTCTTCTTTTGTCCGCGTCTTGTTCTAGTGTCTTGGACATTTTTTACCTTTCTCTTCCTTTTTTCGACCTACTTTTCTCTGTCGCTGTTCGATCTTACTGTTTTCTTTGCTGTATATTTTCATAATCATATTCATTAATAATAATAATAATACTAACTACAATATCCGTTACTTACAAGGCCATGCTACACTCTTATTGGTGCTCAAATTAAACTGATTTTCTTTAAATGACACAAATCAACGGTAAAACTATCCAAAGAATTCCATAATGTATAAATATTTCTTTTCAAAGTTGTCATTATGTCTGCATCTTTTTATGGTGAAATAGGCCCATTCTCTAAGAATTTCTATAGTTTATAATTATCAACCCTGATTTGTTGAACAAAACTAAGCTACAAGACATGCGCTTTACTTTGTTATTGTAATTATTATTATTGTTATTATTATTAATTTGGGCTGCAAAGTGGACTTTAACTCATTTAATGCCCACTAATAATATGAAATGTTGGCAGATAAATAAGATATGAGTTTCACAGAACACATATTACTTGTTAAGTATTAAACATTAAATAAGAGTAGCAAACCAGGACATTTGAAGTCCGAACCTTAAACGGCGCCATTATACATAAGCATCTCTCCAGCGTAATTCCGGCAGTGATCCAGTTAGTTATGCGAGCACATGCAAAATGTGGCATGGAGCCTGTTAGATACAAAACTTCTGTAGGATCGAATGGCAGATCTAAAGTCCTGAAGGACGGAGTTACGCAGATGTTTATCCAACTTGCCGTCAGCAGACAGCCCAAGTCTGAGACGGACAGACCTGAAAGAATTGTTTAAAAACATATAATAAGCAAACATGAATGTCGCTAATATATTATACTCAGTCAGACTGTCATATGCATGTTCATTGCGGAATCTTGTCTCCCTAACAGCGCTCCTATAGGCCTCTCGGCTTTAAACAATTGCCCTGCTACTGATGCATCCATTTGCAGATAATCAATCAATGATGTTTTGGAATCATCTTCCTCTTAGTCTTCCTCTTTTTCTTTTTATGTACCTTTCCAAGATGGTTTTCTCTAGATTATCATGACGTTTAAAGTGTCCAAAATATTTAGGTTTTCTCTGTTCAATCCTCGTACCAGCCAGCCTTATTCAATATTAAATACTTGTAGTATGGATATATTTTTTTTCTTTTTTGTGTTCATGATATTTGAAGAACTCTTCTGTAGCACTTACAATCAAAGGCATGTGTGTGTTTCTCGGCTGTTTTGTTAAGTGTCCAGGTCTCACAGAACATATATATATATATATATATATATATATTATACTACATAACTATTTTAAAATGTATTAGCATTACTCGGGGTTGATGCATTCTTTTTGTAAATACTAATGCTGGTTGCGGTTTCCTTATTTTTACTTTTATTAGAAATATTTACTGCATCGAACAAAAGCGGTTTATATGGGTTAATGAACAATGTTTCAATTCCCTAACATATTTTTCCTGCTAGGGATTTGGGATTATTGGCAGAATCTTGATGAGAACATAGAACTATGAATGCACGGCTGAAGTATGAACCCTACAACCTACACGTTCTTGTTTTCCATCTCTCTTAGTTGCCTTCTCCACGTATGCCAACATTCGCGACTGGAACACGTGCTCAATCACTCTCTTTATAGCCTTCCTTATTTCTCGACATCGAATGAGTCATACACGTGTGCGTTTAGCATGAAATAAGTCGATTTTTATGTAATACTGTTTTCTTTTAATATTTAATGTTTCCTTTTTGTTAAAAATTATTAATTAAAATACTACATTAAAATATCCTGATATATTATGGGGTGAGCAGAGTGAAGAATGGCTTATGACATATTTCTCAAAAACTAAAGCTCATAAGGTAAACATATTTCTCTTAAAAAACTAAACCTCTTAAGGTAAACATGTGCTATTTTTGGAATCAGCAGGTCAAACATACCCAAAAACAAGTTTAACATTCGATGCACCAACATGTTTGGTGGCCAGTTGGCCTTGAAATACTTCTTCATTCATGACCAGGGGCGAGACACGGACAGATCATTACCAATATTTTTACTTTTCATGGACTCCACATGGACGGAAGACTGGGGGCATAACCCTCCAGCTTTGCCCTTTTTTCATTACCCAAAGGTGTAACTAGACGCTAGACACAATTATCAACGTGATAGGTAGCACTACAATAGCAGTGAGTTATACTGTAGGAGAATATAAGGGAAGATTAGGTTCTCATCAGGCAGGAAAAGTAAATTAAACATTTCAGAGTTCTGGTAATAGAGTCGGTCGTGTAATGTAATCACATTACACGACCGACTCTATTACCAGAACTCTGAAGTGTTTAATTTACTTAAATTAATATCTCACATACTTCTTAGAGAAGTACTGAGACATCAAAAGTTTCCTATGATAGATATTCCATTAACACGGTCTTTATGGCTGGTCTATGATAAAATTTTTTTTGTTCATTCTAGAAAAAATATGTATGTGAGTATTCTGAAGTTTACTACAGCAAGATTGTTTTAGTGCATGAATGTTGTTTTTCTCGAAACATTCATTCGTGCATTCAGTATATCCATAATTTCAATACGTTAGAAGAGTCTTAACAAGTTGAATAAAATATTCCTTTACAAAATAATGAACATCGAATGACACGACACAGTATTAATATGAGGTGCTGCCAAGCGTACATTCATATCGAACGTGCGGAGTAGAAGAAATGTAAAATGAATGGGCATGTCGCACGAGTCAATGGACATCAACATCTAAAATAAGTGCGATAAGGTAATAAAAACAGAACTATTATACATATATGCCTTGAGGTAGAATAATTACAGAGAGAAAAATTTCTGGAAGTCTTATCATGAGACATCATTCCAAAGAATTTCTCTAGGGAGAATACGACGAAGTGACCACGGGATGAATGGGCGAGGAAACCTGAAGAAGACAGAAGGAAAGAAAGAAAAAGACAGTGTGTCTTTAAAGAAGGGCATCGTTTTTACTGTAACTACGGCGATTGTGTAATTATATTATTAGTCACAAATGATCCCATATATTCTTTAGAAACATCCGACTTGTTTTTCTTAGCTTCTAATTGCTGAAAGGAGATGCCATACAAAGTTCCTTATTTTATATATTATTTTGTGTTATTTATAGTCAGTCGCTTTTCTATGAGAGTTAACTATCTAGTAATGAAATAGCAAAGATAAATAGTATAGATGAACAAAGGGTAACGTTAAGAGATTTTATCCACCAAACAGTTAAGGAGATATTACCACCGGAAAAAATAAGCCCCTAAAAATAAATGGATGGCAGACGACATCTTAGGACTGGTGAGTGGAGGAGTAGAAATAACCAAGAAAAATATAGCAAGATAAATAAAGAAATAAGACGCAAATGCAGAGAAGCAAAAGAAGTGTGGTTAAATGAACAGTGCAGATAGATAGAGGACTCTCATAATAAAAACAGCAAAAAAATTAGTGAAACCACAGGCAGGAAAACAAAATATACCACAGGATGCCTGAAATCAAAAGAAGGTAAAATGTTAAATGGGAAAAGAAGACATTGTGGACAGGAATATCGGTGTGCTAAATGGAGGAGAAACACCATAATTAACACCAGATACTGAAAACTGCGATGGACCAAGAATACCTGAAGATGAAATCATAGATGAGATCAAACACGTTAAGAAAGGAAACGCGACTGGGCTTGATAATATAACAATAGAAGAAAGAGAGGCGGCGATATGAATAAAAATAATAACCAAGTTACTGAATGACATTTACAACAGTGGTCATATGCCCAGTAACTTGTTTAAATCCACGTTTATAGCACTACTAATGAAACCAGGTGCAAAGGAATGTCACCTGACTACCAGGCTCTCATGCCACATAACGAAACTACTTCTGAGAATAATTATGAGAAGAACAAAGAAAAAGTGACATTTATGCTTTACGAACACTAACAGAAAGAGCTTTAGAAGTACAGAAAGATCTCTACTTATGCTTCATTGATTACACCAAGGCATTTGACAAGGTGAAACGTAATGAAATTATTAAAATGCTTGAAGACATCAATATAGACGGCAAAGACTTGAGGATTGTAAAACATATATACTGGCACAAAGAAACAGCAATTCGAGTTGAAAATAGAACCGGAAACTATATACCTATGAAACAAGGGATGCTACAAGGATGTGTACTATCTCCAGACCTTTTTTCTCCGTACTGCGAGAATATTCTAAGAACGATCATCACAAAATCATCATCATGTGCCGTGCCGACTGGCGTTGGCTATTATGCTTCTCCAGAGTATCCGATCCTTCATGCAGGCCATCAGCTCAGTTGGTGATCTCCTGTCACACCATCCCATCAGACTGTCCAGTATCATTTCTCTTGGTCTTCCTCTTGATCTTCTTCCTTCTATTTTTCCTGTTGTTATAATATTTTCAATGCCTCCTCTTCTCACTGCATGTCCTATGAAAGTACATTGTCTCTCTCTTATCTTTTTGACAAGGTTTTTTGTCTCTCCAGCTCTTCTCATACATTCTTCATTAGTTATTTTTGCTGTCCAGGGGATTCGCAACATTCTTCTAATAAACCACATTTCTGCTGCTTCTAATGATTTTTGTGCAGACTTGCCTATTGTCCATGATTCACTTCCATATAACAAGATCGGTTCAATATAGCATTTTAAGACTCGTTTTCTAACATTCATTGATAAAGATGTGTTAGCTAATATGTTTCTCATTCTCTGAAATGCAGTCTTTGCTTGGCCTATTCTGTTCCTAATTTCTGTTCTGCATTTCCCATCTGAAGTTATTACTGCTCCAAGGTATTTGAATTTCTGCACCTGCTTTAGAATAGTTCCGTTTAATTTAATACTGCATGCTGGTGGATTCTGTTTCTTAGATATAACCATAGTATCTGTCTTTTTGATGTTCAAAGTAAGGCCTTTCTGTTCACTTTCTTTGGCGACTTTATCCAAGAGATTTTGCAGGTCTTGTTGGTTCTCAGCTACCAGTACTGTGTCGTCAACATACCGAAGGTTGTTAATATTGTATCCTCCAATTGTTATGCCTGGTTCTGTGATGATCGTTCTTAGAATATTCTCACTGTACAGAGAAAAAAGGTCTGGAGATAGTACACATCTTTGCCGCATCCCTTGTTTTATAGGTTGATATTTTCCGGTTCTATTTTCAACTCGAACTGCTGCTTCTTGCTGCCAGTATATATGTTTTACAATCCTCAGGTCTTTGCCGTCTATATTGATGTCTTCAAGCATTTTAATAATTTCATTACGTTTCACCTTGTCAAATACCTTGGTGTAATCAATGAAGCATAAGTAGAGATCTTTCTGTACTTCTAAAGCTCTTTCTGTTAGTGTTCGTAAAGCATAAATGGCATTGTGTGTTCCCTTTCCTTCAACAAATCCAAACTGTTCATCTGTTATTTCCATTTTTATCTTTTTCCTTGTTCTTCTCATAATTATTCTCAGAAGTAGCTTCGTTATGTGATATGAGAGGCTGATAGTCCGGTGGTCGTCACATTCCTTTGCACCTGGTTTCATTGGTAGTGCTATAAACGTGGATTTAATCAGGTCGCTGGGAATATAACCACTGTTGTAAATGTCATTCAGTAACTTGGTTATTATTTTTATTCCTGTCTCCTCTATTGCCTCTATTTCTTCTACTGATATATTATCATGCCCAGTCGCTTTTCCTTTCTTCATGTGTTTGATGGCATCTATGATTTCATCTTCAAGTATTGGTGGTCCGTAACAGTTTTCAGTATCTGGTGTTAATTCTGTTCATTCTCCTCCATATATCCCACCGATATACTCTGTCCACCTGTCCACAATGTCTTCTTTTCCCATTAACATTTTACCTTCTTTCGATTTCAGGTATCCTGTGGTATATTTTGTTTTCCTGCCTGTGAGTTCATTAATTCGTTTGTGCATGCTTTTGCTGTCTTTAATATGAGAGTCTTCTATCTGTCTGCACTGCGCATTTAACCACACTTCTTTTGCTTCTCTGCATTTGCGTCTATTTCTTTATTTATCTTGTTATATTTTTTTCTCGTTATTTTTACTCCTTCTCCTCTTGTCCATCAGTCCTATGATGTCGTTTGTCATCCATTTATTTTTAGGGGCTTCTTTTTTTGGTGGTATTATCTCCTTAACAGTTTGGTGGATAGAATCTCTTAACATTTCCCATTGTTCATCTATACTATTTATCTTTTTTGTATCTATTTGTTATAATAACTTTGTATTGTTCTCGCAGTTCTTGGTCATTTTTAAGAAATTCTGTATTCAGTTTGATGTTTCTCACTTTTCTGCATGCTTTCCTTAGTTTTATTCTAACTTTTCCACAGAGTGGATCATGGTCACTATTGCAGTCAGCTCCTGGCATGGTTTTTGTTGTCAGTAATGCATTGCGGAATCGTTTGTTGATTAATATGTAGTCTATCTGGTTAAAAGTCTTTTTGTCTGGACTGCACCACGTTGCCAGTCTTCGAGGATGGTGTTTAAACCAGGTGTTTCCTACAACCATGCTGTGTATTCTTGCCCATTCAATTAATTTATAACCTCTGTCATTCCTCTCCCCCAGTCCATAGTCACCAACGATGTCTGAAGTTCTTCCTTTACCAACTTTGGCATTAAAATCTCCCATGACTATGGTAACTTCATGTGACTTTGTGTGTTTTAGTGCTGTCTCTATGTCATTATAAAATAGCTGTACATCTTCTTTAGAGCTTTCAGATGTTGGAGCATACACATGTATAATATTTATGTTTATTGGTTGTCCTTTCAGTTGGGCTAGCAGGACTCGGTCCGAGATGTTCAAATATCCTACAATTGTCCTTGCCGTTTTTTCATCAAATATGATTCCTACTCCTCGTTCATGTTTCTCACTTCCTGAATATATTATTGTATATTTATCTGAGTTTATCTTCCCTGCACCTGTCCATCTAACTTCACTCATTCCTAATATGTTGATCTTCATCCTTTACATTTCCATCTTTACATTTTCCAGCCTGGAATAAAGTTCTAACATTCCATCACAGCAACAGGAATAAAAAAAAATGGAGGATACAATATTAACAACCTTCGGTATGCTGACGACAAAGTACTGATAGCTGAGAACCAACAAGACCTGCAATATCTCTTGGTTAAAGTCGCCAAAGAAAGTGAACAGAAAGGCCTTACTTTGAACATCAAAGGGACAGAGACTATAGTTATATCTAAGAAACAGAATCCACCAACATGCAGTATACAATTAAACGGAACTATTCTAAAGCAGGTGCAGAAATTCAAATACCTTGAAACAGTAATAACTTCAGATGGTAAATGCAGAACAGAAATTAGAACAGAATAGGCCTGCATTTCAGAAAACGAGAAACATATTATCCAACATATCCTTATCAATCAATGTTAGAAAACGAGTCCTAAAATACTATATTGAACCTATCTTGCCAATCGGCAAGATAGATGATGATGATGATGATCACTATCTAGTTAGTAGATCTGAACCAAACAATATTCTGATGCATACCTAATAGCCCATAATTTATGGAGTCCTTAAAACTTTGCTTGCAAAAACAAAAGATGTTAATGATGTTTGTCACAATGCCAAACATGTCGATCGCCTGACACAGTATCCCGTAAACAGACAGACTAAAGAGCCGCATTGTTTGATCAGTTATGATACCAACTACAGATAATTTTACATATGAAGCTGAACGGTTCCATGATACTAATACCTCACCAGCCATAATTAAATGTATTATCTGTCAGGCAGAATTGTTTCTGAAGTTATATCTTTCAAACAAGCGTTGGTTCTATTCCTGCTTAAGAACTAACAGAAACAGACAGATGAACACATCGACAGATGGCTAGAAATGTAGTAAAGTCTGATAACTTTCCTATAAGTTGAATTGTATTCATTTTTTCTACACTTTTGCATGCACTCGTATAGTGTTAATTTTCAATCTTGAACTATTTTACAAGTCTCTCGTTCTTTATACTTTTTATGTATCCAAAAGCTCATATCCTAGAATCTCAGAATATGTTTTTGACTAGTATAATTATAGATGTTTTTTTATCCACATGAATTTTCAACGTAAAATACAACCGGTAAAAATTGGAGGAATAACCAATTTTATCTTCTCCTTGTAAAAAGTATGGCAATCTTTGATTTCTTAGACAGCTTATTTCATTGTCAGTTATCATTATTTTAAAACTGTCAGCCTGAAATACAAAAGTATTATTCATATTTGAGAAAATGTTTAGTCTTCGGATTGTTATTATCGTATGATTATTCAGACTAAGATATTCTCGTATTTTGGGAAGAAACAATGAACAAAGAATTATTGTTTTGACAGACAAAATAAAAAGTCTTACAGAACGGTTCTAATCATTTCTCTGCAGAAAGATACGTTTATGTGCTAATACAGGCTAGCCAGTAATCCGGGAAAGTCCTAAATCTCATAAGGGTCAATAAAATATAAACAAGCATGGATCACCGCGTTTTAATTTAAATAATGAGAGTAGTTTTACTAACATAATATACTGTTGTTCATTGACTAAAAGTACGTGCTATTGACTGTAGGGAAAAAAGGAACAACAACATATTCACGCTAAAATATAACAATATAGATGTTTACCGCTGTGGTTAAATGAGGAACAGGAATAAGCATGAACAACACTACTGTGGAGTAAGTACTAATAAACATTTCAGCATTAATTCATGTGCAAGAATGTCATTCTCCAGAATGAAATACGTTACATATGTGTATGAGGAAGAAGAAAGACAATAAAGGTATTCTTTTGGAGACAGTAAAACATAATTATTCTTTGACATAATAAAAAAACGACGCGAAAGAAAGCACACATTGTATCGTGTACCTTCAGAAGGTAGATATTGGTGTATGATTCTGTTTTACAAAGAAAAAAAAGACAGAAGGAGTGTGGAAAGTGGGCAGAAACAAGAATAGGAGAAAGAAGGAGAAGCACTATAAATGAAATATATAACAAAAATCCAATATTTTGGCCAGAACCTTTTTTTTTTCAAGAACCACACACAAAAACAACACACTAGATAAAAACACAAACAATCAATGACAAATTAAACGCTTGGATTATTTAGTGTCGTCCTCGTAAGAAAGGCAGGTACAAACTGCGCCCAGATAGATATAGGATAAGTAAGAGGACACAAAAGTTCAGCGAACGAGGACACAGGCCACTGACTGAGAAATGAAAGTTGACAAAGTGTACTTCATGATAAGCAACACGGTGTTATGCCTCAGATAGCCCCAGCTTGCACTCATCAGATATCTATGGCCTAAATAAAAGCCGCCAGGTGGCTCAGATGATAGTCGCGAGAAAATAAAGCGGAAGGGGGAAGATGAAGGAAGGTTCAGAAAACATAGAGAATACTGAGAGGGCATATGTTCTGTGTCCTTTCACACTGACTTGCTGCTGTTATTCGAGCGCTAGATTGCTTAGGTTCATTAGAGACCGTAGGGGGAATGAGAATAGCACTCTTATAGAAGTCTGCCTGGCTGAAATCAATCATCTGTTAAACTGGTGTCATGCAATCTGAAGACCAATCTCAATCTATTAAAGTGGCGACCTGACCAGCTACTTCTCCAATGCATTGGCTCGGTGGCCAGGAAGATACTACACGACGAGATTGTACATAGTAGCCTACATTGGCATTATGTGATGTCAGAAGGAAAGGACTTGTGATAGCTTAGACCAACATTTACTTCGTATGGGAACACAACATAGTACAGTAGCAACAAGAAATCGTAAGTAATGTAGATGTAGCTAGTTTAATGATGTTGTATTATACGAGTAAATGCTGACTTCTTTTAACTGGAAAGTAAGATAAGAAAAGCTTACTTTTTGTTATCATTTTTCACAAGCAAGGAAAATTATGAATTTAAAAAAATATTTCATATATGTTTCTGCTTCTTATTCTTCTTCGTTCGCTTCTACCACCAAGACCGCCCTGTAATCCTATTGAATTTACACATGTGATCCTCTATAGGTCCCGTGGTCCGCCGTGTGATCCACGAAAGGACCATACGAGATCCCCGAGAGGACCACAACAGATTCAGAGTAATCGCAGGGCTTTAGCCTGTATTCTTTGCCGGTCTCAGAAGCAGGATTGGGTGACACCGTGGTTTTCGTTGCACCAGTTTAATCTAGAGTTGGACTTTCTCACCAGAAAACCTCAAAGTGTTTTAAGATACCCATGTATCACCGCGGGGTGAGAGGTGGTTACCCATACAGTCCAGCGTTGGACTTTCTCACCGGAAAACCTCAGCGTGATTAGGATACGCATACATCCCCGCCGGGTGAGAGGTGGTTGTCTATCTAGATTGCCCTGGTCCAGTGTCTCCGACTTCAGCATTTTGTGGTCGTGGCAGCTACCCTTCCTAGTTGTGACCAGAACGGAGCTTTTGTCCAGAAGGATGAATCCTCGCCACTAGTGACTTCCAGCCCTGGATTGAGCAGGTTTAGGCATATTATCCCAGTATGGGCGTGTTTAGGACGTGACCGACCTCTAGAGCGGAAGTACCGTGACACGAGTAGCCATCAAGTTTCACCTCTAGTTTAAGCCGGTTTAGGCATATTTCACCAGTATGGGTGTATGCGGACGTGGCCGCCCTCTAGAGGAGAGGCGCCGTGGTATGAGTAGCTGGACACACCGACTAAGCTTCACTTTATCCTTTCCACCACTTTTTCATATCGGCGCCACGCAGCAACCCTAATTGCTTTTCCGCATTTTCTTCCTTGGCCGGGAGGAGTTCCACTCCAACTGGGATATCCGAAGAATCTCAACATTTAGAGAACCTCTGGGTTAAGAAGGTTCAGGCATTTCGCCCATATGAGTGCACTTAGGACTTGGCCGACCCCCAGACCACTACTGTTTACTTCCTCACAGCATCACTCTGCAACCCCGCTATTTTCTCAGCAACCCCTCTTCTCTGCAACATCTCTTCCCCAATCACCTGTTTCAAATTCTCCTAGCTAGGCCAGTAGTGCGTCACTCTCTCTCCCCTCCCCGGTTCCCCATCCACCACTCCCAGTTACAACCCACCGACCACATGTCACAGGTCTCTATTTAAACAATTTCCACGTCCTACCAGATCCATTCCTGACACACACCGCCAGACAAGCCACACCTTATTTACAGCTAAGTACCTTTTTTTTTTTTAACAGTATTCATGTAAATCTATACTTTATCTCCTCTCCCTATTTCTTCGTCCTGTATGTTTTTGTATGATTAAGGCTCACGCCGAAACGTCACAACTTTGTAACCGTTAAGTAATAAAGCTGCTCCTACTTTTTTCCAATTTTATACATTCTAGTATCACAGCTTTACTGTAGTGTTTAGTGTATAGTTGTATACTTATACACCAATTATTGTGTTATCTGGCAATAACAGTCCTTAGAACCTCATATATGTTTGAAACATAGTGTTATATGTTAATGAAAGTTTTACATACCAAAACCAGGATGTATAGAAGTATATCATTCACGCTAGATTCTAGGAGAAGGAAAGAAATTCAAATATTGAGAAGTAAATTAATTTTCTTAGAAAATAGTTTCAAGTACACAAAAGTAGAATGACAGGATAGTTTATGTAAGCGTGAGAAAAGAATCGGTTTCAGATATAAAGACGTAAATGAAAAGAAGAAGTATTAGGAAGATAGATTTAGAAAAGTAGAAATATATGACTTAGAAAAATATGTATCACACACAACCAATCTCTTGACACAAGATGCCAGATAACTCAGTAGCGAGACTACAGAGGAGTATTATGATAGAAGGAACTAGAAAAATCAATTAACCATTTAGAAGAAAAGCATGCAGTAGAAGAGCTAGATAAACAGCCGACATATTAAGAAAAGAAGAATCAAGAGTGGATGTTGGTGTTGATGAGGTCGAGATATGTTTGTTGAGCAAGAGAGATATGGATGTAAAGAAAGATTCTCTCGAACTAACCGATGCGAGCACGAACACAACATTGATATGTAGAGTCAAACTAGAAATCAAGACCGGGATAAATCGCAGTAGGATCTTAGCTAGTACAGAGAATAATCCATGTCAAACTTATGTCAAAGAAAAGTTAAGAAAGGAGCCAGACTTTATCATAAATCGGATTTTTCATATACTAGCAGTAGTTAAAATGCAATCGATCAAGTAATGAAAAGATGCTATTCAGTTTTTCTTGACAGAGAATTGTTTTTTTTAATTGTATATTTTCCATTGTCTAGTATAACGTAATCCCAGGTTTTGTCACTGTGTGGTAGGTTTAATACTAATGTTGGCAGTAATGCATCTCTAATTTCTTCCATACGTCGCTTTGATGGATCACTGAGCCAGGCTTTATCCTGTCCACTTGAAATAGAATGGTTTAGTATGGTATGTGTAAAACACGGCACTAATTAAAGTACTTCGTAATTGTGTAAATCTGCCACACAGGTGATACACTGTACTGCGTTTTTCTTCCCCTATCTGCTGATTACATCTGAGGAATCTTAATGTCTAAATGAGAACGAACACATCTCAACATGTTCAGAACCACTAACACTCAAATTGATAATAGCAATTTATTTAATATGGAAAAAATGAATGGTGACTACGTGAGGATATAGCAATAAATTGAGTAAATATATGAATAATCCAACTCCTCCCCCGACGAGAACTAGTTCGCCATATGGGGAGGGAGTGGGCAACAATCACTCTTAGCTAGGAAAAAGCATGCATTCAACATGATGTAATAAGAGCAAATTACTAACTCACTGAAAATTCCATGGATCCTTACATACAACTTCACATCACCAAAAATATCGCACTTAAAGTCCTAAAAACTCTCAATAGAACTAATTTACATTTCTTAAGTTACAAACTATTTTTAACAGCTCGTAGCTGCATCAAATGTTTACACGTTGGATCCATGAGAAAAAAAATACTAACTAACACTTCACAACCTAGCATCCCAACTGAAACATCCTTCTCAGTCAAACTTTACATAATGAATTCTGCAATCATAATGAATGTCAAACGACTATTCAATCTAATCCTTATCATAATCCTTGGTCCTTAAATATGAACTGCAATTCATATTCCTAAATCTTCCTGAAGATTTAATCTCGTGTAAGATTAAAAATCGTGATTAAAACATTTCTGTCTAAAATCGCAATCCGTCCAAAAATTACCTATATATGACCTTGGACAATAAACTAAAAACAGCAATCCTATTTTAAGCTTTTCTGTCACTAAAAATAACGAATTAAGCAAACATGTCCTAAATAACTTTAGTTAACTGCAAAAATCCCGTGCCTGGACATGACAAGAAATGGCCCTCAACGTGTCAAACCTGACCTATATTTGGCCTGTACTTAAAAAAAAAACTAAGGGCACTAACCACTACGTCAATCTACCACATAAATCCCTGGTATATTCCCCTATAAAATTAAATACAAGAAAAGAATTCCAGAATTAAGGAATTCTGTTATACACTCTTGTAATCTTCCAATCTACATCTGTGTCTAGATCTCATTCTTTTTTTCATTCCAACTTTCTTTCTAGTATAGTGTTCCGCATATATTATGTCTTTTGGTGTGGCCCAAAATATCTGTTTTTCCTGATTATAAAATATAAATGTTTATACTTGTTTCAATATTTCTCTCATCTCCATAATATTTCCATGCAACAGTATATGCATTCAAATATCATTAGACAAATTGAAATAAAAGTAATAGTATTGACGAAAAAAAACAGTAAGAGAGCACAATATTGTATGGTAAGACTTTGAGAAAATTATAAACAAAGCACTTTTAGACATGAAAAAAAAGAAAAATGATAAGAGAACTACCCAGAACAGTTCCCTGACTGGACAAACATCAGTCTAGCCACGAGAGAGCAGCGCACTAATCAAATTAGCTATCTAGCAACCCCCCAGAAAAGTGCGTGAAAGCGACATCATCAATGTCCGTCTGAACTAAACGAAAATCGTGACGATGAGTAGGTGTTAAAACATGAATTATGTAAAGTAAAAACGAGTGCCGCAATGGACATAATGCCATTGTGTGAATATCTGATTCATGAGAAATGTGCGAGATATGCGTCTGCTATTTATATTCGTAGTCTCAAAAGAGTGCAGTACTTAATATTTATTAAGGTTTTAGTCACCGACGAGCCGGGCAAAAACGAACGCCAAAGTGACATTCAGCCACCCATAGCTGATATACTATCGTCAAGGTTGACGAACAATACCCGACCACGAAACTGTCCCATCTCTCAGTTTTTACCCCCCCCCCCCAGTAGCAGACTTTGCTTTGATATCGGAACATGGATAGCCCTAATAACCACTGTGGTTAATTTGCTGAAGAAATATTGCATACTCTGCTTGTAGTTGCATTCAGGTTATTGAAAAAAAAATTGTCGTTGTAACCCGCTCTCGATCCGACACGATGCTGTACCTTAGTACCTTCACAGCATCGGTTGCAAAGAAACACCAGCTCCCATTTCCAGGGAAGAAGTAGAAGAAGTAACGCAACAATAACAAAAGCAAACAAGAAGAAGAAGAAGAAGAAGAAGAATTAAAATCTCGAAAACTATTCACCTATTGTTGCAGGTATATCTTATCAAAAAATGTCATGTTTCTAGTCTGGGTCAAACTCAGTTCTAAAAATAAACAGACCACGGCAAATCAGATTCTTCAAACTCCGAACAGTGCAATGCACGTTGTGATTAACAAATAACGCTTTCAATTACAATCTGAGAAGATTCATTTTATAATATGTACACGTGTTATATCTGTTTTTCTCTGATAGGTTCTCTGCGAAGACACATATTGCTGAATCGTCTCTTCATTTTTTTTTTTACTTCTAGTTTTAATGCTATCACACCCATTGTATTTTATACTTTATTTCACTATCTCTTTAACATTATGTGTCCTCTTGCAGAAAATACTCCTAAAAGTGTCTCTGTATTTACTGCTCATGTTATAATAAAAGAAAATGTTTGTTGATGAGTTGACAGATTCTAATACAAAACACAACCCAACAAGCATTATCTCTATGTTAATGTATTTACCCCCATACGTAAGTCCAGGTTCAAACACTACAGCTGTCATACTGATGTTTATGGGAATAAAACAAACAATAAACAAAGTAGAGATCATCACAATCATCTTAGCCACTTTCTGCTTGCTACGCTTCCTGGCTTCTGAATGAACGGTCTGTCTTCTCCATTTCTCTGCTCTCTTCAGACCCATTGTTAGAGTTACGGTGCATACAACAATGATGAGAAATGCAGTCAGTGGGCTAGAAAAGTTATTTAATGCGAAAGTAATCTTCTCAACTGTTTCTTTTTCTTCCGTAAATATGAGACCCAAAACAGTTTTATTTCGCAGGGGAGAAAACTTCATGCCCAGTCTGTTCACAACGTACACCGGGGCAGAGCTAAATATGAAGATTATGTAAACACCCACGATGATGATCGCCGTTATTTTCGGTGTGATAAGATATTTTATCTGGAACAAATAAGGATTAATTTATTGTTCTCCAGTAACTAATAAACTGTTAGTGTGAGAACTATATAGATATGTGAGTGTTATGAACAAATAAATAAGCTGTATGAAAAGAAACTATACTACATCTGGAAAGAACAACCAGACAGACTGATGAATGTGTTTATGAAGCGTTTGGAAGTTAAATGTATCAAATATAGTTACCACACAACCTTTGCTGGGCGACTGAGTAACGAAATGGTTAGTGGATTGGACTTTCATAATAAAGTCAGTCACGTGGGTCCAGTTTAGAGGCGCCCCAGTCACTCATCTGTAAAAATGTGTATCTGGTTTCTGTCTGCATTTTAGGTAAAGACGCTGACCAAATCACCCTATCGTGTCTACAGGTGATGGGAAAACAATATCCACTATCACATCTCTAGGTGTTTTTAAGGTAAACTGGGTCAAATTTCCATAAAGTCTGAAAAAAAACCAAATACAGAAAAATAAATTGAGAGTTACATTGAACACATAAAACAAAACAAAAAAAAAACTGAAGTAATAATTTAGCTTTCTAAACTTACCCTCTCCTACCACAGTGTACTGACAAAAACTGGACTAAACAATGTCATGAGCAAGGTTATTATTAACCGGTTGACACAAATAAACAAATGTCTTTATAAAGCCATCACTCGAACGTGACAGTCTCTGCGACTACAGAAAGCCATATCTGGGTCATCCTTAGGCTGAGAAAGAAAAAAGTAGAAATCACTCTCCACAGCATGGACAGACCAGAGGGGACACAAAAAGTACAATCTTGCCCTATGCTAGAATGACATTAAGTAAATAGTCATAACATGAAGTTACGCAAACAAAACATACATAAGTTCTTAAAAATCTAATACTATCAAACACACATAGGCATTACATGTTATCTATAGAAAATTGATTATATGAAGGGATATCTGTGTTTCAGTATAGACACTACGGATACAGTTGAAGAGATTTAATTAAAGACTGAAAGAACAAAAATAAATTACAAGAAACGCCACCAGATATTAAATATTTCTTTATAGCTACTGGATTATAATGTTTCAGAATTAGGGTGGACTTGTAGCATAATAATGAAGGAAGGGCAACTGCTGCATTAATTATTAAAAGAAGTCATAATAATTCTTATTTCTAAGTGAACAGAAAAATAATCACATATACATGACCACAAAGTACTTTTTGATATAATTTTTTTTTCTTATTTTCGTACTGGCAAATATGAAAAAAGTATATGATTTCTATTACTAACCTTCATGGGAGTCATGATAGATAAACATCTTTCCAGTGTGATTACAGCGGTGATCCAGTTAGTCACTCGAGAGAAGGCAAAGTGTGGCATGGTGACAGACAGGTAAAGAACCTCCAAGGGAACAAATGACCACTCCCCGTCTCTGATTGGTGGAGTCATGCAAATGTTTATCCAGCTTAATGTTATCAGACAGCCAAGGTCCGAGATAGAGAGACCTAGGTCAAATAAATGTTTTGATTTTTTGTAAAGTAATGATCAGAAATAACATAAAAATCACTACTGCATTTTAAAAAAATCAAACGTCTGTTACTAATTACAAACGTTTAAATAATACAAAAAAAACCATTAAAATTGTTAAATACGTTTAATCGTCAACTTTGAACTTCATCTCTTCATAATTATTATTCAGTCTTTATAGCGTTAAAAATATTACAATCGCTGACTTTTCCATCATCTGAACTCTATGCACCTTAACATTCTTTTTTTCTATTATGTTTAAAACTGTGATTAAAAGTTGAATATACTCGTCTTCAGAAACATTATTCAACACAGTCTAACAGTGATACTTCTTATATACTGTAATATAATATAATAGTGATACTTATAATATAATGTAACATAGTCTAATAGTGATACTTATAATATATTGTAACATAGTCTAATAGTGATATTTATAATACACTGTAACATAGTCTTATAGTGATACGTATACTATAATGTAATATAATATAATAGTGATACTTATAATATACTGTAACACAGTCTAATAGTGATACATATACTGTAACATAGTCTAATAGTGATGATTATAAAACATTGTAACATAGTCTAATAGTGATAATTATAATATACTATAACATAGTCTAATATCTCAATAACATAAGCTATAGAAAACAAAAGAATTGTTGGATTAAAACAGGCACACTAGAACTAATAAAACAACATAGAATAATGAAGACGAAACGGAAAGTGACAAGTAACAACAAAAATGAATATAACTCTGTAACAAAAGAAGTAAGAAGAAACACAAGAAAAGACACAAAAAACAATACATACACGATTATTGTGAAAGAACAGAAGGACATCAAAACTGTGGAAAAGATAGTGAAATGTTTAAAGAAATTAGACATTCACGAAAAATGTCACACCTAAGCTAAATATAACTTGTGGCGAGGTGTGAAATATCTTGACAGAGACGGAGGAAATTCTAGAAAGATGAAACGAATATTGTAGAGGTATGTATGATACACATGACTGTGGAAGCAGACATCAACAGTGTAAATTATTATTGAAGGAGAAATAACCTGAACCGACAACAGAAGAAGTTTTATGGGCAATAAACTGTCTGAAAAATATTACATCGTCAGCATGTAATGAGATAACAGCTGAACTTATTAAAGCGGGAGGAAAGGAACAGACCACAGAACCATTGCCCTGATTAGTCATACCAGTAATATTCCCACTCATAATGCTAGGCTTCGTAAGAAAATAGAAGAAGACGTCGATATGGTCCAAGCTGGTTTTAGACAAGGAAGAGGATCAAGAAATAATATATTTAATATAAGATAAATTATAGAGAAATAGAGAGAGTTTAATGTGAATGTATATACATAACCTTTATAGACTATTCAAAGGCATTTGATTGTTTACATCATCAGAAACTTCGGTAAATAAAGGAAAAATATGGTTTCCAACACATTTGATAAAATTAGCATCACTGCTGTATCTAGACCAACAAGTAGCAGTAAGAATAAATGGTGAAACAACGACTTGGTTTGACATTAAAAAAAGGGTCCGTCAGGGTTCCATACTGTCCTTTTACTTATTTAAATGTTATACTGAAAATATAATGCAGAATGTTAGATAAATTGCAGACAGAGAACATTACGATGCCATACAAATTGAAGGTTATAAAATACAAGAGATTAGATATACTTATGACACAGTATAACGGTCCACAACACAAAAAAGAATGGAAAAGCGAATTAGGTTAGTCCGTAAGAACAGTGAAGACCAAAATATTTATCTTAATGCAAAGAAAACTAAATTTATGACAACTGACAAAACATATAAGGAGAGTTTTGAATATCTTGGATCATTACTATCTATTACTGGAGACACAATGAGGGAAATTAAAAGGAGGACGTCTATCGCTCTTCAGAAAGTAAAACAACTAAAGAAGCTATGGAGAGGAACAGACAGGACTACAAAAATCAGAATTTTAAGGGCATGCGTCTTTCCCATCGCAACATATGCCTGTGAGACCTGGACACTTAACAAAACAGCTGAGAAACACATAAATGCCTTTGAATCTAAATGCTACAGAAAAATTCTTCAAATATCATGGACACCAAAAAGAACAAATATGTCAATGGTACAATACCTTAAATGTGAAGAAGGTTGGCTAGTATATGGGATGAAACAGAATAAACTTAAATATTTCGGACACATTAAACGTTATGAGAATTTAGAGAAGACCGTCTTGGAAGTACACAAAATGGGAAACATAAAGAGAAAAAGACGAAGGTGAAGATTACTGCAACATATCGCTGTTAAATCTGCAAATGGATGCATCAGCATCGGGTCATTTTGTTTACAACCGAGAGACCTACAGGAGAGCTGTTAGGGAGGAAAAGTTCCATAAGGGACATGCAAATGACTGAATGAGCATAGTCTAATAATGATGTTTAAAATAGCGTGTAACTTGCCTCAGGGTCGTACACCAAATTTATATAGAACTAGTTTACTGAGATTTTTCTCAGTTCATACCTAATAGACTAATGTTGACAGAATCCTTGAAACCTTGCTTGACAAAACACATGATGTTAATGATGTTTGTAGCAATACCAAAAAAAGTCAATTGCCTGACACAGAACACAGTAGACAACCCAAGTAAAGAGTCGCATAGTCTCTTGGCTGATAAGGGTTGCATCGTGTTGTGGTCTGATCACAGTAGAGAAGTTTGTTTTTCCAGACATCAGAAATCATAATAAAAAAATGACTCCAAGTTAAAAATCGTCTGCGGAATATAATTTTAATACCACTTATATGAACTTCATGGTATTATCAATAAAGAAAGTGACCATTTACAAGTAGAGAACACAGTCAAACGAATAAGCTTAAGCAGAAAAAAATCTACAGGCGTATCTTACATCCTTCACGTGCCGCTAAATGTCACATATGGCACGCATGGTAGTTCGCCAAGATTCCCTGTCTTCGGCGAGTTTTTCAATCTTATCAAGGGATGCTATGCCCACTGAACTGGCCCTTCTTAGAATTTTACGTGGTCTACCTCTTTTTCTTCGGCCTGCTGTGTTCTACTTGACAGCTTGTTTGGAGATCATCTAATTGTTTCTTGTCATCATATGACCGACATCTTCAGTTTCTTATCACCCGTGAGACAGGTTGATGTTTGCTCATCTGTCTTATCTCTGTGTTGTTCTTGAATTCGTTCCGCTTTATACCCAGTATTTTCTTTAGGCATTTAATTTCGAAAGAGTCACCATCCTAGTCTATGTATCTGCCGAGATATGCAGAATGGTTTACTTCTTCAATGTCTGTTCCTTCTACGTATATTTGTCCTTCGTGGTTAATGAGAAGTTTCATTATTTGTGTTCTATACTAGTTAATTTAAAGCCAGTGCATTTGTTTTACTTGCACTGATTTCATACTGTCACTGATAAGAGTTATGTCATCTGCAAAATCAAGATCATCT
Source organism: Achatina immaculata (assembly GCA_009760885.1). Classification (NCBI taxonomy): domain Eukaryota; kingdom Metazoa; phylum Mollusca; class Gastropoda; order Stylommatophora; family Achatinidae; genus Lissachatina; species Lissachatina immaculata. Next base: position 56,089,852 of record CM019702.1, read on the forward strand.
AGTAGGGTCTCATGTACCCAATCCATGCCTGTTTTAACTGTGCAGCATATTTTTTATTAGTCTATGGTAATTCCAAAAAGCAAAGCATATACAATCTTAAAAAAAAAGAATTTTGCCGCAGATAGAATTCTGCACAGATGGAAATTTGGATTTATTGAAGGATGAATATCGTAGATGACTGAGCAGATCAAGTTACAGATTAATGAAGAACTAAATGAGGGGATGAAAATATTGCTCAGTTATAAATAAATGTGTAGAAAACCTAACATCATAAACCGGAGGTAATAACGCACTTATCTGTGTGTCAGAGACACAGAGAGAGAGACAGAGAGAGAGAGAGACAGAGAGGAAGAGAATACACAGAAAGATTATATATACGCACACACCTATACACACACACACATATATATATGTGTGTGTGTGTGTAGTCTAATATTTGTGTTTTGAATTATAAAGTAGAATTGATATTTTAGTGATGTTTGTCACAATACCATGAATGTCACCCGGCATTACCCCGTTTATGAAGTTTATGAAGCCATTACTTTAGAACTATCATTGACTTACAATTCTACTTAAGAATATTGTTTTTTTCTTATTCTTGTTCTTCCTTTTTCCGAGCCATTAAGGCTCATTGCTACAGATAAAGTTCGCCTCCATTCCTATCTATTTCTAAATGTGTTTCTTTAGTTGCTGACATCAATTTTATTTATATCCTCTTTTATGTTGTCTTTCCACCTCTGTCTTGGTCTATCTCTCTCTTTTGTTGTTCTCATTTTTGAACATACATAATTTTCGTGAATCGTATCTCTTCCATTCTCTCCAGATGGTCCAAACAGTGTAGTCTGTTCATTTTCAAGACATGTATAATTCGTTGGAATGTAAATAAAGGTGTTCTTTCTAGCTCATCATTCGCAACCGCTGGCATCCTTTTTGGGCCGAAAGATTCTTCTTAGGATCATGTTCCCTAAGACCTGCAGTTCTTGTCCATCTTTCTTTGTTCACCCAAACATGCTCCTTACTTTGCTCTCTTGGTATTTTAAGTGTTATTAACTAACACTCAAGATCAGATGAGTAAATAGACAGTTGGTTGGATATAGAATAAAAGGAAATACATAACATAAGTGTAGAATTAACAGTTTAAAATACATCTAAGATGCTCTTCGTTCAATTTTTTTCCACTTTTTTGTATGTATAGTATTATTTATGCACGGATATATATATATATATATATATATATATATATATATATATATATATATAAGTCTCTCTTTCTTTGTTGTCTGCTTTTGTCCACACCTTAAAATATTATATTAACCTTGGTTAGAATTAGATGTTCATCTTGTACGGTTGATTCTCGAAGCAAAAACAGTACACATTTTTTGAACACATAATCTGATCTTCCCTCTGAAAGAGACTGACAAGCTGTTATTTGCTGGTGAGCTATCAGCAATATAAGCTATCATTATTTCGAAATTTGCCCGACAATACTACAATAGTATTATTCAGGTCTGAGAAAATGTTTAGTCTTCGGGTTGTTATTATGGTATGCTTATTCAGACTAAGACGTGCTCTTATTTTGATTTCACACTTTCAGAATAGTTCTTATCATTTCTTTTTCGTGAGATATGTTTATGTGCTAATGCAGGCTTAACCAGTAATCCATGCCAGTCACCATTCGCAAACGCTTCAATAAAACATAAATACCTATAATTAGCATTGACCGCGTATTAATATAGATTAAACCATGTAGTTTAAAAAAATGGTGCTCGCTGATTGAAAGGACATGGTACTTGACTCGCGGGGAAAAAGAGAGGTAGAGAAATATACACATCATGAATCAGATAAAATAGAACAATACAGAGCTTTAATAACCACCACCGTGGTTAACGGATGAGCAGAAATATGTATTCTTAACACTAGCATTATTTAAGTAATAATGCATCATCATCATCATCGTCATCATCGTCATCATCGTCATCGCCTTTCACTCCTTGAGAGCATACGCCACGGATAAAGTCTCTCCAGTTATCCCTGTTCTTGGAATACGTAGTCTCTGCTTCCTTCCTTGTGTCTGAGCACTGTCATAATTTCTCTTCTCCTAGAAAGTCTAAATCTTCCTCGTTTTCTATTTCCTTGAAGATTACATGTCAGTGCATGTCTTGCTATGCTGGTGCTGGGTTTTCTCAGAGTGTGGCCAATCCGCCTCCATTTCTTAGACATGATTTGTAAGTTCATAGGTTCTTGTCCTGCCTGTTCCCAGACTTCCTCTTTCCTGATCTTCTCTTGCCATTTAACGTGTAAAATCCTCCTTAAGCAGTAGTTCATGCATGGTTTATACTCTTTTGTACTGTCTTGGTCATAACCCATGTCTCCGAACCATATAGCAGGACAGACTTTACGTTTGTACTGAAACGCCTAAGTTTGGTTTTTGTTTTGATGTTCTTAGATGGTCATATTTATTAAGCTGGATAAATACTGTCCTGGCTTTGATTAGCTTTAACATACTTTTTAAGCAAGGCAGCTGAAATATGTATCAATGAGGAAAAACTGGAGGAAGTTGAGAGTTAGGGTTAGGGTTAGCGCAACATATGCCTTTGAGACCTGGACACTTAACAAAACAGATGAGAAACACATAAATGCTTTTGAATGTAAATGCTACAGAAGAGTTCTTCAAATATCATGTATACAAAAAAGAACAAATATATCCATACTACAAGAACTTAATATTGAAGAAGACTAGCTAGTAAAGAGGATTAACAGAGAACACTTAAATATTCTGGACACATTAAACGTCATGATAATCTAGATACAACGTCTTGGAAGAGTATATAATGGGAAAAAGAAAGAGAGGAAGACCAAGGCGAAGATGGATGCAAGACATCTTTGAGGATCTACAAATGGATGCATCAGCAGCAGGTCATCTTGCTCACAACCTAGAGGCAAACATTGGTGCTGTTAGGGAGGCAAAGTTCCGCAATTGACATGCACATAATGAATGAACATCGTTTTCCGTTCCCTCGTATTTATCCACTATGCTACCTAAATATGTGAAACACTCTACTTTCTCAATTTGCACTCCTTGATTACCATAAGGCTATTGCTTGCACTACTGCTTTTCTTTGTTCTTTTGTCTGTTAATATATAGTCCCAGTTTAGCTGAATTCGTGCTTCAGATCTGAAGTTTCTCTTGCACTTGTGTGTGGCTGTATGCCAAAAATGCCACATCATCTGCAAAGTCAAGATCTTCCAACTGCATCCACAATGTCCATTGTATCTCTTTTATTTTTTGTTTGTGTGGTAATTTTCATGACCCAATCAATTGCTAGAAGAAATAGGAATAGTGATAGCAAACATCCCTACCTCACACCTGTTTCCACTTTAAAACGTTGTGTGTGAGGTCCTCAATGCACGATTCTACAAATTGTTTCTTCATATATGGTCTTTATAAGCTTTGTTATCGTATTCCAGTAGTTTCCATGGCATTCTCCGGTCTAAACTATCGAATGCCTTCTCGTAATCAATGAATGTAACTAACAGTGAAGAAATACACTCCATTTACTGTTCTACTGATGTACGAATTGTAGCAATGTGGTCAGTACATGATCTTCCTTGTCTGAGAACTGCTTGCTCTTCTCTGTGTTTACTATCTAAGTTAAGTTAGTTAAGGTAACCCTGTCATGCCTTAGAGGCACATAGGAATATGGTGTTAGTGCTACTATCTACTGATGTTTTAATTCTATATAGCAAAATTCTGCTGAAGACTTTGCTGGGCACTGAGAGCAGGGAGATGCCTCTATAGTTCGTACATTCTAATAGATCAGGTTTCTTAGAGAGTTTTATAAGATGGGCGTCCTTCCAATCTTCTGGAATCTTCTCTTCTTCACAAATCCTGCTAAACTCTTTCAACATCAGAGATCATCGGATTCCAAAAATTAGACACGCCGATAATCGTGTCCTTCTGGCGAACAGCTCAGCAGGACTAAAACAGTTGATTCTCTCAACCAAAAGATACAGCGAAGCTCACAACCTCTTCTTAAACACCAACACAACCAAAGTTATGACAATAAACACAATGAGAAACAAACCCAAAACTACACTGGACCATCAAGAGCTTGAAAATGTAAATAAATTAGAATACCTATGTTCAAACATCACCAGCAATGGCGACTGCGCAGTGGAAATCTTAAGAAGAATTGCAGTTACATCAGAGGAGCTACCACAAATGAGGAGCGTGTAACAAAGTACCAAGAAGAAAACAAATGTATCTTTACTAAGAGTTTTATATTTTCCCAGTGGCAACATACGGATGTCAAACATGGTCGGGTGGGGGTGGGGGTTATGCCTTAGAGGCACATAGGGATATGGTGTCACTGCCCATATGTTCCTTGACCTGTCAGAACATTAAAGGGTGATTTGGCCAGAAGCACGCCTGGCTGCTTTTTCTTCCCCAACTCCAGAATAAGTCGGACATCTACTTCTACAGCTGGGTGACTGGGGCGCCACCGCCCGGATTCGAACCCACGACCTTCGTCATGAGGGACTAGTGAACTAACCATTTTCCCGACTCAGATTTCTTGATGTGAAACATGGATAATTAACACATCACTAGAAAAGAGAATAACATCATTAGAAATGTTATAACAAGACACATAGAATGTCAGAGACATAATGAAAATAAAATGAAGAGATCCTGATAGGATTACATGTCACAGAAAACTGGCTCGTTAACACCATCACAATTAGAAAGCTGAGATACGTCGGCCACATCAAGAGACACAGCTGCCTGGAAAGGTAGTCTGTAGAAGGCACAGTGTCTGGCAAAAGAGAAAAGGGACGTACTCTCCTCAGGTGGACTCAGGACATCAAGAAAAATCTGAATGTGTCGTTGCAAGACGTTGGTCAATTTGCTGAAGTCCTTATTGTATTCAGGGAGGCTGTGAGAGGGACAACGCTCTCGAAAAGACAAATCACATGCATGAATGAATTATCATTATTCTGATTATTACTAACATAATTATGATTGTCATCATCATCATCATCATGTTCACCATCATCATTACTAATTGATTATTTGTCTTCATCACAGCAGATGGGTAAAATATTGGTTTATTTATATTCAGAATATCTTATTCTTGTATTTTGGTGTTATTATACCTGCATGTCTCACTTAAATAATGTACCATGCATAAACGCACGTCTTCACTGAATTCAAGTTTGTAAAAGTTTAAAAACTAAAAGTCTCTACAAAATGATGAAAATAGTTAAGTTTTGTCATGATCAAACTGATGTCAAGTTTTGTCTCATGTTGCTCGTAGATTCAGATAAAGATTGCTATCCTCCGATGATCTGGAAAGTTGCTTTCTTGTTGCTATCGTTCTAAGCCCACGTAGGCATTGCTTTGTACTATGTTCAGCTGAACAACGTTTTGAAAATATTTATGTTTTTTTTTATTTTAAATTTTCTCTGTCCGATGTAACGTGTAAATCACCATCTTTATGTTGGCTGCTTTCTGTATGAATGTTTGCGATAATTAATCTCTGGATTCTTCTCTCCTCGTCTAGATAGCGCACTCATATCTACATACTGGCAATATCGCTGTGCTTCTGTGTTTACTATTCATCTCGATCTGTTCTTTTAGGTTTTTACTATTCTTTTTCCATTATTCTTTTTGTATATAATTTATTCTTGTAGCCCAAGACATCGATCACTTTACATACTTTCGTAGGCAGACACTCAAAAAAGATAGAACAAATATAAACTTAATAATTTCTCTCAAGTGGTGTTCTCGATACGCTTCGTGATTTTATTCTCTAGTATGTTATGAAAGTGGGCTAGGAAACAAGACTGCAGGATTAGAGATAGTTATATATCTCTTTACACACAAGTATGTACGAAACACACGTAGTAAAGATGGGCAGAACACAGTATCTTTCTAAATGTGACCAGTGACCATTCATGCATTTTATAGTCATATTATTCCTTTGGTTTTCGCAAATGGCTATCTCAAAGCCTGATAAAAACTCATAAAGTATACACAATTTGCACAGAATATCTTTATTTTAGACCAGAATATGGAAGGGAGACGGGGACGAGTAAACCTTACTCTTTTCCCTCCAGTTTCTCATCTTCTTGTAACTCCATATTTGTGTATGAGGTTCTAGAATGTAGCTTTCAAACATCATTTTTACTTTAGTTAGCTATAGTTTTCTGTGTGTTCTGTCTTCATTAAAAAGCAGCACTCTTTCTTCTTAGAAAATATTCCCCAAAGCTTGTCCCTGTATTTACTGCTCATATGATAATAGAATGGATGCAGCAGCAGCAGGCCATCTTGCTCACAACCGAGAGGCCTACAGGAGTGCTGTTTGGGAGGCAAAGTTCCGCAAGGGACATGCAAAGGAATGAATGAATGAATGAATGATAATAGATAAAAATATTTGCTGAGTTGTTTACTGACTCCAAAACAAGGCTGAGGCCAGAGAGCACCACTGGTATGTTAAAATCTTTACCTCCTATAAAAAGAATTGGTTCAAATGCCACGGCTAACATGCTTATGTTAACCGGAATAAAGCAGATAATAAACAAAGTGGACATCATCACAACCATCCTGGCTACTTTCTGGTTACGATTGTAGATCGTTCATGTTGGGTGTGCGTGGACTTCTGTCTCCATTTCGTTGCTCTTTGTAGTCCCATTACCACAGTTACTGTTGAAGCGACAATGATGGCAAATGAAGTCAAAGGGCTAGTGAGATTATTAAATGCAAACGAAATGTTCTCCACTATTTCCCGATCTTTCATCAAGACAAGACCCAACAAAGTCATGTTTCTTGCCGGAACGAACTTCATAACCAATCTTTTCACAACGTACACAGGGGCAGAGCTAAATATGAAGATTATGTGACCATCCAACTTGATGATTGCCGTTATTTTCGGTGTGATAGGAAATTTTATTTGGAAAAGTAAACATGTATTTATTGTTCGTCAGTAAAAAAAGATAAACTGTTATTATAAGAAACATTTGGATGAGTGAGTACACTGAAAACAAATAAATAATCTATGTGAAAGGAAACTGTCTTACAGATGGTTAGAACAACATAATGACTGATATATGCGTTTATGAAGCGGTGGAAAGTTAAATGTATCAAATATAGTTACTACACAACCTTTGTTAGGCGAGTAAGTAGAGAACTGATTAGTGGATTTGTCTTTCATAATAAAGTCAGTGACATTGGACCGGTTTGGAGGCGTCCCAGTCACTCATCTGTAAAAATGTATATCTGGTTTCTTTCTGCAGTTTGGGGAAAGATGCTGACCAAATTAACAAGTAGTGTCTACAGGTGATGGGAAACAATTATCCACTAACATCTCAACTCTAGGTGTTGTATGGTAAAAGGAGGTTAAATTTCCAAAACGTCTGAGAAAGGGTATTAGAGTTGCACTGACTATATAAAAACAGTGAAACTGAAGTAATACTTTAGCTTCTAAACATACTCTCTTTCTCACCCGTGTGCTGACAAATACGTAGCTACACAATGTGCTGAGAAACATTATTATTAACCTATGAACACACATAAACAAATATGTAAAGTCGTCACTTGAAACGTGGCAGTCTCTTCGACTCATATCTGACTCATTATGTGGCTGAGAAAGGAAAGGTGGAGTTCACTCTCCATATCACGGACAGACCACGGTAAATACCACAAAAATAGTCTAGAATGACACTGTGCAAGTGCTCTAAAATTAAGTTGTCGGAGCAGACATAAATACTGTCTACGAAACCTAACACTATCCAAATGACATAGGCAATGGATGTCAAGTATAGAAAATCGATTATATGAAGCAATATTTGGATTTCAGTAAAGAAACTGTGGACTCAACAGAAGAGATTAAATTAAAGACTAAGAGAAAAACAGTATTTCTTTCAAACCTATTGGATTTTAATGTTTTATAATTGGGGTAAACCTGAGGTTTCGACCTGCAGCATGGTAATGAGGAAAACAACTGCAGCATTAATTATCAAAGCAAGTTATTATAATTCTTCACTCTTAGTGAACTGATGAATAACCACGTATACATGACCACAAAGTACTTTTTTATGTAAAACTTTCTTATTGTCGTACTGGCAAATAATGAAAAAGCTAACTGATTTCTACTAATAACCTTTAATGGAGCCATGATACACAAACATCATTCTAGTGTGATTACAGCGGTGATCAAGTTAGTCACTCGAGAGAAGGCAAAGTGTGGCATGGAGACAACCAGATAAGCCTCTTCCATGGGATCAAATGACCAGTACGCGACTGTTACTGGTGGAGGTATGCAAATGTTTATCCAACTTAGTGTTATCAGACGACCAAGGTCCGACATAGACAGACCTAGATGAAACAAATGTTTTGATACTTTGAAAGGGGATGATCAGAAAGAAAAAAATCACTACTGCATGAAAAAAAAATCAAATGTCTATTACTAATCTTAAAAGTCCAAATAATAAGCAAAAACTATAAAATGTCAAATAACTTTAAACGTCAACTATCAAGTTCATATCTTCATAATCTTTCTTCAGTCTCTCTAACGTATTAAGACATTACAATATGTGATTAATTTGTCCATCAACTGAAACACATGCATCTTTAACATATATATAAAAACATTTTCTGTTATATTTAAAGCTGTTATTCATAGCTGAATACCTTCGTTTTCAGAGAGATTATGTGTAACACAGCTTAATAGTAATACTTAAAATATGCTATGGCATAGTCTAGTAACAATGCTTACAGTATAGTGTAACATTCTGAGGACAATTCATCACGAACATCTAGGTTACTGAAATATTTCTCCTTTCATACCTAACAGACTCACGTTGACAGAATCCTTGAAACTTTGCTTGATAAAACACATGATGTTAATGATGTTTGTAGTAATTCCAAAACAATCAGTTGCGGGACACAGAACACAGAAGAGAACCCAGATAAAGAGTCGCATAGTCTCTTGGCTGTTACTAGTCGCATCGTACTGTGATCCGACCAAAATAGAAAAGTTTGTTTTTCCAGACAAATCAGAAATCATGATAAAAAATGACGTAAAGGCAAGTCTTTCTCCAGAATATAATTTTAATACTCCTTACATGAACAGTATTGTTTTATCGTTAGAGAAATTAACTATTTATTAGTAAAAAAAACAACGCAAAGGCAAAAAAGATCTACAGACGAGTAAAACAAAAACAAAACAAAACAAAAACAGCTGAAGAATTTTGCCACAGAAAGAATTTAGGATTTGTCGACAGATGAACATCGAAGATGATTGAGTACATCGAGTTATAGATTAATGAAGAACTAAACGAGAGTGAAATTATGGTTCTGTAAATCATGATCAAAATAAAGATCAAAGTAAATGTGTAGAAAACATAATATTATAAGACGGATAAATGCGTAGAGGACCTATTATCATAAGATGGATGAAATAACGTAAGATACACATATGAGCACCCAACTGGATGTGTGTGAGAGATAAAGAGAGAGTATGAACAAGAAGACACACACATATGTGTATGTGTGTGTGTTTATGATGTTTGTCACAATGCCATAAATGCCAGCCACCGGACATGTTACACCGAATCAAGCAAGGTAAAGAGTCGTATTAATTCAGCACTTTCCACATGAGCTTCAGATACTTTTACATATGAAAAGAAAGAAAATAAAAGTCATGCGTACTTACTACTTCAACAGCCATAATTAAATATATCATCTACCAGTTTTATGAGGCCTTTTGTTTTGAACTAACATTGGTTTGCACTTCTACTTTAAAATAGTGTTGTCTTCTTCTTCTTCTTCTTCTCTCGTCTTCTTCTTCAACTTACATAGTCATTATAGTTCAAACCTGCAGATAGAGTTCGCCTCTATTCCTCTCTGTTCCTAGTTCTCCAGTTGGTGACACCAATTTATATCCTCTTTTATGTTGTCTTTCGTCTTCGTCTATCTCTTGGTGTTGTTTCCTTCATCTCTTGTGCATACATGATTTTCATTTGTCTTTTCACTTCCATTATTTTTACAAGGCCAAACTAGAGTAGTCTGTTCAGTTTCCTGACATGTGTAACTCGTTGTGATCTAAATAAGCTGTTCAGTTCAATGTTATTTCTAGCTCTACATTCTCCACTGTTGGTATCCTTTATGAGCTATACGATTCTTCTTATGATCTCATTCTCAAGGATCTGCAACTAATGTTCATATTTCTTTATTGTTCCCTTACTTGTTTCTTACTGTGTTCTCTTAAAATGTTTAAATGTCATGAACTAGCAGACAGATGAATAAATATATATTTGATTTGACATATAGGAAAAACGAAGTCCACAAAATAAAAGTCGAATTAAAAGCTTAAAAACAATTGATATGATCTTCATTCAGTGTTTTCCTTATTTTGCATTTACAGTATTAATTTTGGGAGTCTATTCTTTTTCTTCGTTCGTTCATATCCTACTAAATTTACTCATGTGGTCTTCGATAGGTCCCGTGGTCCAGTGTGGTCCCCGAAATTACCACACGTTATCCCCGAGAGGACTACAAGAGGTTAAGAGTATCACAGTGCTTGGGCATGTATTCTCAGTGAGTCTTAGAAGTGGGATTGCGTAACACCGTGGTTTTCGTTGCACCAGTTTAGAGTTGGACTTTATCCACGGAAAACCTCGACATGTTTTGGGATATCTGTGTATCCCCGCCGGGTGAGAGATGATTGCCCATCCAGTTCAGCGTTGGACTTTCTCATCGGAAAACCTCAGCGTGATTAGGATACGCATACATCCCAGCCGGTTGAGGGGTGGTTGCCTATCTAGACTGCCCTGGTCCAGTGTCTCCGACTTCAGCATTTTGTGGTCGTGGCCGTTACCCTTCCTTGTTGTGACCAGGACGAACCACTAGTAAGTTTCACCCCTGGGTTTAGCCGGTTTTTGGCGTATTATCCCATTATAGGCGTATTTAGGACGTGACCGATCTCTAGAGTGGAGGTACCGTGACAGGCGTAGCCATCAAGCTTCACCCCTGGTTTAAGCCGTTTTAAGCATGTTTCACCAGTATGGGTATATACTGGACGTGGCCGGCCTCTAGAGCAGAGGTGCTGTGGTACGCGGCATCCGAATAATCTAGCCAGCAGTGATTTTGGGAGTCGAAATATAGAACAAATATACGTCTCTCTTTCTTTATTCTCTACTTTTATCTAAACACAATGTTAGGTATATTCGAGTCTTATAATATTATATAAAACTTAACTAGTGTCATTTTAGATATTCTTTTAGTACAGGTGATTCGCAAAGGCAAAAACAGTACACATTTCTAGTATTCATAATGTGATCTCTCTTTGAAAGAGTATGACAAGATGTGATGTGCTGGTTAGCTTTCCCCAATATCAGGCATCAATATTTCGAAAATCTTCATACAGAAATACAGTAGTATTATTCAGATTTGAGAAAATATTTAGTCTTTGGGTTGTTATTATTGTATGATTATTAAGAGTAAAATATGCGATATGCTCTTCTCTTCAGAACAGAATTACAGAATAGTTCTGACCATTTCTTTCTTGCGAGATATGTTTATGTGCTAATGCAGAATTAGAGAGTAACCGAGGATAGTCATCATTTGCAAACGCTTCAATAAAACATAATTAGCATTGACCTCGCGTAATATGAATTAATTCGAGTAGTTTTATCGAAAACATAAAAAATATACGATATTGGTGCTTGCTGACTGAAAGGACATCGTAGGTGGATCGAGAGAAAAGAAGAGAGGTAGAGAAATATGCACATCATGAATTAGATAAAATACAACAATAAAGAGTTTTAAGAATAACCACCAAGATTAAATGAGGAGCAGAATTATGTATGACTAACACTAGCGTGAAGTAAGTAATAATGTATACATTAATTCTTTTTGTTATATGCAAGAATGCAGCTCTCTTAAAAGAAATAGGTTAAATATTTGTATGCAAAGAAGAAAACCAGCAGAACATAGGTTTACATTTAGAAACAGAAAAGAAACAATGTCAAATATGTTAACTGTTCTAACGCAGTCACAAATAAGGCAAAAGTACAAAAGTTGTGTTTTTTGTGCAGCAGAAAGACAGATATATATTGTTCAACTTTTTTACAAAAGGCTAGAAAGACAGAGGAAAATGAGCAGAAACAAGAATGACAGACATAACTATGAGCACGTATAAGTGAAGAACATTCAGATCTGAATGCAAAGATGCAAATAATGAGTAATTATTACTCGAACCAGCGTTTATTTTCATGCATATCTCAAACAATTTGCCTGGGTGTATTGTATGATCAGCGTAAAATATATGAACTTTTCTATATCGTACTAGATTTTATGTCGTAATATTTATTGTTATAGCTGTCCGATTCGTGCACTTTTGTCTGTCAGTTGTATCCAAGTGCAGTGAATTTTTGCATTTCTAACTTGGTGCGCACTGACATGCACATGTGAATTATTTTCTTTCATTGATTTTTGCCAGATTTGCTTTTCTGTTATTTAAATGATAATGTGTTGTATGGCTGATGTCGATAATTGTTGGTGTCTTGATGTGTGACATTCTTGGTACAATATATAAGACGATTTATTGTTATTATTATTATTATTATATTAATGGAAATCTCAATTAAAAATACAAAATAATAATACAGTTATACAAATAAAATACTAAAGATGCTAACGAATACTAATACAGTTAAAGAAATAACAAATTTAGCAAAGCTGAAACCATATTAATATCAAGTAAAGACCAAAAGCAAAGATGGGCCGAACATTTCCAAGAAAAACGTAATGGACCACACCCAAAGAATTGATAAACTTTGAAACCGACTTACCAATCCTACAACTAAATGCCAACCTAGATTAAATTACATTGGATGAAACTGTAACAGCAGTGAATCTTATGGCTAACAAAAAGGTGCAGGTGAAGATGAAATAACACTCGGAATGTTAAAACTGTCAATAGTGACAACATGAGACAACTAGAGAGAATGTTTAATAAAATTTGGAACGATAAGTTCCCTTCTAAATGGAAAAAAATGAATTATTGTTACGACCAGTAACCTTAATATCAGTTGTGTCAAAAGTATTTTCCGAGGTCATTCTGAATAGACTTAAAGATATAGTGGATACTGCAATGTGAGATGAACAAGCAGGATTTCGAAAAGGGAGAATCTGTCTCGATCAGATTTATACTCTAAGAATAATACTTAAAGAGCATATTGAAAAGCAGAAACCATTAATACTTAACTTCATAGACTTTATAAAGGCATTTGATAGCATACACATAGAACCAAGGTGGAGAATTTTAAGTCGTATATAATCTAAAACTGTCAACATCATTAAGAATCTCTACAGTGCACATGTATCAACATAGCAGAAGAAATGAGCGAATTGTTCCACATTGAAACAGGTGTAAAATATAAATGTATACTATGTCCTTTGCTTTTGGAATTGCCATATACTTCATAATGAAAAAATGCTGCACAGGTAAAACAGGTATTGACTGGGTACATGGGACCCACCAAGAAGATTTTGATTTTGCTTATGACATAACTCTTTTCAGTGACAATGAGAAAGCTATTCCATGCAAGAACAACAGATACCCTGTCTTCAATAACTAGCAAAATAGTATTTGAAATTAACAAGGAAACAACAAAGATATTAATAGTGAAACTTGCCATCAATCAAAAATGAAAAATATACTTAGAAGTGGCAGCTGTTGAACAAGTAAAAAATGAGCATACCTTGGCAGATACATAGACCAAGATGGTTATATCATAATATAAGCTGGAATTAGAATTGCAAAAGCAGCACTGACCTTCAAGTTTCTTGAGAACATATGTCATTCAAAAGTTATAAGCACAAAAACCAAGTTAAGATTATTCACCCTCATTTACGCATGCGAAAGCTAGAAAACAACTAAAGAAATAGACAAACAAATTAGACTCGTTTGAAAACAAATGTCTAAGGAAAATAATCGGCATAAAGTGGGAATAATAAAAGAACAGCTCAGAGAACAACAACACGCCTTATAGGTGATCAGGAAAAAGGAGATGGGCATATGTCGGTTACGTGATGAGAAGAAACAGTCAGAGAATCTCAAACAAACTATCAAGTGGAACACAACAGGAAAAAGTGGTCAACCATGTGAAACTCTAAAGAGGAAATTGTTAAGAGAGGCCAGTTTAACAGGCATAAAATCCTTTGATGAGGTTGAAAACTCGCCGAAAATAGAAAAACATGGCGAATTACCTTGCCAGCCGTATGTGACGTTTAACGGCAAAGGAAGGATACAAGATATAAGATAAGATTAAAATAATCTCCACACCTGTTTAACATCTACGTCGAAAGCATCATGAGGAATGTTAGAGAGGAACAGGAAAGATATAATTTTACTCTGTCAACATCGGAGGCCATCGGATTCCATAAATAAGATACGCCGATGACAGTGTCCTTCTGGCGAACAGCTCAGCAGGACTGCAACAGTTTCTTCTCTCAACCAAAAGACGCAGCGAAGCTTAGAAACTTTTTTTAAACACCAACAAAACCAAAGTAATGAAATAAACAAAATGAGAAGCAAACCCAAACTACACTGGACCATCAAGAGCTTGAAAATGTAAATAAATATGAATACCTATGTTCAAACATCAGCATCAATGACGACTGCGCAGTGAAAATGAAAATAAGAATTACAATAAAATCTCATAAACTAGCACACATGAGGAGTCTGTAACAAGGTACCAACAAGAAAACAAATGTATCCTTACTAAGAGGTCATATATTCCCAGTGGCAACATACGGATGTCAAACATGGTTATTGTGGGGGGGGGGGTGTTAATTTCTTAAAAGCATATAGGGATATGGTGTTAGTGTATTTTCATTGACATGTCATCACACTAGAGGATAATGTGGGAAGCATCACACCTGGCCGCGTTTATCTTCCCCAACTCCATAAGAAAAAGGGAAACCATTTTATAGCTATGTGACTGGGACGCCTCCGCCCGGATTCAAACCCCCGATCTTCGCCACGAGAGACTGGTAAACTAACCATTTTGCCACTCCTACGCCTTGATGTGAAGCATGAGCAATTAACAAATCACTTGGAAAGAGAATAAAAGCAGTTGAAATGACATGTTATAGAAGGGCACATAGAATATCATAGACAGAATGAAAATGAAATAAAGAGATCCTGATAGGCTTACATGCCACAGAAAAGTGGCTCGTTAACACCATCAAAATTAGAAAGCTGAAATACGTCAAGCACATCAAGAGAGAATACCACTTGTAGAGGTAGACTGTAGATGCACAGTGTCTGGCAAAAGAGAAAAGGGGCGACCTTACCATTCCTACATTTAATAGTCATATTTGTCTATTATTTTCGTAAACGGTTATCTCAAAACATATACGGTTATCTCAAAACATGATAAAGACTAAAAAAATAGATATAATTTCAACAAAAAAAAGACTTTTTTCATATCAGAATGTGAATGAGAGAAGGGCGTTGGTAAACATTTGTCTTTTTCCTCCAGTTTCTCGTCTCTTTGTAACTTATATCTGTTTGTGAGGTTACAGAATGTAGCTTTGGGAAGTTAGTGTCTCCTACTAATAATTGTATTTTACTTTAATTAGCTCTAGTTTTCTATATCTTCAGTAATATGCAGCACTGTTTCTTCTTAGAAAATATTCCCCAAAGCGTGTCCCTGTATTTACTGCTCATATGATAATAGATAAAAATATTTGCTGAGGAGTTTATTGACTCCAAAACAAGGCTGAGGCCAGAGAGCATTACTGTAATGTTAAAATGTTTACCTCCTATAAAAAGACTTGGTTCAAACGCCACGGCTAACATGCTTATGTTAACCGGAATAAAGCAGACAATAAACAAAGTGGACATCATCACAACCATCCTGGCTACTTTCTGGTTACGATTGTAGATCCGGTCATCTTGTGTGTGCGTGGACTTCTGTCTCCATTTCGTTGCTCTTTGTAGTCCCATTACTAGAGTTACTGTTGAAGCGACAATGATGGCAAACGAAGTCAAAGGGCTAGTGAGATTATTAAATACAAAGGAAATTTTCTCCACTATTTCCCGATCTTTCATTAAGACAAGGCCCAACATAGTCCTGTTTCGGGATGGAACGAACTAAACAATTATCCGCTAACATCACATCTCTAGGTGTTTAATGATAAAATGGTGTTAAATGTCCAAATCGTCTTGAAAAAACAAGTACAGAAAGTTTTAGAATTACGCCGAATATATTTAACAACAATGAGATCGAAATAATACTTTAGCTTTCTAAACACACTCTCTTTCTAAAGCGTGTGCTGACAAAAGCTGAGCTACACAATGTACTGAGAAACATTATTATTAACCTTTGGACAAAAAATATGTGTAAAGTTATCACTTCGTTTCCATTCATATCTGGCTCATTAAGTGGATGAGAAAGGAAAGGTGTGGTTCACTATTCACATCATTGACAGACCACAGGAATACTATAAATACATTCTTGCTTCATGCTAGAACGACATTAAGCAAGTAGTCATAACATAAAGTTGTTCGAAAAAAAAATATTTTCTACAAAATCGAATACTATACAGCTGACGTAGACAATGGATGTCAAGGATAGAAAATCGATTAAATGAAGCAATATTTGGATTTCAGCAGAAACACTGCTGACGCAGCAGAAGAGATTACATTAAAGAATGAAAGAACAAAACACAATTTACAGGGAATGCCAAAAGATATTTAGTATTTCTTTTAAACCTATCGGCTTTTAATATTTTAAAATTGAGGGAACCTGTGATTTTGACCTGCAGCATAGTAATGAGGAAAGGCAACTGCTGTATTAAGTGTCAAATTATAATAGTTCTTATTTGTAAGAGAACTGAAGAATAATCACGTATACATGATCACAAAATAACGTTTTGATATAAAGTTTCTTATTGTCATACTGGCAAATACAGAAACAAAGTAACTGATTTCTATTATGAACCTTCAGCGGAGTCATGATACACAAACATCTTTCCAGTGTGATTACAGCTGTGATCCAGTTAGTCACTCGAGAGAAAGCAAAGTGTGGCATGATGACAAACAGATAAATAACTTCCATGAGATCAAATGACCACTCTCCATCTCTGATTGATGGAGTCATGCAAATGTTTATCCAGCTTAGTGTTATGAGACAGCCAAGGTCTGAGACAGACAGGCCTATGTGAAACAAATATATTGATATTTTAGAACAAGAAATCATCAGAAAGAATGAAAAAAATCACTTCTGCATAATACAACTTCTTACCATTCACAAAAGTTTTTTAAAAAACTTTTAAAATGCTAAATAATTTGAAACTTCAACAACTTTCAACTTCATCTCTCCGTGAATATTTTTCAGTCTCCCTAACATATTAAAATATTACAATCGCTGATTACTGTTTCCATCAGCTGAAAGACATACATCTTAAGACTATATACAAACTTTTTTCTGCTTTATTTGAAGCTGTCATTTATAGTTGAATAACGCCGTTTTCAGAGAGATTATTTCCAACATAGTGTAGTAGTAATACTTAAAATAAGCTATTTCATAGTCTAGTAACACTGCTTTGCAATATAGTGTAATGTTTCTGAGATCATGTCTCCGCGAACATGTAGAACTAGTTTACTGAAATATTTCATATTTCATACCTAACAGACTAACGTTGACAGAGTCTTTGAAACCTTGCTTGACAAAACACATGATGTTAATGATGTTTGTAGCAATACCAAAACAGTCAATTGTCTGACACACAACACAGTAGACAACCCAGGTAAAGAGTCGCATAGTCTCTTGGCTGATAAGGGTCGCATCGTGTTGTGATCCGACCTCAACAGAAAAGTTTGTTTTTCCAGACAAATCAGAAATCATAATTAAAAATGACTCCAATGCAAAATCCTTTTTCCGGAATATAATTTTAACACTCCTTATATGAACTGTATGTTTCTATTATTAAAAATATTGACTATGTATAAGTAGATATCAAGGTCAGACAAATCAACTCAAAGAGAAAAAAAACATATACCGACGTATACAAACATAGAACTGAAGAATTTTGCCACAGACAGAATTGAATTTAGGATTTGTCGATAGATGAACATTGTAGATGAGTGAGTACATCGAGTTACATGCTAGTGAAAAACTAAATGAGAGACTGAAAATATGCTTCGGTTATAGATAAATGTGTACAACACATAACATCATAAAATGGAGGTAATAACACATATGAGTGCATATCTTTGTGTGTGAGAGAGATATAAAGAGGGAGACCTAGAGGGATCATCTGGGCAAGAGCAGAAAAAAAGAAGGCAAGGGACGGAAATTTGTGGAAAACCCTTGCGGAAGACCCATGCGACCTGGGCACTTAAGGTTCAGAGAGAGAGAGAGAGAGAGAGAGAGAGAGAAAGAGAGAGAGAGAAAGAGAGAGAATAAACAAGAAAACACACATGCATATTTATGTATTTATGTGTGTGTGGCTGTGCGTGTGTGTTATGATGTTTGTCACAATAGGCAGGTAGGTAAAGGTCGTATTTCTTCAGTACTTACCACATGAACTTCAGATAATTTTAAACATGAAAATAAAAGATAGAAAAAAAAACAGGTTCTATGAACCTAATACTTCAAGACCCATAATGAAATATCTACCAATTTTATGAAGTTATATTTTAATAATATCATTGGCTCGCACTTCTACTTAAGAATATTGTTGTCTTCTTCTCCGTCTTGCACGTCTTCTTCTTTAGCTTTCCGAGCCATTAAACTCATTTCTGCATATAAAGTTCATCTCTGTTCCTTTCTATTCCTAATCTTCTCCCTCCAGTTGGTGACACCAATTTCTTTTATATCATCTTTTATGTTGTCTTTCCGTCTCTGTCTTCGTCTATCTCTTGATGTTGTTTCCCTCATCTCTTGTGCACACATCATTTTGTCTTTTCACTTCCATTCTTTCTATAAGGCCCAACCAGAGAAATATCTGTTCGATTTCCTGACATTTATAACTCGTTGTGATTTAAGTAAGATATTCAGTTCAGTGTTGTTTCTAGCTCTCCATTCTTCACTGATGTTGTTATCCTTTAAGGACCAAACGATTCTTCTTAGTATCATGTTCTCAAATGTCTGCAACTGGTGTTCATCTTTCATTATTGTACCCCAGCTTGTTCCTTACTTTGTTCTCTTAAATTTTTTAAATGCCATGAACTAACAGACAGATGAATAAATAGATATTTGGTTGAACGTGTAGGCAAAAACGAAGTACATAAAATAAAAGTAGAATTAACAGTGTAATAACACTTAAGATCTTCTTCTTCGTTCGCAGTAACACTTAAGATGATCTGCATTAAGTTTATTTCCCTTATTTTGCTTTTATAATCTTAATTTTGGACGTTGAAATATGGAACAGATATATGTCGCACTTTCTTTATTCTCTACTTTCATCTAATCACACTGTTAGGTAGCTTCGAGTCTTATAATATTATATTCACCTTAACTAGTGTCATTTTAGATGTTATTTTAGTACAGGTGATTAGCAAATAAAAACCGTAAACAGTTTTTGTATTGATAATGTGATGTTGAGTATGATAAGATGTAATTTGCTGGTGAGCTTTCCCCAATATCAGGCATCAGTATTTCGAAATCTTCATACATTATCGTATGCCTATTAAGACTAAAATATGCTCTTATTTTGAGAACATAATTACAGAATAGTTCTGAGCATTTCTTTCTCGTGAGGTATGTTTATGTGCTAATGCAGACTTACCCAGTAATCCAGACAATCACCATTCGCAAACGCTCCAATAAAACATAAATACCTATAATTAGCATTGACCTCGCGTAATAATATTTAATTCGTGTAGTTTTATCCAAAACAAACAAAAATAAACGATCTTGGTACTTGCTGACTGAAAGGATGTCGTACCTGGCTCGAGTTAAAAGAAGAGAGGTAGAGAAATATGCACATCATGAATCAGATAAAATACAACAATATAGAGCTTTAGGAATCCCCACCCAGGTTAAATAATTGAGTATAAGTATGTATTAATAACACTAGCGTGGAGTAGGTAATAATGTATACATTACTTCCTTTTGTTATATGCAAAATTCAGCTCTCTTAAAAGAAATAGCTTAAATATCTGTATGCGGAAGAAGTTAAACAGCATAACGCAGTTTTACTTTTAGAAACAGTAAAGATTTAATGTCGGCTATATTAACTGTTCTAACTCAGTCACAAATAAGGCAAAAGTACAAAAGTTGTGTTTTTTATTCAACAGAAAGAAGACAGAGATATATGGTTCAAATTTTTACAAAAGGACAGAACGGCTGAGGAAAGTTGGCAGAAACAAGAATGGCAGACATAACTATGAGCACGTATAAGTGAAGAAAATACAGGAGTAAATGAGGAGATGTAAATGAAAACGATATCCGACTAAGCGACACGAGCAACAACACTCCTATAATATGTCAAAAGACAAATTAGAAAGTTAAGAAAGTAAATAGATGATGTGATATAATAAATGTCTTATATTAACTGTAGTGAAACACAACTTGATTAAGTAAGAAAAAAATACTAGCTATTCAGTTCTTAGTGTCAGAGAAGGAAATGATTTTTTTTCTTCGCATGATAAAATCTGAATCTGTTTCATAGAAACAGAGAAAAAAACAGTGATAGAAAGTAATAATTAGATAGAATAATGTTATTATTTGTTCTCAGTCTGTACAAGACGATACCGGTGTAAAGGGAGATTAAAACTAAGCAATGTTATCTAAAGTTGCTGCTTGATTATAATGCCGGTCGTATTATGCTTTTCAAGTGTTAAACAGTCTGAGTAAAGCTGGACAATGATAGAAGAACTTTTGACGAATATGTTTCTTTTTGTATGTTTTCGCATAACACTATAAACAGTATATTGTCTTTAATGCATATGACGTGAAGAAAAATCCACCCTAGCATGTTTTTAACATATTTAGTTATATGACTTGTATGAAACTGAGTAGTTCACACATTATTATACAATTTGTGAGTATATTTTTTGTGTGGAATGGCACTATAACATACAATACACGTACATTTTGAAAGAGTGACTAGCATGGTCTTACACTTCTCGTTGATAATAAGTAATTATTACTCTAACCAGCGTTTATTTTCATATATCTCAAACAATTTTGTCTGCGTGTATTGGGTGATCTGCGTAAAATGTATGAACCTGGTTATATCGTACTATATTTTACATTGTAATATTTATTATTACACACTGTCTGACTGGTGCACTTTTGTCTGTCAGTAGTATCCAAGTACAGTGAATTTGTTTAATTTCTAATTCTGTACGCACTGACATGCATAGGGGACTTTTTTTTTCCTTTCATTGTGAAACAGGCGTGAAACAAGGATGTATACTATCTCCTTTGATTATTGGAATTGTCATAGACTTCATAATGAAAACATGCTGCACAGGTAACAGGTATTGACTGGGTACATGTGGCCCAATTAGAATATCTTGAGTCTGCTGATGACTAGCTCTTATCAGTGACAATTTTAGTTCTATGCAAGACTAAACAGATATATTGTCTTCACTGGCTAGTAAAATAGGACGTGAAATTAACAATGACAAATTAATGAATCTTCCCCTTAATCAAAAAGGAAAAGGGACAGCTATTGAAGAAGTGAACCAGTTTGCATACCTTGGCAGCTATATAGACCAGGTTGGTGACACAAGAATGTAAGTTAGAATTCTAATTACAAAAGCAGCGTCGACCTTCAAAATCTTGAGAACATATGGCACTCAAACGTTATAAGCACAAAAACCAGTTTAAGACTGTTCAATTCAAATGTAATATCCACTCTCATGTATGTATGCAAAAGCTGCAAAACAGCTAAGGAAATATACAAAAAATCTAGACTCTTTTGAAAACAAATGTCAAAGGAAAATACTCAGCGTAAAATGGAAACGTTCAAGAACACCGCAGAGATAAGGCAAATGATTGAACAACAATCAGTCTCATGGGCGATCAATAAAAGGTGATGCACATATATCGGTCACGTGATGAGAATAAACAGAGAATCCCAAAACAAGCTATAAAGTGGAACACTGCAGGTTGAAGAAAAAGAGGTCGACCACGTAAAAGTCCAAATAGGACATTGTTAAGAGAAGCTAATTTAGAAGGCATAAAATCCCTTGATGAGTTTGAAAAGCCCACCGAAAACAGAAAAACATGGCGAAATACATTGCGACGTTTAACCGCACGGGAAGGATATAAGATATTCGACACAAGATAAAATTATAACTTATACCTGTTTAACATCTACTTTGAAAACATCATGAGGAATGTAAGGGAGGAACAGGAAACAGGTAAATTTTACTCTTTCAACATCGGAGCCATCGAATTCCAGAAATAAGATGCCCCGATGATATTGTCTTTATGTCAAACGTCTCAGAAGGACTTCAACATTTGATTCTCTCAACCAAAAGACACAGTGAACCTCAGAACCTATTTTCAAAAACCAAGGTAATGATAGCTGACAAAATGAGAAGCAAACCCAAAACTACATTGGGCCATCAAGAACTTGAAAATGTAAATTAATTTAAATTTCTGTGTTCAAACATCACTGCCAATGGCGATTGAGAAGTGGAAAATACAAGAAGAATTGGAACTGCATCTCAGAAACTAGCACAAATGAGTATATAACAAGGTATCAACAAGAAAACAAAGGTAGCTTTACTAAGATCTTATATATAATCACGCATGGCCAACTTTCCTTCCCCAACTCCAGAAGAAGTCGGCTACCCATTTCTACAGCTGGGTGACTGGGGCGCCTCCCTCCGCATTTGAACCGCGGATCGTCGCCATGAGAATCTAGTCCACTAACCTCTTCGCCACTCAGACCCCTTGATGTGAAACATGGGCACTTAACAGATTAACAGAAAAAAGAATAACATCATTTGAAATGACATGTTATAGGGGAGCATTTAGAATATCATGGATAGAATGAAAATCAAATAAAGAGATATTGATAGGATTACGTATCACACAAAGCTGACTCGTTAACACCATCAAAATGAGAAAGCAAGAGATACGTCGGCCACATCACGAGACACAACTGCTTGGAGAGGTAGATAATAGAAGGCATAGTGTATGGCAGAAGAGAAAAAGGACGACCTCGACGTAGATCGACTCAGGATATCGCGGAAAGTCCGAATGTATCATTGCAAGTCGTCGGTCGACTTGAGCAAATACGTATTTCGCTCAAAGAATCTGTGAGAAGAACTCCGTTCGGGAAAGGACGTGTCACATGAATGAATGAATTATCATTGTTCTGAATATAATTATTATTATATATTATATAGTTATTATGATTATCATTATCATTATAGTCATCATTATTAGTAATTGACTATTTTTCTTCATTAAAGCTGATGGGCAAATTGTTGTGTATTTATACTCAAAATATCATTATTCTAGTACTGTGGTGTCATTATCTCAGGATCTCTAACATAAATAACGCACCATGTCTTCATTGAATAAAACATGTAAAAATGTATTGACTAATGGTGTCTGCAAAATGTTGAAACTAGACCCGTTATGTCATGATTAACCTGATCTCAAGTTTTCCCTTGTGCTGCCCAGAGATAAGATAAAGATTGTTGTGTTCTGATGATCTGGAAAGGTGTACTGTTGTTGCTATTCTTCTTAGTCCACCTAGGCAATGCTCTCTGCTTCTGGTTAAACTCTGTTCAGCTAAACATCTTTTATGAAACCATTTATGTTTGTTTTTTTCCAGGTTATATTTTTCACTGCCTGGTGTAATGTGTAAATCATCATCATCATGTTGGTCGTGTTCAGTAAGAACGTTCTCGATATTGATTCTCCAGCTTCTTCGCTCCGTCGCCTAGATGGCGAACTCAGCCAACCTTTATATTGTCTACTCTTGCATGTCATTTTCCCATCAACATCCCTGTCTATATGGTGCTCATGTTCCTTTCACCTCACCTTCTAGTATAGTCTTCCGTCTGTTATTATGTCTTTTGGTGTGTGCAAAATACTTGTTTTCTTGATCCTAATGTATAAATGCTTATATTTGTGTCAGTGTTTCTTCCATCTAAAAATGTTTTGTTTTAAAAATTATATTCATACCTTACTGCAGCAAATCTTAGAATGATTTCTCTAGGATGGACAGTGAGATGTATGCCTCGGTGTTATGCCCAGTGCCGGAGTTTAGAAGAAGTTAGTGCACTTGTCTCTCATAGCTTAGGTGGCTGGATCAAGTCCGACTAAAATGATTCCATTCACTCAGTTGTAGAAATAAGCGTTCAGCTCTGCATTCTCCGCGGTGGTCATTGCTTGAAGAAAATACGAACACGGACACCATGTCCCCTAAGCCCCGTTTTGGTATAAAAGAGACACATTCGTCCTGTTGTTGTAGCCTCATCTTACCATTTCCTTTCTTTGTACTCTTTCATGAGGTTTACATTGTATAAATATAAATAACTGTAAACTGAAACAAAAACTTTACAGTTTGATATAAGCATTTCTTTTTTCCCAAAATAGTTTCGTTTCTTCAGTTTTAGAGATCTACAATAATCATCCAATGCAGATCTACGAACATCATAATTCATCAACGAGTCTGCAGCTCTAGAATGAGCCTGAAATTCCACCCCCGAGTGACTAGAAATTCTCAGACTGGATTCGAGTCTCAGACCTAACGCTGTTACAGATACTCGTAACTCCAAACAGGTAATAAATATCTGTATGCTTCTGTAATTCTCCATTTTAATATTCATCCCTAGGCTTTTAATTTTTATTTACGAGTCCTACTTTAGAATACATTTATGTCGAGCAAGACATCGATATGTTCATCATCACCGTACACACTTTCGTAGGTAGACACACATACACAAACAAAGAAAAAAGCAAGCAGGTTTATGTTTTGTAACTTACTAAGTACTAAATTTCTCTAAAAGAGTGTCATCGATAAGTCCTATGATTGTATTCTGAAGTGTGCTATGAAAGTGAGCTATGAAACGGACTGCAAGAGCTTGCTTTGGATTATTGAAAACACGTTCAATATAGATAACCTGAACATACGTATTATCTTTCTAAATGTGACCAGTGACCAGTCATGCATTGTACAGTCATACTATTCTTCAATGGTTATCTCAAAGCATGGTAACAACTCAAAAAGTATACATAATTTGCAAAGAAGATTTTATTTTAGACCAGAATGTGGACGAGAAATGATGACATGTAAACATTACTCTTTTCCCACTAGTTTCTCGTTTTCTTGTAACTCCATATTTGTGTGTGAGGCTGCAGAAGGAGTTTTTGAAACATCATTTTCCTTTAGTTAGTGATAGTTTTCTTTATGTTTGTGTTCAGTAATCAGCAGCGCTGCTACTTCTTACAAAATAATCCCCTGAGCGCGTCCCTGTATTTACTGCTCATATGATAATAGATACAAATATTTACTGATGAATTTACTGACTCTAAAACAAGGCTGAGTCCAGAGAGCATTATTGAAATGTTAAAATGTTTACCTCCCATAAAAAGACTCGGTTCAAACGCCACCGCTAACATGCTTATGTTAACTGGAATAAAGCAGACAATAAACAAAGTGGACAGCATCACAACCATCTTGGCCACTTTCTGGTTACGACTGTAGATTCTGTCATCTTTTCATTTCGTGGACTCCTGTCTCCATTTTGTCGCTCTTTGTAGTCCCATTACCAGAGTTACTGTTGAAGCAACAATGATGGCAAATGAAGCCAAAGGGCTAGATACATTATTAAATGCAAAAGAAATATTCTCCACTATTTCTCTATCTTTCATTAAGACAAGACCCAACAAGGTCTAGTTTCTGGAAGGAACGAACGTCATCCCCAGTCTGTTCACGACGTACAGAGGAGCTGCGCTTAACGTGAAGACAGTATAGATAACGACAATGACAAACGCTGTTAGTTTTGTTGTGACGATAGATTTTACCTGGAACAAAATATGATAAAATGTGTTAGCGTTAGTTTCAAAGAATGTGTTTATATGTAAGTATGTTTTTTAAATGCACAAGAAGCCCCAGGTTTTTATCAAGAAGTCAACTAAACTGTAACAACATATAGGCAGACAGAAATAAAAAAGAAGGAAAGATAGTGAAAATAAACAGCGCATGTAATAACCCACGAAAATTGATGGATTGGAAAACAAAGAAAAATTTATTATTTCACATATTTAAGAAGCATATTGATAAATCCGGAGGAAGAGGAACATATGTTAAATTTAAAATAATCAAGGCCATGACGACATTTATGTAACTTAACAAATTATGGGCATCAAAGAACATCAAAACAGGTACCACACTCATGCTCTTTAATACAAATGTGAAAACTGTCCTACTGTATGGTTCGGAGAGATAGGTAATGACTTAGGTATAACAAGGTAGGATACAGACATTGAAGAACTACTGTCTGAGAAGACTGGCAGAACAAGAGCAGGAACGAGGAGGTTTGGGGAAAGACCAGCACAAGAGCCAGTGAAACTACACATGTCTAGAAATCTGAAGTGAATTGGCCAGACAACAGCATAAGATGGCAGACACCAATATGGAACCGCCAGGCAAGAAAAAAGAAATCAAGGAAGGCCTAGAGCGACTCGGAGTGTTGGGAAATAGTGAAAGTGCTCAGAAACAAGCAATACCAATGGGAGGAAATAAAGAACAAATCCAAAACAGGGTAATAGAGAACTAATCCAAAAACGGGAATGACTGGAGAAACTTTATCTGTGGCCTATACTCCCAAAGGGAGTGACGGGCAGCGATGACCATGCTGATTATAATGATGATGACTGTAAAACTGCAAAGAGTATGAACACATCAAATAAATACATTTGTCGAAAACTGACAACAATTTAATAGCAAACATATATCTACTAATAACATATTTTTACAGGCACTACTTTTAACATCCACAACAGCTAAACAGAATATTTTTTTTCGGAGACACTAATCTAAATGCTGGAAAACTATTAAACATTACACTGTAAACTGAATGTCAGTGAATAATGTGAAACCTGTCAGTGAGAAGAAAACATTGTCGGTGCAAAGATTACATTGTAAACCTATCATATAGAAGAAAACTTAATGAAAAATATAATATTGAGACTGTATAAAACAGAACAAAACTATAACTGACAGTATCCATTCTTCAGAAAAAAAAAACACTTTAAAAGAAGTCATTTCACCACTAGATACTGGATACAACCTTTATCTGGATACATTCTTTATCAGACGTCTCTGGAACTACATCGGCCATGTACTTAAAATTAACGAAAAATGACTCCAACACCAAGTATTTACGTGGTCACCAGGGGGTAAAGAACGCGTGGGAGACCCGAAGGCACACTAAGAAGAGTTATCACCAAGGAGTGTTCTACAATGCTTATCAGAAACACCGAAGATCTAAAGCAAGTAGCAAGGAATCACCAGACATGGAGAGCCTTGTCTTCCGCCCTATGCGCCGCCTTTGGCCCAAGAGGATCAACTAACTGACTAATTAACTAATTAACTAACTAACTAACTAAATACCTAACTAACTAACTAACTAACTAAACTAAACTAACTGGATACACCCTAGCTCTGATGCTGATCTCGGGAGCTGCTTCATTACAATCGGTGCATGCCCGTGTGCGTCCTGAATTCGACATCCAGAGAGACTTTAGCGTTTTGGGTGATATAAATACTGTGTTAGTTGTAAATTGTTCGTGCCCTGGCTCACTGATGGGATTTGCTTCCACTTTCTTTAGGGACAAGCAATTGTCTGTGGCGGGCCTAGTATGTACTTTTGATGATGCCTTTTTATGCGCTTTTTTGCGCAGAAGCTTCTATGTGCAGCTTTAAAGACTGATATACATCTTGTTTGTCCAAATTGATGTTTTCTAACGCGTTAGCCCTTGCTGCAGTTTGTCAGCAACGCTTGAGTATCCGGAATAGCATTTCCATATGATATTTTAGATCTGCGTTTTGGATATTATGTCCAACTACTCTCTTCTAAGGGTACAGTGGTCTAACTTTCTTAACAGACTTTGAGAAACGGTGATGGCTGTAGCTCATTGTACTTTATGGGTCTTCAGCTAATAGAAGGATTGCGTAATAGCTTAATTTTTCAGCCCCATGCTTGAGCAGGTGCCATGGTGTGCTTCAGCCATGATCTTTAGCAGGTGTCATGGTGTGCTCTAGCCATGATCTTGAGCAGATGTCATGGTGCGCTTCAGCCATGATCTTTAGCAGATGTCATGGTGTGCTTCAGCCATGATCTTTAGCAGGTGTCATGGTGTGCTCTAGCCATGATCTTGAGCAGATGTCATGGTGCGCTTCAGCCATGATCTTTAGCAGATGTCATGGTGTGCTTCAGCCATGATCTTGAGCAGGTGTCATGGTGCGCTTCAGCCATGATCTTTAGCAGTTGTCATGGTGTGCTCCAGCCATGATCTTTAGCAGGTGTCATGATGTGCTCCAGCCATGATCTTTAGTAGTTGTCATGGTGTGCTCCAGCCATGATCTTTAGCAGGTGTCATGGTTTGCTCCAACCATGATCCTGAGCAGGTGCCATGGTGTGCTCCAACCATGATCTTTAGCAGTTGTCATAGTGTGCTCCAGCCATGATCTTCAGCAGGTGTCATGGTATGCTCCAGCCATGATCTTGAGCAGGTGTCATAGTATGCTCCAGCCATGATCTTTAGCAGGTGTCATAGTATGCTTCAGCCATGATCCTGAGTAGTTTTCCATCAGAATATGTTGCGAAACCCCACCCGCTTTCAGAACCTCTGTGTACTGATCCATCCGTATATAATATTTATAATGTCTTAAAGTTTCCAGATTTAATTATTTACAGCAGTTCGTTTTATTTCGTATTGTGTTTTCCTGTAGGCCAGTTTCGGCACTGCTGGGTCAGTCTGATGTGCACTTTAGTGAGATTTTCGTTCAGTGCATTGTTGCAGTAATTCCAGTCAAGTTCTCGAGAAGTGTGGCGGATCATTTATTGTTCGTAAGGAACGTTCCATATTCGCCGTCCACGATTTTCTTCTCTTTAATCTGTCCCCTTTTTTATTATGTATATATTCATGGAATGACTGGGTTTTGCTGTTAATGATATTAAGATATTCCCTAACTTGTGCACATTTTTTACTGATTCTGAAGTCCGTTAGACCCAGGATGTGTCACACTACACTCGTGTGTGCGTGAGAATGTGGATCTCATTGCCTCATTCTGTACCAAATCCAATTTGACAACGTGCGTGTTTTGTGGAATCGGCAAAACTACGTCATAATCTATTTTTGGTGAAAAATTTAGAATTCTCATAGCGATATACAGAGGGACAGAGATATATTCAGACAAACGGACAGACAGACGGATAGACAGACAAACGGACAGACAGACAGAAGGACAGATGGACATATAGACAGACAGACAGACAGATAGATAGATAGATAGATAGATAGATAGATAGATAGATAGATAGATAGATAGATAGATAGATAGATAGATAGATTTTATTTACCGTGGTAGTGATCCAAGATTTATTTATAAAAAATAAATAATATGTACATATAACTGGATATCCCTTTCGTTCAATAATAATGTGTTTTAAATGTCTCACAATATTATGTAAACATTGTCAGAATCGCGACATTTACGTCTAATGCTTGTAAAGAAATAGTCGTTATGGCTTTAATTGTTCCTCTCTCTGAGAAAGACTGACACACGGTAGTTAAGCCTATTTACATAAAGTATCTATTAGTTTCGTCATATTTCCTTACGGTTAATAAAAGTAAAGATAAATAATTTGTTGCATTTTACAGAATATTATCATTAATCGATATGCTATTATTTGTTCTCCATTTTAATGCTTACTATTATGAATTATTTTCAGACCTCGTTTGAGAATATATATATATATATGTATATATACATATGTATATATATACATATGTATATATATATATATATATATCATATTTATGTTTTGCTATGTGCTATTTCATAGCGATAAACAACTCTAGTCCACGTCCCTTTTCATATCCTCAGTGTCTAATTAGGTTATTCATATTTTCAAATACCCATGTCTGCCTGACACCTCAAGAGAAAAGAAAGAATGGGAACACACAGTATAGGAAAACTAATGGAAGCGAGGGAGACATGATTAACACTTTCTCAAGACAGGATTGCCTGGAGAACCTTTGTTGATGTCTTATGCCCCATTGGGAGTACAGAGACTTAATGACGGTGATGATGATGACTACTTTAGATATCTTTTACACCATGTTGCCAAGAGCAACCTTTATGATATTAATATATATATGGGCATGTAACACCAGCGAGAGGTAATAAAATAAAGCAAGACATAATGCTAAATAGAGGATAGTATTGTAAACAAACTGCAACTGACATTAGAATATATTCCAACACTGAAAAACTAAACGATTCTCACATATTAAACTTCTTCTACAAACAGATGCGGTAAAAAAAGAGAACAAAATTTTCCAAGAGAATCAATATCAATAATTTTATGAAGGACGCTTGCAATGTTTGAAATAATACCTACGTCAGTATAAACGTCAGCAACAAAAAAAAAGCATTGTAACCAAACTGAACCAAATATTATTTAAATACTTTATGTATGTGTACGATGAATACCAATTGAGGAAATATAGCATTTTTAATGTAATATTTTGTGCAGATGAAAAATACAGCTACCAGCGCATCCATGAAAATAAAAGCTGGGATCTTGACAAAATGAAGTGAAGGAAAAATAAATCCCAGCTGATAAAGAGAACATCAAGAATATATTTCATCAAGCTCGTGTTTACCACAACAAGAAACAGTCGGTGGACGATACGTATACACAAGCGTGGGGTATGATCAAATGAGCAATCACAACGGAGAGATATTTCCGTCGGAGGCAAAACTCAAAGAGAATACACAGTGCCTATGCTGCGTGTGGTACATGCATGTTAGGTATTATAAAGGAACTATTGCACTATGTCTAAAGCACTGTTTCTTACCGCAGTTGTATTTATCCCAGAGTAATCTTTACATATTGTTCAGGAAACTGTTTCTATTATGTCTTGCATCGTCGTTGTGATCGTAACTGTTACTACTTTCATAGAATTGTTATAAACATGCTACGGATCGCACAAACACTCCTTTCAGTGACTATGTGTAACAGGTTAGAAATGATATTTGATAATGATCATAATGATGATAATGAATTGGTGGATGCAATACTTTATTCAAACTCTCATACACGGGTTTACATCTTTCTTGAAAACATTTTTTTCTGTCATGGCGTTGACGTTCAGGCGCCACAAACATAAATAACTTTTTTTCCCTTTTGGGAGAGGGTCACAGGGGAAAATATGCGAAGAAAACGAAACCGCGGAGAAAAAAGAAGATAGAGAAACTATTATCGAAATGTTCATAATGCATTACACGCTCATTACGACATAACGTATTTGCAGTTATAATTTTCATAATGGAAAAGTTTAAAAATAAGTACTAACTGTACCTTTTTTACGTCTTTGCGTAGACATTTATACAAGGGTGTATTTTTAAAATATATCTCCAATGAAGTGTATCTAACAACATTCTTCTGTTGCATTATTTACAGTTTGTGACTATGAATTTATGAGCACTTCAAGTCAGAATGTTATCTTATCTTGTCTTACTTACATTTGTCTGTATGTCGCGAGAGTGTCTTTATCATCATCTTCTATGCCTCAAAAAGCATTTTCATTGGGCACGGTCGGTAGAATTGTCACCCATGATTGACTAGTATCTTAATATGTCCTCAGTTTATATTTCTTGCTTGTATGTGACCAAGTCAGCTTTATCTGCGATGTCTTCTCAAAGAATATATGTTTGGAGTGACAGCAACAGTGCGTCTGTATTTGATAATTTCCTTTTGAATACTTTACTTACTTTACTTTACCCTTGCTAATGTACTGTGAGGTATAGAGGGGAAATTCACTTAGCGATTTTTTTGGGCAACATGAGTGGCCACAGTGAGTGTTCACTACATAAGTTGCGAGTGTTACTTTGAGTTAGCAAAGTTGCTGTGCACTAGCCCAGTATCGATTCCAATATCGTAGTGACATCTTAGTGTTTACGGCATATACCCACATCTACCTGCATACGTTAGTGTGCTGAAGTCTGCTGTTGTGTACCAATCACTGTGTT
This sequence comes from Achatina immaculata, assembly GCA_009760885.1. Taxonomy (NCBI): domain Eukaryota; kingdom Metazoa; phylum Mollusca; class Gastropoda; order Stylommatophora; family Achatinidae; genus Lissachatina; species Lissachatina immaculata. The sequence goes on from CM019702.1 coordinate 56,122,112, forward strand.
CCGTCTGTCTTTGTGGGTTCAGTTGTTAAGCAGCGTTTGACGTGAACTATGAGCGAATTGTTTAAATTCTCTGTGATTCTCTCACTGGATGAAACGTTTTTTTCTTGACAAGCACGTATTTCGAGAAAAGAATACATACATCGATTTAGTGCGGGGGGCAATTTGTTGAACAATTCCCCGGAACACCCGTATCCCATCGCAATGCAATTTATAAACATATTGAGAAATTTACGAAAACAGGTTCAGTGTTAGACGCATACCGTAGTGGGAGACTATCTAAACTTAACGAGGAGAAGGTATCAAACATTTCTGACTCTATGCTTCTGAGTCCATCAAATGTTTTTCGTAAGTTAGAGCAACAGGAAGGTTGCTAGCCTATTGGGTAAAAAAAAAAATTGAAACTCTTCTCATATAAAGTAACAGCAGTCCAACAATTGCTGCCGGCGGATCAGCACGCCTAATCGCAGACTGCAGTCACGGTAGGCAGACGTGGCTAGATACCGCAGCCACAAAGATACCACTACGATACTGGAATCGATACTCGGCCAATGCACAGCAACTTTGCGAACGCCCTGTATAACACCGTAAGTTCATATGTTTTCCGGGTCTTCCCTCCTGATACGTGTCATTTAGTTCTTTGGTTGAAGGAGCTCGTCGAAGGCTGTATAGGTGTTATTCTCAATAAATGATCAAGAACGTTGTTCTTTGTTTCTCTATGTATTGTAGGCATGGTGTAGCTCCAATCAATTGTCTTATATCGCCATTTCTTAGTTTATCTCCCCTAGTGCCGTTCGCTGCTCTTCTTAGGCATCTCATTTCACACATGATTAATTTCTTTTGCTGTGTCGTAGATAGTGTCCATGTTATGAGAATTTTAGCGGAACGCTTGTATAAACATATTATTAATTAGTTGCCTCTTGTTTACGTTGGAATGGAAAGTAGCAAGAATAGGTGGTATTTAATTGCATTAGCTCTTGTTGTTGTACCATCAGTTTCTGCATGAAGTCTTCTGTACACATACATCCAACATACTTTAATGTTTCGATTTGTTGGATTTTGCTGAATTCGTTGACTTGTTTTTCTCATCAATGGATGTTATGCCCACTGAACTGGCCTCTCTTAACACTGCCCTCTTTCACGTGGTCGACCTATTTTTCTTCGACCCGTTGTGTTCCATTTAGTAGCTTGTTTGGGGATACTCTGATTGTTTCTTCTCATCATATGGACCGACATATGTCCACCATTTTGTTCGGATCATTTATGAGATAGGTGGATCTGTCTTATCACTGCGTTAATCTTGAATTCGTTCTACTCTAAACCGAGTGTTTTCCTTAGACTTTTGTTTTCGAAAGAGTCTATTTCTTTAGTTGTTTTCCAGGTTTCACATACATAAATGAGAGTGGATATTAAATGTGACTTGAATCATCTTAACATGGTTTTTGTGCTTATAACTTTTGAATACCATGTGTTCTCAAGATTCTTGAAAGTGAATGCTGCTTTTACAATTCGAATTCTAACTTCCTTTCTGGTGTCACCATCCTGGTCTATGTAGCTGCCGAGATATGCAAAATGATTTACTTCTTCACCATCTGTTCCTGTAAACTATTTTTCAATGGAACGAATTCTGATAATAAATAGGAGCTGGCAAATAAAATAAACAGCAATGTTCATGACTAATAATGTCAAATAAACTTCAGAGGTCACATAATTCGTTAATATTATCTGCTCATTTCTCCTTCTTCAGCTTTCCGAGCTTTTAAGGCTAATCACTGTAAATAAAGTTTACATCCATTCCATTCGTTTCCTAATCTTCTCTCTCCATTTGGTGACACCCATTTCTTGTATATTGTTTTCTTTTAATTTAAGAGATGACAAAATCATAATACTGCCGAAACAACTGCAGCGAGCATAATTCATACGTTCATAATGTTCTCAAGACAAACATTCATATCTTCGTTATTATTCTACTGATAACAACACTTCACAATGTATCATGTGGTCAGGTATGTTCATTCTTTGAGCTGGGGAAGAACAAGTCTATGTGACAGTTACTGACTTTCTATTCAATCGTGATTCAGCCGTGTTCACTAACTGACGGGTTCTTTTAATTATCGCTCTGGTCTTCTTGACACACCAACGAGCTTGGATTAGAGATTCTTGTCAGTTAGGCTGAGTCTCTGTGTATCTTGTCGTCTGGTCAGACCTGCAGGTTAACAAGTCTCGTTTTGGTATAGTCTCTAGTATCTGGCCCTGTTTCCAACATATCTCTAGTCTGTCTCTTTTCTGTCTCTTGTCTGTCTGCCAGAGTCCTTCAGGCGTCTTTTTGTGGTGTATCTTCTCGTCTGCTAGTTTATCGTCTGCTCTTTATTTCTCCTTTGTGACTTCTATCCGTTGCTCTCTCTCTCTCTCTCTCTCTCTCTCGCTCTCTCTAATGTGAATGATGATAAATTATGTGGTGCTGTCTTAGTTGACTTTAAAAAAGCATTTAACATGAATGATCATGAAATCCTAGTTAGAAAGCTTGCCACTTATATATTACACCCTGACTTAACAACATTTATTACACCGTTTCTTTCCAAAAGACAACAGTTAGTTTGCTTCAGAACTCTAAGTCATATTCATTAGTGGCTGATATTGGTGTTCCACAAGGATCTATTCTTGGTCATCTCCTTTTCACCATCTATATCAATGATAGTCCACTTCATCCTAAAAAATGTCTTGTGACCTTTGTTCTGATGACTGCACAGTTTACACTAGTGTCAATGATTGTATTAACCTTGAGTCAACTCTTCAATTTCAAATAAACAATCTAATTAACTGGAGCAGCAACACCAGAATGTTCATAAACACCAGTAAAACAAAACAATTTTCATTACAACAATACATAAATTAACAAATTCACCATTAGCAACTGTACAGCTCCAAGCTGAAACTTCACAGATAGAGAATGTTCGGGAACATAAAATTCTAGGTCGCATGATTGATCATCACCTGATCTGGAATAGTCATCTAACCAAACTCACTGGACAGAAAGTTAACCACCTTACTAAAATTAAACACTTTCTTGACACAGACACCAGAAACTATACTGTATCACAAATACAAACACCCTTGAACTACTGTTCCACAATCTGGGATGGTTACTCCAGTAAAATATTAAAAGACAGCCTGCTTCAGAAGTGATCAGTAAAGCTTATAGATGACAAACATGCAGCACATATTACATATAAAGAAAAACATCTTGATATTCTACCCCTCAAGAAGAGATTTATTTTCAACAACGCCAAGTTAATTCACAAAATTATATCGCACAATGTTCAACACTATTATGTGGTCATTGTTCAAATCCAACCGAAAACACAACCGACGCTTAAGTAATTGTATTCACTCAAAATTTTTTAAAAAAAAAACTGACGTTTTAAAAAAAAAGTTTATCTTACTCAGCTGCCCACTTCTGGAATGCCCTACCACCTCATGTTAAACTTATAAGTATTATTGGTTCTTCTAATTTCAAAATTGGTCAATGTCTGTTTGAGATGGATTATATGACTTAATAAATGAATTTTTGTTTATGTGTATATGTACACATCTATGTATTTGTATATGTGTGTATATCTATGTATGTGCATACATATGTATGTACGTGTATGTTTCTGCATATATATATATATATATTATATATATATATATGTGTGTGTGTGTGCATGTATTATATCAAAGCCCTATACGAGGGTTTTCAGAGCTAAGTGATATGTGGAGAACATATCTCCAGCAGCTTTAGGGTACAAACAGGAGTGAAGCAGGGATGTGTGCTATCACCAACATTATTTATCTTGGCAGTAGACTGGTTAATGAAGGATGCAACATCAGATAAACGCAGAGGATTACAATGGACCCTTGACACAGTGCTGGAAGACCATGACTTTGCGGACGACATTTGTCTACTATCAAGTAGCCACAAAGAAATGCAAGATAAAATAAACAAGCTAACTCAGAATGCAAACAACATAGGACTAAAGATCAACGTAGGAAAGACTAAGTTAATGAAGCAAAATGTGAACAACAGAACTGTACTCAAAGTAGATAGCTAGTTAGTGGACGAGGTCAACGAATTTGTATACCGTGGAAGCAGAGTAGTGGAATATGGAGACATCACAGAGGACATCAACAGCAGACTTACTAGAGCAAACTAGACTTTTGAAGTGCTGCAGACTATATGGAAATCTAAAAAAAAAAACTAAGCATGAATACGAAAATCAGGATATTTAAGAGTAATGTTCTAAGTGTACTATTCTATGGAAGTGAATTCTAGAAAATCACTGAAACCATAGAAAACAAGTTGAATTCTTTCCAGACTAAATGTTTACGAAGAATTATAAAAATAGTTTGGCCAAACGCCATAACAAATAACATCTTGTTGGTAGAAATGCAGATGAAGTCAATGACAGCAATTATTGAGGAAAGACGCTGGCGATGATTGGGACATGTGCTCCGAATGACTTACAATTCACTACCAAAAATAGCACTAAGATGGACACCACAGGGGAACAGAAGTAAGGGTAGACCAAAAGAGACATGGAGAAGAACAACAGAAAGGATGTTGAGCAAATAGAGTGCTCACCTGGGAAAAAGCAGAAAAAAAGTCAAAGGACAGGCATTTGTGGAAAACCCTTGCGGAAGCCCCATGTGTCCTGGGCACTTAAGGCTCAGAGAGAGAGAGAGAGAGAGAGATGTTAAAAAATTATACTCACTGACTGACATAAAATCTGCATCGTTTCTATTGTTTCGATACCGCGGTACAGAATTATAGTCCAATATGGTGAGAGTATCTTCCGCCGGTATATTTTAAAAAGTGCTTTCAGTTGTACGCTGTGAAAATTATTTGCTATAATGTACGAAATGTATGCTTTTTTTCCTGACAGTTGTAAAGCAATATATCAAGTGTGAAGATACATTTTGCTGAATCTAGGATTTGTTTGTTGCATTCTAGCTCAAGTCTAACTTTCCTGTATTATTTTGGACTTTACTTGACAATCTCTTTTACGTTTTGTTTCCTCTTGCAGAAAATACTCCTAAAAGTGTCTCTGTATTTACTGCTCATGTTATAATAAAGGAAAATATTTGCTGATGAGTTGACAGACTCTAACACAAAGCTTACTCCAGCAAGCATTATCTCTATGTTAATGTATTTACCCCCATACGTAAGTCCAGGTTCAAATGCTATAGCTAACATACTGATGTTTATAGGAATAAAGCAAGCAATAAACAAAGTGGAGATCATCACAATCATCTTAGCCACTTTCTGGTTATTACGGTTGTTGGCTTCTGAATGTACAGTCTGTTTTCTCCATTTATCTGCTCTCTTCAGTCCCAGTGTTAGAATTACAGTGCATACAACAATGATGAGAAATGCAGTCAAAGGTATAGTAAAGTTATTTAATGCGAAAGCAATTTGTTCCACTGTTTCTCGTTCTTCCGTAAATATGAGACCCAAAACAGTTTTATTTCGCAGGGGAGAAAACTTCATGCCGAGTCTGTTCACAACGTACACCGGGGCAGAGCTAAATATGAAGATTATGTAAACACCCACGATGATGATCGCCGTTATTTTCGGTGTGATAAGATATTTTATCTGGAAATAAAAGAAGCAAGAATGTATTTATTGTTTTCCAGTAGAAACTTTTATAATATGAATAACTGTATATGTGATCATGTTTTAAAAACGAATACGCTGTAAAAAGATTACATATAAGTATCTGGACACGACAGTTGAATTGAATGATCTCTGTCCATTATTAAACACGCATGTGTTTTAAAGCGTTGAAAAGTTAGGTATAACTAATAAAAATCAACTACACAACATTTGTTTGGCAGCGGAGTAGCGGAGTGGTTAGTGAACTGAACTTACTGAAGAAAGTTCGATGTGTGTATTAGATTTACAGGTGCCACAGCGTCTGTAGAAAGGTGTGGCTGGTTTCCCTCTTCAGTTTATGGAAGGATGGTGACCACATTACTCCGTCGTGTATACAGGTGAAGGGAAAAAAATATATCCGCTATATAAAAACAGTATATACAAATAGATAAATTGAAGTAATTACAGCTTTCTAAGCAAACTCTCTTCCACAACCGTGTACTAACAAATATTGAGATATCGCATTTGATGAGGAAGAGATTATTATTAAACAATATACACATTTGTTTGTGATGTTATCACTTTCATAGCGCAGAGCCTCTTCGATTATAGAAACTGAGGCATCTTGGGTTTGAGAAAGGAAACTTAGCGTTCACCAAATCCCGCCCCCCCCCCTCACCTCCCACCTACCCTATAGGTCGGACTACCAGAGATACAAAATAATAACATCTTTTATTTATGTCATAGTGACATTATTCAACCGCTATAAAATTAATTAACGTTGTCACAGCACCGTTAAATAATTTCTACGAAACCTATTACTTGCAGATCGACGCTGAAAAACATGCCGTATATAGAAAATCGACTATACGAAGCAATATTTGTATTTCAACAGAGACATTGCAGACAAAGCTTAAGAATTTAAATTGAAGATTGAAAGAACAAAAGAAGGAGAATGAATACGCAAGATTATTTAACATTTCTTTAAAAAGCTACAATATTTTAATTATTAGAATTGGCTCACACCTGCCAATTTGTTTTCAGCAGCGTACTGAAGGAAGACCTCTGCTTCATTCATTCATTCCTTTGCTTGTCCCTTGCGGAACTTTGCCTCCCAAACAGCACTCCTGTAGGCCTCTCGGTTGTGAGCAAGATGGCCTGCTGCTGCTGCATCCATTTCCAGATCATCAACGATGTCTTGCAGCCATCTTCGTTTCGGTCTTCCTCTTTTTCTTTTTCCCATTGTGTATCCTTCCAATACGGTCTTCTCTAAAGTATCATGACGTTTAATGTGGCCAAAATATTTCAGTTTTCTCTCTTTAATCCTCTTTACTAGCCAGCCTTCTTCAATATTAAGCTCTTGTAGTATAGATATATTTGTTCTTTTTTGTGTCCACGATATTTGGAGAACTCTTCTATAGCATTTACATTCAAAGGCATTTATGTGCTTCTCAGCTGTTTTGTTAAGTGTCCAGGTCTCACAGGCATATGTTGCGATGGGAAAGATGCATGCCCTTAAAAATCTTATTTTGTGGTTCTGTCTGCTCCTCTCCACAGATTCTTTATTTGTTTTACTTTCTGAAGAGCAATAGATGTCCTCCTTTTAATTTCCCGCATTGTATCTCCATTATTAGTTAGTAGTGATCCAAGATATTCAAAACTCTCCACTTCTTCCAGTTTTTCCTCACTGATACATATTTCAGTTGCCTTGTCTGTTTTGTCAGTTGTCATCACTTTAGTTTTCTTTGCATTAAGATAGAGGTTCTGCTCTTCGCTGTTCTTGCGGACTGACATAATTAGTTTTTCCATTCCTTCTTGTGTTGTGGACAGCAATACTGTGTCATCAGCATATCAAATCTCTGGTATTTCATAACCTCCAACTGTTATGGCATCGTAATATTCTTTGTCTACATCTTCTCTAACATTCCTCATTATATTTTCAGTATACAAGTTAAATAAGTAGAGTGACAATATGCACCCCTGACGGACCCCTTGTTTTATGTCAAACCAAGTTGTTGTTTCACCATTTATTCTTACTGCTGCTTGTTGGTCTAAATACAGCAGTGATGTTAATTGTATCAAATGTGTTGGAAATCCCATTTTTTCCATTATTTCCCAAAGTTTGTGGTGTTGTACACAATCAAATGCCTTTGAGTAGTCTATAAAGGATAAATATAGATTCACATTAAACTCCCTGCATTTCTCTATTATTAATCTTAGATTGAATATATGATCTCTTGATCCTCTTCCTTGCCTGAAGCCAGCTAGGATAGGTAATAAACCTATTTACAGAAATTTTCAGTCTGAGCAAACTGAAGAATCTAAGACAGCTGAAGAATCTAAGACAACTGAAGAATCTAAGACAACTGATGATCTAAGACAGCTGAAGAATCTAAGACAGCTGAAGAATCTAAGACAGCTGAAGAATCTAAGACAGCTGAAGAATCATAAGACAGATGAAGAATAATCGCATATGCATGTCCAAAAAATACTTTTTTCATGTATATTTTTTCTTTATCTCGAACTGGTTAATTTATGTAGAATAAATAGTAACTGATTTGCATTATGAACCTTGAACGGAGCCATGATACACAAACATCTTTCCAGTGTGATTAAGGCAGTGATCCAGTTAGTCACTCGAGAGAAGGCAAAGTGTGGCATGGTGAGAACTAAGTAGATGACTTCCATGGGATCAAATGACCAGTCCCCGTTTGTGAATGGTGGACTCATACAAATGTTTATCCAGCTTAGTGTTATCAGACAACCAAGGTCCGAGACAGACAGACCTGGGTGAAACAAATGTTGAATATTTTGTTAGAGAGTGACCGGAATGAAAGAAAGCTTAGAAACGTTAAACAGCTTTAAATTTTAGATGAGAACTCTTTTTTTTCACTTTTTAAGTATTTTGATATCTCTATAATATTTTAGATTGTCTTTAGATTCTTTTTAAAAATACTCATCAGCTGAACTCTATGCATCTTAAACCATACACATAAACATTTTCTTTTCTGTTATGTTTAAAACGGTTATTAAAAATCTAATAAACTCATATTCAGAATGACTATTTTCAACATAGTGTAATAACGATGTTTATATTACATTATAACATAGTCTAATAATGATGTTGATAATGCATTATAAAATAGTCTAATAATGATGCTGATATGCTATAACGTAGTGTAATAACGATGCATATAATATACTATAACATATATTAATAACGATAATAATGATGCTTATAATATACTATAACATAATCTAATAGTCATGCATATAATATACTATAACATAATCTAATAGTGATAATAATGATGTTTATAATATATTATAACATAGTCTAATATGATGCATATAATATACTATAACAAAATCTAATAACGATGCTAACAATATAGTGTAACATTTCTAAGGGCATTGCACCAAATGTATGCGGAACTGATTTACTGAACTATTTCTCCTTTCATACCTAACAGGCTAACGTTGACAGAGTCTTTAAAACCTTGCTTGACAAAACATATGATGTTAATAATGTTTGTAGCAATACCAAAACAGTCAATGGCCTGACATAGAACACAGTAGACACACCAGGTGAACAATCGCATAGTTTCCTGGCTGATATCGGTCGCATCCTGTTGCGATCCAGCCATAGTGGAAACGCTTGTTTTTTTTTTTTTCAGACAACTCAGAAATCATAAACAAGAGTAACTCTAAGGCAGAAACATTCTTTGGTATAACATTGTAGTACTCCTTATATAAACTGTCTGTTTCTATCACGAAAGGTATTGCATATGTGTCAGTAACAAACACAGTGAGACAAATAAATACAGGCGCAAATAATCTACAGACATATACATATATACAATTGAGGAATGTAGGCATATGATAATTTTGGATTTGTCGATAGATGAATTGTCGTGGACGGCTGAGTAAGTCAATTTACAGATCAAAGAATAAATAAATGAGGGTGTAAAATACCCTTCAGTTATAAATATGTATATGATCCAAAACTATGAAACATATATAACAACATAATACACACATATGAAGACAGATGAGAAAGAGAGAAAATAAACAGCAATAGAAACACGTGTATAGATAGATGTACAGCCAGACCGACAGATAAATAGTGTAATAATTGTTGTGAGACGGACTACAAAGCAGTAATTTTGTGCACTGTAAGATTTTGCTGCTAAGAACGGGATTGCAGTCATGATTTTAAACATTATCCGGAACACATGACATAACTTTATCAATGGTTAATTATGACGTGTGATATTTAATGTTATGCTGAATTATATTCGTTTTTGTTTGCTCTTCAGTGTTGTATTTTCTTAAATTAGTGTATACGGGGAAAGAGTGTAGGCACGGCCTGTATTCAGCTTACAATTCAATGTAGAACAAAACATCCCTGATAATTCGCTTATTAATTTTCGAACGGAGCAAATTAATACTCTTTCACCGGAGAAAATGGAAAATAAATACATACATTCAAAGCTTATATCAGAATTGTTCCACGTTTATGATGTTTTAAAGTATGGCTTTATTTCTCGTTTCAATTGAAATGAAAAGTTAAATATTAAAATAGTTATATCTTGACATCCCTGCATTCAATGGATGATTAAGAAATTATGTATATATATATATATATATATATATATATATATACATACATACATTCTTATCAGTAATAATGTGAATTCCATGCAAGAAAAAACAGATAGCCTGTCTTCACTGGCTAGCAAAATAGGACTTGAAATTAACAAGGACAAAACAAAAATAATGAAAATTCCCATCAATCAAAATGGAAAAATACACATAGAAGGGACAGATATTGAAGAAGTCAATCAATTTGCATACCTTGGCAGCTACATAAACCAGGATGGTGACACTAGAAAGGAAGTTAGGATCAAAATTGCAAAAGCAGCATCAATCTTCAAGAATCTTGAGAACATAAGGAATTCAAAAGTTATAAGCACAAAAACCAAGTTAAGACTATTCAATTCAAATGTAATATCCACCCTCATTTATGCATGCGAAAGCTGGAAAACAACTAAAGAAATAGAAAAGAAATTAGACTCTTTTGAAAACAAATGCCTAAGGAAAAATACTCGGCATCAAGTGGAATGAATTCAAGAACAATGCAGAGCTAAGACAGATGACTGAACAACAACCAGTCTTATGGGTGATCAGGAAAAGGAGATGGACATATGTTGGTCACTTGATGAGAAGAAATGATCAGAGAATCCCAAAACAAGCTATCAAGTGGAACACAACAGGCCGAAGAAAAAGGGGCAGACCGCGTGAAACTCTGAATAGGACATTATTAAGAGAGGCCAAGTTAACAGGCATAAAATCCTTTGATGAAGTTGAAAGACTCGCCGAAGACAGGAAAAAGTGGCGAACTACTTTGCGAGCCCTATGTGACGTTTGCCGGCACGGGAAGGATATAAGATATAAGAAGACATACATACATACATATTAACTCTTTATCGTTTATGCATCGGTCATTCCACTAAAATTGTGCAGAGAGAGAGAGAGAGAGAGAGAGAATTGTGTTTATCGTATATATGGTTCAGCAGTATTTCTTTCTTCGATTCGAATTTGATGTCCACTTTTTTATTTACCTTTTATTTAAAATAAGATGTTTAGAAAAAAACCAAAGAAACAAATCCTTTTATTATGTGTACTTTCCTTTTAATATAGGAGCATTGCCAGTTTGATTCAGTCACTCGTGTTTCTCCAGCTCCAGGTGTACTTGCTGCTGTTTCTGTCATGAATTGACCCGCGAACTGACGCCGACATACACAACTGCACTGACCCATTTAGTTATACGGTGTCTGCATTTGGTTTAGAAAATAGTTTACATGCAATTAGTAGCCACTGAAAAAGTAGCAGGATTGTAGAAAACGAAGAACAGAAAAAGAAACATGGATGAAAATTCCAAGACACAAGTATTTTTAAAAATCATGATCATGTTTCTTTTTTACTTAAGAAACTGGTGTGAAACATACGGTATTTGTGAAAACAGAATAACAGCCTTTGTATATATATACCTTTAACATGGATACACCACTTCTCTCTCTTTCTCTGAACCTTACGTGCCCAGAGCACATGGGGCTTCCGCAAGGGTTTTCCACAAATGCCTATCCTTCGCCTTTTTTTCTGCTCTTGCCCAGGTGAGCCCTCTATTGCTCAACATCCTTTCTGTTGTTCTTCTCCATGTCTCTTTTGGTCTACCCTTACTTCTGCTCCCCTGTGGTGTCCATCTTAGTGCTATTTTTGGATACACAACTTACAACACGAAATCTCTCGCATTTTATTGAAATACATATAAATCCATATAACATAAAGTGATTACATCAATGACTATCATGTTAAATTCCAACATAGTTTTAAAGGAAGGTCGAGGAAATGTAATTATACGAGTTGTTCTATGAGCATCTGTTATGAAAAGCATTTATGCACATTTAGAACACATCAACTGACTTCTCTTTTATAGTTATTTCAGATAGTCAGTTTGTTCCAATCTATGTCCGCTGTGGAAAAAAAATTAATTCATAAGGAATGTGAAAGTGTGTTTTAATGAATCATCTTTTGATGTCGGGTATATCAGCTAGTGCTTATATATGTACTTCGCTTAAATTTGTGTGAAAGTGACAGTCCTTTTCTATGCATCTGATGATGTGAGCAATGATGTAAGATAGATGACTTCAATCTTCATTCGTCAACCATAAACAATGACGACACACGAGAATAAACATCCAAAGTTTACTAGACACTGTATCTTGCTTTTCAAAAGTGTAAATAAAATTAAGAATGTTGTAAAAAAACATTATTGCATTCTAAAATAAATAATACACATAGGAATAATAATAATGCGGCCTATTGCAGTCGTCTTTATATTTTGTGGTGTGTACTGAGGGCTCATTGAAACATCAAATATATTAAATATTGTAATAACTCTTTAAATCCATATGCAAATGTGTGATGCTCTGTTTGATGCTGGATATTTTATTTTGCTTTTTAACAGCTCCATCTGTGTTTGATATGTTTGTTTTTTTAATGATAACGAAAACATACATTTGTTTTTATTATAACTTACTGTTGTGTAGACTTTGCTAGTTGCTACTTCTAAGTAAAGGCATCAAGTGTAAATCTCCAGTTGCTCATGTTACGCTTATTAGCTAATAGGGGAGATATATTTTATCCAGCTGTTCCAACAGTCCTCTTAGCAATGTACTTCTGTGCTGCGTGGCCAAGATCTATCTCCCCCTCATAACTGACAACCCAGGTTCTACTCTCCTAGGTATACTGTGTGCCAGTGTGTATCATTCTACATTAAACAATACACATTACATCAACACGAATACAAATTACCAAGTCAGCAAATTAAATCCCAACAATTTATTATTCTCACTACACATATCATAGTTACACAGCAGCTGACATTACATCCACAGGGCATATAACTTATGCTATCATAATGGTAACAAGAATGCTATTAATATTACTGATCGCGTAAACATTAACTAAATATAATGAACCAGTGGTCCTGGGCTCTCCTTGCCCCACAATTAATCCACATTATAAATCGAAATGTGTCATCGCAAGTATAACCAGTGCACCCACTGCTGACATGATACGCCTCTATATCTCCAGAAATCACAATGTGCTAATGCAGTTCTACCTGCAGCCACCGTTGCTATAACCCTCCTCCCTAATATCCATGAATCACATGTGCCAATGCACTGAAATCACATATCTGCCGCTGATGTGGCATATCTCCATATCTCCACGAATCAAAATGTGCTAATGAACTTCTTCCTGCTGCTTCTGCTGCCACGTTAACTATCTCCTTATAACACATTGCAGAATATATAATACCCATACAAATGAAGGCACATCATTGAATCAGACATGTGCCTATCCAATATAATGATAATCACCATGAATCATACAGAATCTCCATATCAATACGTGAAGTACATGAATTCACATTGCAGAATACTACACAAGACATGATCACACAGTATGAGGTCGACTCGGTTTTTATCCATAACAATCATAAGCAAAACGAACAGGACCTCGCCCCGCCATGACCTCTGGCTAAACTGATCCTGCCAACGCTTTCATCGATATATATATATATATATATATATATATATTTATATATATATATATACATATATATATATATAAAACGACCCTTCCACACTCTGATCACATGAACGATGACGCTCCGCCCAAAGTCGTACACCCCCTGAGCCTTGAGTGATTGTTCACTGTTGTATAAGAGGTTTTCACGAAATCGTGTCTCGTGATTTGAGGTCGATGTAATTAAAGTTGATGGCACAGCGTATTAAAAATAATAACATAATACACTAGTCTTTTGGGGTATAAATATATTATTAGACTAAGTATATTATATGCAACACCTGTTAAAATAAAAAAAATCATGTCCCAAAACACCAAAATAACACTCTAAAAAACTATAATAAGACCAGCCGTCATGTATGGATCAGAAACATGAAGTACAGCAAAGAAAGATGAACATCAGTTGCAGATCCTTGAGAACAAGGTCATCTTTGGGCCAATAAAGGATACCAACATTGGAGAATGGAGAGATAGAAAGAACACTGAACTAAACAGCTTATTTAAATCCAAAAGAATTGAAACTGATACTGAACAGACTACGCTGGTTTGGCCATGTAGAAAGAATGGAAGAGAAGAGACAAACGAAAATGATGTATGCACAAGAGATGAGAGAAACAAGACAAGGGATGAACAAAGACAGAGATGGAAAGACAACATAGAAGAAATTGGCGTCACCAACTGGAGGGAGACGATTAAGAATAGGGAGGAACTGGGGCGCTTTTTACATGCAGCAATGAGCCTTAATGGCCCTGAAAGCTGAAGAAGAAGAATAAAAAGAAGAATAATTATATTATAAGACTAAATATTTACATATACAGAAAGCCTGAGCATTAAAACTGTGATAACAAAGCGTTAAAACTATAGAAAACCAAAGTAGGAAACACTTTACTCGTTAACGTGCACACATTTGTAACGTTTCAGCTTACACCGTAATCATAGAAAAACAGACAGAGCAAAGAAACAGCATAAAAAGTTGAAACATAAATTCAAGTGATTGGCATACGAGATATAAAAACAAAAAAACACACAGTAGAAAGAAAACTGGGAAAACAAGAAGCAAGATGTTTGTGGTGGAGTATTGTTAAAGTTTAAATAAAGACTTGTGAGGCCTGAGAGACTGGCAGTTTATACATATGTGAGCCTGGGTAACAGTTAGTAAATTCTTATCTCACACATAATTAGATCACAGTGGAAGGTTATGGAGTCAGTAAAGCAGTAGAAATGAAGATATGGCCCTTCTGAATCAAAGAAAAAAGAGACGAATGTTCTCATGACGCTGGCTGGATATCTGCGCCAGTGCCATGACGGAAGATCACTTTCAAGTGTTGGGATATCACGATATGTCTAAGGCTGCTGTACATAATGTTCTGATTACATTTACGACTCTTCTTGGGACATATGTATGTTCAGAATACGCTGTGTCAATGAGAATAATGCATTCGAGAATCCTGAAGCGGACTTTGATTTTAAGTAGTTTCTTGTTAAATTCTATATATATATATATATGGTATATGAAAGTATGAATACTATAACCAGTTATCATAAAGGGCAAAAGTATATAGTCTTGGTTTGGTGACTGTCAAATACGAACACAACTTTGGGAGGTATTCAAAGAAATAGCAACACCTTTTATTCACACGCCACATACGTCACCAATTAGAAACAAATAAATAAGCAAACACACACTCACTCACATACAGGCAACGATTATAGACCTTAGTGGGTACTTGATACAAATAGCCTAGAGAGAGAAAAAATAGTACCTAGTTCTCTCAATGTTTGATAATAATTCTCACTGATTTACATAAAACCTGCATCGTTTATATTGTTTCGATACAAACGGATACAAGTGAAATATATAATAGATAAGCTATCTTTTTAACTTTTTGAACAACAGACAATGCTTTTAGCCTGTTGCTGCCAAATTACTTTAATATTATATGAACTTTAAGCTCCTTTTTTTACTCTTTCATATGAATATGGCACTTGTGAAGACAAATTTTGCTGAATCTTTATATTTTAGTTTCATTCCAGCTCCATTTTAACTTTCCTATAGTATGTTACACTTTATATGACAGTCCCTTTCGTTCTTGGTATCTTCTTGTGAAAAATACTCCTAAAAGTGTCTCTGTATTTACTGCTCATGTTATAATAAAGGAAAATATTTGCTGATGAGTTGACAGACTCTAATAAAAAGCTCAGTCCAACAAGCATTATTTCTATGTTAACGTATTTGCCTCCATACGTAAGTCCAGGTTCAAATGCTATAGCTATCAAACTGATGTTTATGGGAATAAAACAAACAATAAACAAAGTGGAGATCATTACAATCATCTTGGCCACTTTCCGGTTGCCACGGTTACTGGCTTCTGAATGTGTGGTCTGTTTTCTCCATTTATCTGCTCTCTTCAGACCCATTGTTAGAGTTATGGTGCATACAACAATGATGAGAAATGCAATCAAAGGGCTAGAAAAGTTATTGAATGCGAAAGAAATTTGTTCTACTGTTTCTCTTTCCTCTGTAAATATGAGACCCAAAACAGTTTTATTTCGCAGGGGAGAGAACTTCATGCCGAGTCTGTTCACAACGTACACCGGGGCAGAGCTAAATATGAAGATTATGTAAACACCCACGATGATGATCGCCGTTATTTTCGGTGTGATAAGATATTTTATCTGGAAAAAATATAAGCAAAAATTTAACGGTCTCCAGTAAAATAATTTTATTGTAAGAAACAATTAGATATGTGATTATGCTTTAAAAACGAATAATCTGTATACAAAAGTCCATGTGGCACATTTTACATCTTACATCCTTCCCGTGCCGTTAAACGTCACATAGGGCACGCATGTTAGTTTGCCAAGATGTCCTGTCTTCGGCGAGTTTTCCAATCTCATCAAGGGATGTTATGCCCACTGAACTGGCTTCTCTTAACACTGTCCTCTTTAGAGTTTCACGTGGTCGACCTCTTTTTCTTGGGTCTATTGTGTTTTATTTGATAGCTTATTTGCGGATAATCTGATTTTTTCTTCTCATCACATGGCCGACATATGTCCTTATTCTGTTTCTAATCAACCATGAGACAAGTTGTTGTTTGCTCATCTGCCTGATCTCTGCGTTGTTCTTGAATTCATTCCACTTTATATCGAGCATTTTCATTAGGCATTTATTTATTATGTACACTACACATTCTTTTTTGGATAATAGTGAGGCGAATAGTGGACTGATCTTTCATAACAAATCGGATCTGTGAATTGGATATCGAGGCGTGATATCTGTAGAAATGTATATGGTTTCTGGTTTGCAGAAGGATGCTGAACACATTACTGTGTGGTGTATGTAGATGAAGGAAAAAATGTATATTCACTAACATATAATCTCCTAGGTGTCTAATAGTTTAAAAGTTAACTTCCTAAAACTGGTGCATAAACGAAGTCGAACAGATGAGCTTTAAAGTTACAGCGAACATATAAAAGCTGGTACACTGAAGAAAAATATTAGATTTATTAGCATACTCTCTTCAAGAAACATGTGCTATCTAAAACTGGGCTAATGAAAGTGATGAGTAATATTAACCCATAAATAAAGCCGTTCGTAAAGTCATCACTTGGAACATGACAAATCATCTTCGAATATAGAACAGATACCTGGCACATCCTGGGAGGGGGGTTCACATCCCACAGGATGGACTACCAGACGGAATACCAATAATAACAGTCTTTCCTTAAGATATACGAGGGGACATTGATAAGTTCTCGACTTAAGGTACAAATACTTCACACGCATAGTTGATATTAGGTGCATTTGTAGATCAGGTTAATGTAAGATTAAGCATCAAGTTTCAAGAAGTTAACTGCAACCAATTTTGTTTACAGGCAACTGAAGTGGTAAGGGGTGACAGAAAATGAGAAAGTGAATAAAATTTCTCATAGACCAGTCATTCGCTACCTCTGCATCAAGGGCTTATCATTGAAGGAGATGTATGAGGATATGGTAGAGACTCTAGGGGAGAGTCTTCCTTTGTACAGCAAATTGAAGAAATGGGCACCTCAGTTTAAACATGGAAGGAAGAGTCCAAGAACATTAACCACCGATGAAACCACGGCCAGAATCCATGACATATACATAGAGGATCGACGACTAACTGAGCGGTACTTTGCTACTGAGTTGGGCATCTCCCAGAAACGTATTCACGCAATTATTCACAATGATCTTCAAATGACAAAGGTCTGTGCTCTATGGGGTCCTGAAACTTCTTGGAGCTAATCACAGACGAGAGTATCTCAACATGCCAAGAGACAATCTTGGCCACTTTTGTGCAGATTCTGAAAATTGTCTTCAGCAATTTGTGACTATGGATAAGACTTGGGTTCATCATTTTCAACCAGCAACCAAGGAACAGTAAAAGCAGTGGAAAAACATGGATCCCCACTTCCAAAAAAGCAAGGGTGGTTCTGTCTGCAGGCAAAGTGATGGATTCTATCTTTCGGGATTCAGAAGGTGTGCTATTGGTAAACTATCTTCAAAAGGGCAGAACGGTCACCGGGGCCTATTACGCCAATCTTATGACGTAACTGCGGGTCAAATTGAAGTAGACATGTCGAGGGAAATTGACGAGAGGAGTCATCTTTCATCAAGATAATACTCCAGTTCACAAGTCGGCGGTGGCAATGGCTGCCATTCATGAATGCGGCTTCCAGCTTCTTGAACATCCTCCTTATTCCCAGATTTGGCTCCTTCAGACTATTACCTTTTTTACCACACTCAAAAATGAGCTCAGTAGTAGTAAATTTGCTACAGTGATGACGTAATTCATGCTGTAGACAACTATCTATTGGCACAAGAAGCTGACTTTTACAAAGAAGGGATATGTATGCTCCAGGATCGCTGGACTAAGTGCATAAATATCAATGGGACTATGTTGAGAAATAACTCAAAAAGGTTGTCCACAAATAATCCGTTGTACCTTAGGCCTAGAACTTATCGATCATCCCTCGTAATAACATTATGCATGAAGCCATAAAACAAATTAAGTTTGTCACAACAACCTTAAATATGATCTTTATAACCTAACACGATCAAACCGATACAGAAAATAAATGTCAACTACAGAAAATCAGTTAAAAGAAGCAACACTTGAATTTCAACAGATACACTGCAGACACAACTGAACAGATTAAATTAAAGACTGATGGAACAAAACAAAACAAAAAAAAACAATCATTATAAATACCCAAGAATTCTAAACAGTTCTTAAGAAACTATTGCATTTTAATGTTTTAGTTTTTAGCTGAACACGCGATTTGGTTTACATCGGAGTAATGGAGGAACAGAACTGCTCTGATAAACAAAAAAGGAATTTAGAGTAGTCCTTCATGCTAAGCCAACGAAACAATATTCGCATTGTTCTTTCTCTGGAACTGGTTAATTTATGTAGAACAAAAAGTAACTGCTTTGCATTACCAACCTTGAAAGGAGCCATGATGCACAAACATCTTTCCAGTGTTATTAAGGCAGTGATCCAGTTAGTCACTCGAGAGAAGGCAAAGTGTGGCATAGTGAGAACCAAATATATGACTTCCATGGGATCAAATGACCAGTCCCCGTCTCTGATTGGTGGGCTCATGAAAATATTTATCCAGCTCACTGTTATCAGACAACAAAGGTCCGAGACAGACAGACCTAGGTAAAATAAGTGCTTTCATACGTATTTAATAAGAAAACGAGCAGAAAATCAGAACAGCGTTAAAACAATTAAACATATGTTACGAATCACAATGGCTAAACAAAATAATTTTCAAAATCTTAAACGGTTTTAGACTGTATCATTTAACTTTTCAACTTCATAAGTGTTTATAATATTTTAGTCTCTGATCAGTTTTCCATCAGGTGAAATGTCTGCATCTTAACTCATATACATAAGTATGTTTCTGTTATTCTTATGATAATAGATGGGTGTATAGTTCAGTTTTACATAAATAAAATATAGAAAGAATGAAAAAGTAGGCAGAATCAATAATGGGAGAAAGCAATACATGTAAATGGATAACGTATAACGTATAACAATCCAATATTTCGGTAAAAGCTTATATCATGGATCATATAAAAAAGCAACAGAACAGATAAAATACGAATCATATAGGCTTAGCTTTTTGGCTCCCTCCGAGTAAGAAGTTGTGCATATTTTCATCTGTATTTCGTGTTTTTATCTGTTGTGTGTGATCCTCAAGAAAGTACTTCGCCCAAATATTAGATTGTCGTACTTTCTTCATTTATGTGTACTCTTCTTGCTTTCTGCAATTTTTGTTTCGGCACACGTTACTCAATCATGTTTTATATTTTAGTTTTAAAACTCTTATTAAAGGTTTTAAAAACTCATATCAGAGTGACTGTTTTCAATATATGAGGGAAATTAAAAGGATGACATATATCGCTATCCAGAAAGTAAAACAACTAAAGAAGCTGTTGAGAGGAACAAACAGAACTACAAAAATAAAACTTTTAAGGGCATGCACCTTTCCCATCGCAACATATACCTGTGAAACACTGGACACTTAATAAAACAGATGAGAAACACATAAATGCTTTTTAATGTAAATGCTACAGAATAATTATTCATATATCATATGCACAGAAAAGAACACATATATCCATATTACAAGAACTTAATATTGAAGAATGTTGACAAATAAGGAGGATTAAACAGTGTCAACCTAAATATTTTGGACACATTAAACATAGTGAGAATTTAGTCTTGGAATGGTACATAATAGAAAAAAAGAAACAGAGGAAGACCAAGGTGAAGACATCGTTGATAATCTACAAGTATATGCATCAGCAATAGGCCATCTTGCTTACAGCCCTACAGGAGAGCTGTTAGGGGGGCAAAGCTCTGCAAGGGACATGCTAACTGACTGACTGATTTCCAATATAATCTAATAAAGGTGCTTAGAATATAGTGTAACATTTCTGTTGAACTTACACGACAAATGTGTATAACTGGTTATGTTTCATTTCATACCTAATAAACTAACGTTGACAGAGTCTTTGAACCCTTGCTTGACAAAACAGATGATGTTAATGATGTTTGTAGCAATGCCAAAACAATCAATGGCCTGACAAAGAATGCAGTAGACAACCCAGGTAAAGAGTTGCATAGTTTCCTGGCTGATACCAGTAGCATCATGTTCTGATCCGGCTAAAATGGAACCGTTTGTGTTTCCAGAAAACATAATCATTAACAACTCCAAGGCAATAAATACTTCAGAATATAATTATAAGACTCTTTATATAAACTGTCTCTTTCTATCCTGAAAGACACCGACTGTTTATAATTAGTTAACAAAGTCCCACAAATAAAGACAGGCGTAAATAAATCAGAGACATATGCAAACATAAAGACTGAAGAATTATGACAGAGGCAAAATGGAGGATCTGTTGATACACATACTGTCGTCGATATTTGAGGAAATTATTTTACAGACCACTGAACGAGAGTATGACAATAAACTTCAGCTATAAATAACTATGTAAAGAGCTCAAAACCATATGAGATCTTATAATATAAGATACTAATATGAAGACATAGACGAGAAAGAGAGAAAATAAGCAGCAATAGAAAAATGTAAATAAATAGGTGTACAGCCAGACCGACAGATAAATAGTCTAATAACTGTTGTGAGACGTTTTACAAAGCAGTAATTTTGTGTCATGTAAGATTATGCTGCCAAGAACGGCTTACCTGTCATGTCTTTAAACAGTATACAAAACCAGTGACATAAATGTGGAAATGGTTAATTCTAATGTGTGGTATTTAATGTTAAGCCAAAGTACTTTTGTTTTCTTTTGTTATTCGGTGTTACATTGCGTTAATTAGTGTACACTGGCAAGAGTGTGGGCGTGGCCGGAGTTCAGCTTGCCCTTTATTTCTGGTGGAACAAACAAACCTGATAATTCGCTTATTATTTTTCGAACGGGGCACGTCAATACTCTTTCAATGGACGAAAGGAAAAATGAATGTTTACGTGGTTTATGGCTTATGATTTATGGCCAGGTTCATTATTGTTGCACTCCGGATATAAATATAATCATTTAAAGAAGATGCCAGAATTGTTCAATGTTTACGATGTTTCAGTCTGTTTTTCATATTCATTTCAATTAAGAGGGGGGGAAGTTAATTATTCAAATAGTTACTTTTTGACATCCCTAAATTCAGTTGTGGTTGATTAAATGAAATATATATTTATGAATTCTTTATCGTTTATGACACTAGGCTTTCTACTAAGGTTGTATAGAGAGAGATAAACTACAAATAAACTGAGCTACAGCAGTATTTTCTTCTGACATTAGAATTTAATGTTCACTTTAGAATTTACATGTTTAAAAATGTAATATAAGATGTATATAGAAAACAAATAATGCCATTTACTATGAATATTTTCCTTCACAATAAAGGCAATAATGTTAGTATGATCCTATCACTTTTATTTCTCAAACTCCTGGTGTTTTCAAGTATGTCTTAAGCACAGGTTACCGGCCTGTTTAGCTGAGTGGTTAGGCGCTCGTTTAATAATCAGATGGTAGCGGGTCCCATCCCAGCAGTGGGATTTTTTCTGGTACACACCAAAAAGACACCTGGGTTCACCCAGCCTCTAAAAATAGGTACTACAGAATTCTGTGAAGGTAAAGCGGCCAGGCTTGATACTGATCACATCACACTTTCATGTGCCGACGGTCATAGAAAATATGGGCCTAACACCGTATTCCCCAATATGCCTTAATGGCATAGGTAGATGACCTCAATTTTACCCTTTACCTATTACCTTAAGCACAGGTGGGCTTGCAGCTGTCTCTAACCTGGACTGATCCTGGAATATCCGTCGTCATACACAACTGCGCTGACCTACTTAGTTGCATAATGTCTGCATTTGGGTTGAAAACGAGTTTGCATATAATTGCCATTGAGAACCTAACAGTAATAGTACAAAAAGACACACAGAGAAAGAAAGAAAGACTAAAGTTCCGAGACACAAATGTTGAAAATAAAATCGTGAATGCGTTTGCTTGTACTAAGCAAACTACTGTGAAACACATTATTTGTGAAAACAAATTTGAATGTTGATAAACAAGGGAGAAACTAAATTAGTTAATAGCTGCTTTGTATATAAAAATTTCACATGGATAGAACACTTACAACACGAAATCTCTAGCATTTTATTGAAATGCATATAAATGTATATAACATAAAGTGATTGCATACATCATCATTATGTTAAATTCTAACAGAGTTTAAAAGGAAGGTAGGGAAAATGTGATTATACGAGTTGTTCTAGGAGCAAAAGAAGAACGCCCTTATGAAATGCATAGATATAACCATTTAGAACAAAATAGAAAAAGATACTTCTCTTTCATTGTTAAGTTCGTATAGTCACTTTGTTCTAAGCTCCGCTGTGAGAAAACGGCACAGAGAATGCGAAAGTGATTTAATGAATCATCCTTTGATATGGGATATATCAGCAATTGTTTAGATCTGTTTAGAAGTGGCCCTCATTTTCTGATTCATCTTATGACGTGAGCACGAATGTAAGTTCGATTACTTCATTCGTAAATAAAGACCTAGCTTTATGTTACTAATTACAACCATTAGAAAATGACGACCCCAGAAAGTAAACATCCAAAAATGTAGTAAAATTCTAACTGATTTTCAAAGTTTTTGGGCTGTTGGAAATAAAATTCCTGTCATCTTATAAAGGAAATCATAATAAACACAATAAAAATAAAACCTGTTCCAGTCCTCCTGTGTAGTCAGGGTTATTGTGTGTAGTCAGGTGTGTAGTCAGGTGTGTAGTCAGGTGTATAATTAGGTGTGTAGTCAGGGTTATTGTGTGTAGTCAGGTGTGTAGTCAGGTGTGTAGTTAGGATGGTGACACCAGAAAGGAAGTTAGAACTCGACCTGCAAAAGCAGCATTGATCTTCAAGAATATTGAAAACATATGGCATTCAAAAGTTAAAAGCACAGGAAGCAAGTGAAAATTAATCAGTTCAAATGTAAAATCCACCCTCATTTATACAAGTGAAAGTTGGAAAACAAATGAAGAAATAGACCACAAATTAGACTCTTTTGAAAACAGTGCCTAAGGAAAATATGAATTCAAGAACAGCACATAAATAAGACAGATGAGCAAACAACAACCTATCTCATGGGTGATCAGAAAAAGAAGATGGACATATGTCGATCATATGCTGAGAAGATACAACCAAATAATCCCAACACAAGCTTTCAAGTGGAACACAAAAGCCAGAAGAAAAAAAGGTAGACCACGTGAAACTCGAAAGAGGACCGTTTAGTGGGAGTAACATCTCTTGATGAGGTTGAAAGGCTCGCCGATAACAAGAACTCTTGTCAGACTACCATGAGAGCCCTATGTGACGTTTGACTGCACGTGAATGATATAAGTTGTAAGTCAGGGCTATTTAGATCATCAAATCTATAAAATATTTTTGTACGTCTTTGATCCCATTCTGTGAATATTTGATGCTCTTTTTTATGTTGAATGTATTTCTTTTTTTTACAGCTTCATCTGTGTTTTATGTGTTTCTTGCATTAGATCAAAGCGGGCATAACAATAACAAAAAAATCATGCCACGTTTTCTTTTCATTGCAATTCACTGCTGCATAAGAGATTTTCCCGAAAACATGTCATGTGAGTTTGAGTTTGAGGTTGATGCTAAAGTTAATGGGAAATTAACAAGAATAGTTAACAAGAATATTTTTGGCCATACGTGTATAACATGACTAAATATATAAATATACACAATGTCAATGCATTAAAGCTGTATTAACAGGATGTTAAACTATATATATAAAACAAAAGCAGGGTCCGTTTTTATTAGTTAAAAAGCATACAGTTGTATAATTTCGGTTTACACATTAATCTTACAAAAGCATACAAGGCAAAGAAATAGGATAAGAAGATATAAATAGATTTACATGGCCGGGGTACAACAATTACGAATGAAAACAGATAGTAGAAAAAAGGTTGAACACTTTGCTGTGACTTGCAAGAAGCTACGTCCGAGAGTACGTTTGGGAAATATTTTGAATGTTGAAATAAACACTTGTTAGGTGTCATAGTTTGGCAGTAATACACGTGAGTGAGCCTGATTAGTGGTTACTAGATCACACATGATTCGATCACATTCTTATGTGATCGAACCAGAAAAGTTCTAGAACTGAAGTTACGATCATTCTGAATATAAAAAAAAGAGAGACGACCAAACATGGCACTGGTTACATCGTCTTCGTCAGTGGCATGACGAGGGATCACTTTCATCTTCAGTTTTGATGCACATGTTGTGGGATATCAATATATGTTTATAGCTGCTGTACATATACTCTGATTTCGTGAATCTCTGAATCCTACGTGTGGTGTAGTGTATATATATATATATATATATATGTATATGGAACGCAGTGTTTAAACACGTCAACATTATTATTAATAAATTCGATATTCCTGAATATTTGTTTTTGGGGGGAGGGGGGTACTTCTGTTATAAATTCTAACGGTTGTAGTCTTATATGAGTAGTATGGCCACACATCAAGAGGGTCACCAGTAATAGTCTTGGATTGGTGAATGTCAAATACTACCACAACTACTGCATGCTTTCAGAGATATAGCAATACCTTTTCTTCACACAAACCAAATGTCACAAAGTAAAAAAAGCAAATAAGTAAACACACAGAGCGAGTAAAGACAAGCTGCAGTAAAGGATACAAATACTCTAGAAAGAGAAAACAATACATTAAAATAGCTTGTACTCTGAATGTTTGACAGTTATACTCACTGATTTAATACGATCTGCATCATTTCTATCGTTTCGATACGAGTACCTACAATTATAATCTATAATAGATAATCTATCTTTTAAACTTTATGAACAACAAACACTTTCAAATGCATGCTGAGAAAATTCACTTCATGTTATATACGAACGTCATGCTCTTTTTTTCTTACTCTTTCATACGAATATGGCAATTCTGAAGACACGTTTTAGTGTATCTTTAACTGTATTCGTTTCACACCAGATCCATTCTAATTCACATATATTATTTTATACTTTGCTTGACGAACTCTTTCAGTTTCTTTGGCTTCTTACAAAAAATACTCCTAAAAGTGTCTCTATATTTACTGCTCATGTTATAATACAGGAAAATATTTGATGATGAGTTGACAGACTCTAACACAAAGCTCAAACCAACAAACATTATTTCTATGTCAAGGTATTTACCCCCATACGTAAGTCCAGGTTCAAATGCTACAGCTATCATACTGATGTTTATAGGAATAAAACAAACAATAAACAAAGTGGAGATCATCACAATCATCTTGGCCACTTTCTGGTTGCCACGGTTACTGGCTTCTGAATGTATGGTTTGTTTTCTCCACTCTGCTGCTCTCTTCAGACCTATTGTTAGAGTTATGGTGCATACAACAATGATGGTGAATGCAGTCAAAGGTATAGACAAGTTATTCAATACGAAATAAGTCTTCTCAACTGTTTCTCGGCCTTCCATATAATTGAGACCTAAAATAGTTTTATTTCGTAGAGGAGAAAACTTCATACCAAGTCTGTTCACCACATACATCGGAGCAGCGCTAAGTATGAAGATGATATAAACACACACGATGATAACCGCCGTTATTTTCGGTGTGATAAGATATTTTATCTGGAGGGAAAAAAATATGCACAAGAATGTATTGTGGAATATTTGCAAAATAATGTTATGAAACATACATAGATAGGTGATTATGTTTAAGATAATGATTAAACAATATACATTAAAACTGAGGTATGCATAGAGAAATCAGACTGATTGGTATCTGCTTGTGGAAAATATGCAAATGGCTTTGCAATAGTAGGTGAATTAAATATATCCAATATACAAACCGTTGCTGGACCAATGAGTAGCGAGTGGTCTATCATAGCAAAGACCTATGTGAAATTAGGTTAGAGGCGTCCAAATGTCCTGATTTCTTTCTGCACTTTAAAGAAGGAAATTAGTCCAGGGGTGATGCGAACAAGATCACCATTTCATGTATGCAGATCATGGAAAGAACTATGTATCCACTAACATCACATTTCCTATGTGCCTTATATTATTATGGGGTTCACTTTCTAAAACATGCGAAGAATCCTAGTAGAGCAAAAGAGTTTTAGGTATACAGTGAATATATCAAAACAATGAAACTGAAGTGATGCTTATAGCTGTTTACAAATACTCTCTTCTACAAGGCTGTGCATATCAAAGACTGGGCTACAGAACGTGATGAGTAACAGATTATTATTAAGTCATTAATACAGTTGTTTGTGATATCTTCACTACGAAGAAGAAAAGCACGCATGGGCTGTAGAAGCTGATATCTGATTCATCCTGTGGCTGAGAAAGAAAAAGTGACCTTCACCCCCAATAGAAAGGACAGATGTGAAGAAACACGGATAGGATCACAATGCTCATTTTAAGAGACAGAATATAGATACCAACTAAATAACATCGATTCTACGGTAACAATATGTAAACTTCACCAGAGATAATACAGAAACAGCAAATGAGGTTAAATCAGAGCTTCAAAATGAAAACATGAGAAGGAATGCCAAAGAAATTACACATTTTATATAAAGCTATTACATTTTAATTTTTTTTTTTTTTTTGAGGATCGGAGTAAGCATGAGATTTTGCTTTGCAGTCTTGAAAACTGTCTGATAAGATACGCATGAAGGAAATTTATTAAATGTTTATTCTAAGCCAGCTGATGAAAAATCACTATGAATGACTAGACATTACTTTCCATATTTGTGTTCGCCTATCAGAGTAAGTTATGGAAAATGAAAATTAACTGATTTTCATTATTAACCTTCAATGGAGCCATGATACACAAACATCTTTCCAGTGTGATTACGGCAGTGATCCAGTTAGTCACTCGAGAGAAGGCAAAGTGTGGCATGATGAGGACAAGATATGCGACTTCCAAGGGATCAAATGACCAGTCCCCGTCTCTGATTGGTGGAGTCAAGCAAAGGTTTATCCAGCTTAGTGTTATCAGACAACAAAGGTCCGAGACAGACAGACCTGGGTGAAATAAATGTTTTGACATTTTATAATAGGATTATTGGAAGAGATAGAAAACAGCTCGACGCATTCAGAAAAGGATCAAACATCTGTTACTCATCACAAATGATTAAAAAAATAACACTTTGAAAAGGTTAAACAATTTTAAACTTCATCTATGAACTTGTCCACTTTACATTTATTTTTCTGTCTATATAATATATACTATTTCCCAAAAGTTAAGGCCACTTGCTTAAACTTGCCTATCAAGTAATATTCTAATTTCAGAACATTAATAATTAACTGCATTTAAAATACAACAAATTCAATAAACTTTTATGCACATATGATAATTCATACAAAACATATAAGCCTGAGAGGTCACTTACATACCATCATAAAAGGTACACTTGGTCTGTCAAAATCTGGTAAAACAATCATTTGTGGCCAAGCATTCCATACATCTTTAATCCAGAGAGTTCACAATAGTTTTAAGAACATTCTGCCAAATAGCCTGCCTCTCTGGATGAATAAACAGAGCTATCTGTGCAACATCAACTGACGAAGGGCGGTTAGTTGATATTCTCCATTCAGAAACGTCCCAGTGGTGTTAAGTGAGAGCAAGATCAATTGAAGGAGCGCTACACTCCGTCCTGACGATTCCCTGGTGTTGAATGACGTCATTAACGATACAAGCTCGATGAGGTCGAACATTGTCATCCTGCAAGGCTGCATCATCACCCATAACCTCCAGTGCAGGCTGAATAAGAGGTCACAGTATCTCATCTTGGTACCATAGTCTGGTCAGTGTGCCTTGGATGACTCAAAGAAGGGTATTTTCCACTGAAGCCATCCAAGACCATGACAGAACCTCCTCTGTAGCGATTCCCTTCCCTAATTGTGTCATCAGTAAAACGCTCTCCTTGCCTTCTCCAAACACGAACTGTGTTATCATTAAATGACAGACTGAAGAAAGATTACATGACTCCACTGGCGTCTTGTCCACCTGATATGCTCACGACACCAGGCAACACATGCTCTGTGTTCAGCTGGATTGAGAGGGATTCTGAAAGTCCGCATTGATCTCCGAGTACACATGCTGTCATCCTGCTGAAGTCAGTGTTTGCATTATTCATCATATGTGACATATAAGAATGGTACGTGTGACTATCCGGTCACGAAGGGTAGATAACAAGAGATATTCGTCATCTTGCCGGATCCTTATACATGGATAAAAAGAATGATATCAGTCATCTACTCCTTCGGTGGCTTTAAACTTCCAAGAAACATTTGAGTGGTAGAATGCGATACTCCCAAAAGTCTTGCAACTGACGAACAGATTAGCCGTTCACGTGACTGCCCGGGCGGGTTCTAGGATTCTAAAACTCTTTCTCTGACTAATGGATTTTGTAACAAAAGATTCATTTTATCACCAATATTAAAACGATTGGAATGTGAAAGTTTTACTGTAAGAGTCCCTATTGCACTTACACCAAGGATCATTACGATTTTTTTTTACCTGCATGGGTTAGCCGAACGCATTAATCATACTCTACATTCACCCTTAACATTTGTTATTACATCTCACTGTGGTAATCAGTGGGTATTTGTCATACCTCACGTGCATAAAGGACTGTTTGCGGATAGCACAGAGGTAGATAGAGGTGTATGGTGCAGTTTAACAAGGCGACAGCGGGAGAGAATAAGCACAGAAATAAGTTGCAACGAATATTATTTTCATCTGAACAATATATTAGCTAATATAAATATGCATTGAAAATAAAGGAATACCCCATACCATTTGGGTAATATATATTAAAATATTGAAGTCTCTGAAAACTATGCATCTTAATCCATATATATTTTTTTCCTGTTACGTTTGAAGCTGTTATTAAAAGTGGAATAAACTCGTTTCAGAGAGAGTATTTGCAACATAGTCTAATAATGATGCTTAAATATATTATACCATAGTCTAATAGTAATGAATATAATATTATAATATTTGTGAGGACATTTCACCACGAATATGTAAACTGGTTTACTGAAATGTTTCT
Source organism: Achatina immaculata (assembly GCA_009760885.1). Classification (NCBI taxonomy): domain Eukaryota; kingdom Metazoa; phylum Mollusca; class Gastropoda; order Stylommatophora; family Achatinidae; genus Lissachatina; species Lissachatina immaculata. The sequence goes on from CM019702.1 coordinate 56,152,064, forward strand.
CCTTTCATACCTAACAGACTAACGTTGATAGAGTCTTTAAAACCTTGCTTGACAAAACACATGATGTTAATGATGTTTGTAACTATACCAAAACAGTCAATGGCCTGGCACAAAACACAGTAGACACCCCAGGTAAAGATCAGCATAGTTTCCGGACTGATAAGCGCCGTATCATGCTGTGGTCTGAGCACGATAGAAGAGTTCACAGACATCTCGAAAACCACGCTCAAAGATTACTCCAAGGCTAGAACGTCTTCAGAATATAATTTTAATACGTATATACATTGTCTCTTCTATCATGAAAGACATTGACTGTTTATAATTAGTTACCAAAGTCCGACAAATAAAGATAGGTACGAAAATCTAGAGACATGTACAGACATACAAATTGAAGAATTGTGCCATATGCAGCATTTTTGGATCTGTCGATAAATGAATGTAGTGGATAGTTAATTAAATCAATCTATAGAGCATTGAATAACTGCGAAAATATAATTCAGTTAGAAATAAATGTGCAGAAAACCTGTAGCATAATAAAGTCTTACTAACATAAGGCATATATATGAAGACATAGATGAGAAACAGAAAAAAACAGCAAACAAAAAAAAATTAATAGACATATATAAAGACAGACCGAGAGACAGACAGACAGACAGATAGTCTAATAATTGGTGTGAGTCGGATTACAAAGCAGTAGTTTAGTGCCGTGTAAGATTATACTGTCAGTAATAGTATTCTTGTCACGACTTTAAACAGTAGCCTCGACAAGTGACACAGATGTGTCCCTGGCGAATTATGAGATGTCGATATAATGTAACTCTAAAATGCAGATTTTTGTCGTTATACAGTGTTGTATTTTGTTAATTATCGTATTTTGGGCAAGAGTGTAGGCATTGTCTGTATTCAGTTTGCCCTCTGTTATTTGTAGAAGAATCGTCCCTGATAATTCACATACAAGTTTTCGAACTGGGGTAGATTAATAGTGCTTCACCGAACAAAACGGAAAATAAATATATACATTCAAAGTTGATGTCAGAATTGTTCGATGTTTGGAATGTTTGAAAATCTGCTTTTCTTTTTATCCCAAATTTAGAAAATAATTATCCAAATGTTCCTATTTTCTAACTGCTACATTGATGGATTCTTGAATAAATAAATACGTGTTTATGAATACATGATCGTTTGTCATACTAATTCATTGGATTTAAGTTGTATACAGAGATATAAACTACGACAATGTTCATCTTATTTTTATTTGCTTCGATTTGCTCACTTTACATTTTACACTTTGATTGTGTGTATATTGTGTAGAAAAAAATGCCACTCAGTATGTATATTTTCCTTCAAAGTACAGACAATATGTTCAGTACGATTGTGTCACTGTTCTTTTCACAGCTGCTGGTGATTTCAAGTATCTGTTAAACACAGCTGCTTTCTGGTGTGCTTTAACCTGAACTGATCTTCGAACTTTAGCCATCATCGTTTGCCATCACCCCAAGGAATATTATCTGTAATGAATCTCCAGTGTGCTCTATTTCTCGCCTTTCTATTGCACTCGATGTTGTCCATCCATCTATGGCATTGTCGTTTCTTGATCCATTCCCTTCGATCTTGCTCTCAAGAACGCCTTCAGTTTAATACTAAGCCTCTTTTTGTCCCCAACGTATCGTTAAAAGCAGAGACAGTTATTATTTTCAGTATTTCTCTTTTTATTTCCAGCTGGAGTTTTATCTTCGCCTGTTTGTTTTTTATACAGGATAGGCCATAGTTTTCTAAATATTCACAATAAATGACCTCATTTTTGTTTTTATTTTCCGTTGTCTTATTCATGGTCTAGGCTTCTACAACATAATGGATTACTCAGTATACGCAGCATCTTATGACACATAATCCCAACTGCTGTGGTATTTGTTTCGATTTACCGATCTTCCTCGTTCTGCTGAATTTTTTAAATTACATGTCTATTCCATTCCTATTCTCCAGATAATTTCCGTTTCATATTTTCCACCCTCTGCTATCATGCGTCCTAAATGCATGGAACGTTTAATCTGGTCCGGTAATTCTTCTTTTATTTTGTATGCTCGGGGCTGATTTTATTTCCTCTCTTTTGATCACCGTATGCCTCTTTTGGTATTTATTTTGCAGTCCATATTTTGGCTGTTGTAATTTAATCGCCTCAGTAGATTCTGCGGGTATGTTATGGTTCTCTACTATCAGCACGGTGTCATCTGCATATCTTAGGTTGTTGATTGCTGTTCCATTAATGTTTAGTTAGGCATCTCATTAACTTCTTTGATTACCTTCACTATATAATGTTTAAACATATAAAATACGTACCTCTGTCTGATCCCTGTCTTTATATCTATTGTGGTTGAGTAGTTTCTGTTGGACTGAAAAATTGCTGTCTGTTCCCATTATAGCTTGCTTATTATTTGATGTATATGGCATCAACGTTAATCTCCTTAAGACACTCCATCACTTGTTCTTGCCTGACTCTGTCAAAGGTCTGTGTGTACTATATAAAACAAACATAGACGTTCTTTTTTTTTTTGCTTTCACATACTTCCCAGTTATCATCTGAATGCTGAATATCGGTTCTCCTTTACCACTGTTTCTTCCATACTTATGTACTGACCTTTTTAGTTGGAAACGTTCTGCATTTAGTTCCTACACGTTATCACGTTAAAAAAGATTCTCTCCTAAAACAAAGAACTCCCCGCCTTTTTTTTTATATCCAACGACTAATTTTACAACAACACATAATTTTGGGACCACCACCTAGCCTCTATTTACTACCAACCTACCAGATCTCACAAGTCTTTATTTTCTTACTAGACCTCTACACACATTGTCGGACGTAGCTACTTACAAGTCACAGCTAAATGTTTTCCCCTGTTTCTACTATTTCTTTCTATTATTATTTGTTACTTATCATTCACATGAATTTGCATTATATCTTCGTTGCTGTTTCGTTGTTCTGTGTGCTTCTCTATAATTACGTTGTAAACCGAAACATTAGAAATGAGTGTTCGGTAACTAATAAAGCTGTTTCTACTTTAAAAATAATTTTAACATTAAAATTCATCACGAACGTACAGATGCAGAAAGTTATGTCGCAAATTTAAACATGTTCAGATTTGCTTCAAAATTGAAACACTAAGTCAAACAGTCATTTGCATGTCCTTTACCGAACTTTGCCTCTCTAACAGCGCTCCGATAGGAGTCTCAGCTGTAAGCAAGATGCACTGCTGCTGTTGCATCCATTACCTAACACTTAACATCTTGTAAATTGAAATATTTTCACACTATGCATCTGTCTACTGAATCGTGCAAAACCTTTGATAGCAAATTATTGTATGGAAACAATTTATTTATACCTGCTATTAGCTAATAGCTAATGCATATTTTCTTTTAGCTGTGATGTTTTGCTATTCTTCATTTGTATACTACTGTTTGCTCTGTATAATTTTAATTTTGAAATTAATTTTGAAATGAATAGCCTCTAATATATCGTCTATTCAACTTTCTATTTTACAGATGGAAAATGTATTTTCATTACATCGAAAATATATCAAGGTCGTCTCAGTATACGGTGTTCTGAAGTTGAAGGTCTTCGTTGTTTGTTACAGGAATGGACATGGACTGAGATTGACGTAAACATTTTTCATCTTGTTTTAGTGGCAGATGGGCGTAGCTTTCAGTTTGAGTGCTGCTATTTAACCATTAATAACTTGAATGTAATTTTCATTGAACGGTGTCATATCTGTGATAGTCGGGTGGATAGCGCTGCTCTATGCGGAATGATATGTGTATATATGTGTATGTGTATATTATGTGTACTTCGTGTATTGTTTCTGACATCAGTCACTCACGACAGTGAATAAAAGAAGCGCAGGACAGCCGTGTGAGTGATTAAGGATTTACTGTGTGTTTTAGGACTGTAATGCGTCGTATTTGAAACATATAATTAACAAAACATTTAACATTTAAATAATTTTTCCCCTGAAAAAGTCAATAATAACTTAACACGCACATGTACACATGCACTCACAGTCATTACATATCACAACCGTTCTTTACCAGTCCATGTGAAGGTATAGCATTTTAAACTTAAGTCATCGAACTGACATTAAAGACTTACATTCTAGCTTCACTTGCGACTCATTCAGTTACATAGCTTTTGATCATTGGAAAGAAATGAACTTCGATTGAATAGTTAATTCATATTTGACCACATAAGTTAGTACACATGGAAAACATTATCCAGAGTATTTAGAATATAATAAATCTCAGTCTTACAGTGCATAAGATGAAGACAACGATCAGTGATCTCTTGTGTAAAATTCAATCTGGTAACTCTACTAAACTCCAGAATCATACAGACACATTTAAAATTTTCACGTACTCGTTATAAAACGTAAAGCAATACATTTCATATTTTAAAAATCTACTTCAACAGGCCAGATATGTAAGTGCGATAATCTGGAGTCAAAAATCTTACAACTACTCGTCGAACCTTCAGCTAACCTGTTATTCGCACCACACTGGTAGCACACAGTACTATTTTCCACTTGTTCAAAAGAAGCGAGGTCCACTGGTAAGGAAAGTATATAACTGGTGGTCATCGGATTTTCAGTATTGCCTGTTTGAGTTATAATTAAGTCGGGCGCAATGTCTCACTCCACCTTCGTCTAAAACCTGACGTCTCCACCCCACCACCACCTAACGTTTTGTTAGTTACTTTCAGTTGTTGATTCCTCTGTGTCAGAATCTTACTCGGCAGAGTCCACTGACTATGTGAGTGGAGTCAATTTACCAAGTACACATCCACGATTAAGCTCGATATGTTTGTTAGAATGATTGATTACTATCAGCACAGGATAGTGATTAGTGTGGAGCTCACATACCGAGTCTACCAGCTCCGGTTGTGACAGTAAGAAAGGTGTCTCAATACCCTGAACCATATACGAATTTCCAGAGAGGAAATATGGTTGGGCTTTCCGTTTAAGAGGAATAAGATTGACAGAACGTGGAGAAAGAAGAGAAGAACGTTGGACACGAAGAATGAATGAATGAATGAATGAATAATCTTTATTGTTCAAGGGTAAAGAATTGGGCACGCAGGCCTGTCTTACATTCTGCCCTTCATCACTCCATCTTTCATTCTTCCGACACACTTGATTTAGTAAAAAAAATACACATTAAATTAGGAAAAACATATCAAAAGACTGTAAGATTTAACTATTACATTCAAGGTAAAAGAGAAGAAGTCATTAACCTAATAAAATAGCACTCACGCACACATACACACGCAGACATATACATAAATAAAAATACATTGTAAATCATCTTCTAACATATGTTTTTAACAAACATTAAAATAATTTCTAACAATATCTAACAAGTTGCTTTTCGAACTATGTCATTGAAGTACTTGATGGTTTACGAGCCATGTGTTGAGAGAGTGCTGACTATTTTATGGAGGCATATAATTACGAGCAAGTAAATAATGAAACAGGTTTGAGTTAAATGATGAAGTATTACCAATGGATTTTAAATTGTAGGGGAGGGTGTTCCAGAGCTGTACCGCAGAGTATGCAAGGCTTTTCTTGTACATATCAATCCTGGGTTTAGGAAGAAGACAGTTTTTTAAACGCTGGCTATGTTTAGTGTTATACGTAAACAGTGACCACAAGTAAGGCGAAGCATTGTGCGACAGAATTCTGTCAGAACAGAAACAATGTATGCATCTAATTCTAAAGGAATCTTCTTGTTATGCATGTTTAGTGTATCATAATTTTTGTCTATACCAGTACCAGAAAGAGACAGAAAATCACGCTCAAGAATGGCGGAGCCGTTCATGTTGCATTACACGTAAAAGCAACGAGAAACACTAACTCATGCAATATACATAGGTAAGTAAACTCAGGCAATCACTCTCATGGAAGCTGCAGTAACAGTCTGCAGAGTGATTCTAGCAGGCAAGAGTTTAGGAGCAGAACGTAAAGATTTGTAAACAGAATCCTTTATAAGACAGACACTAACTCTTGTGTCTAATAATGCTCTAATTTTACAGGATCCAACCGAGACAAGACAGATGTAAGTGTGGAAGGATTTGCAGCCTCCGGAAGTAGGGCTGATGCATGTGAAAAGAAAACATGGTGTAATTAAGCGATAGGACACATTCGAGTTCACAGTTCGCCGATTAACTACTTTAAATATAAACGATCTTTTCCCACACCCTGCCTACAGAATCTGGCTATATGACCCTGTCTTCCAAAAACTGTAACAAGACCTAGTTTCTCGTGGTTGTGTACCCGCGGGTTTAGCCCTCCTACTATGAGATGTATGTTGGCCTATCCTACCTTCTTCGAAGTATGGAGGTGAGAGTCGAGGGTTATCCTGATAAGAGACTAGCTGCACTCTCTGCGAAGCCATATGATGTGTTTCTCTATGTTTCGTCATCTCATTGATCGGTTGCGAGCCTGAAATAAAACCATGTGGGGAACTACAACAGAGATTCACCGATTTCATTAATGCAGTTTCCTGTATAGCTAACTCCACCGCCTATGAAAACGTAAGAGGATTATCTCTTAATAATTTAGCCTTCAAAGATCTGGGAAGTGGTGTATCTACGAATGACTGCACCAGCTGCCTCTGTGGCAGCGGAGTTTAGTGTTTAGTTCTGATGCAGAGTAAACAACTCTGGCCGTCTCGCCGATGCCAGCGCTTGAATGGACTCTCAAGGAGTCTGTCTAATAGAAGCTAGCGTCTGCCAGACTTCTAAGGAGTCTGCAGACCCCGTATCGTACCAATAAGACAGAGATAAACTCCTCCCAGGATTACTGAAACTGGAGACCCTGCATGACGAACTCTGTCAGCGGACCTGCGGAGACAAAATACATCAAGTTCTTCTTGTTTGGCTTATCAGCTTATTACGTCAATGAGCTGATCAAGCTCATCCTGCCATGGTTTCAATTTTGCTGGGTCCCTGTCGAATCTTGTACAGCTGACATCACATGGGAAAACCTCAAGTCATTGCTGACTTGGGACAGGGTATCTTGCAATAGCTCCAGCAAATGTGACCTGGATAGAGCTGAAGCCATCGTACGTCTTTCAGCAGTGCAGACTACTTATTCTCACTATGTTAGCTATGTGGTTAATAAAATACAACAATACACAGCAATATCACCAAGTATTCTGTGCAATGCTATCTGAAACATCAGAATATACCATCAAATAATGCTGTACTATAATTATACCTCGAAAAGAAATTCATTCATAATACTATTACTAAAACGCCACTACAATAATTATACATAAACCAAATAAAATCAGTGCAATAATCAATATATGAAGAAAAACTAACTAATATACTAATTAATCCTGCTGGAAAATGTCACATTGAACAAAGTTCAGACTGTCCGAATGCACAAAAGTTACTATATGTGAATTTGAGATTCGTACTAGAACACGTACATTCTACTGGCACTGTCCTGGTTTATACTTGTTCATGTTTGTGCAACTGCGATAAATCACAATAGTATTAAAGTTCATTCTTGAAGAACACACCTGCCTGGATCTCATGTAGAAAACTGTCACTGCTAAATCCTAAAGTCTGTTACACATGTAGCACACAGTTACCTCAACTGTTCTGCGTAGAATTAAATGATGAAAGGTTCTATACAGGCGTTGGAGGATCAACCACAGGAATAGTTCAAGATCAGCCGTACTGGTCTGGACTGTGGCAGGAAGCTATATATGCTCCAGACTGTTAGTGGAATTGGTCATCAACGCCTACTTGAATACAACAGTCATTTAATACTTCTCCTGTAGATTATCCAACAAAGACTACTGCTACAAAGTACTATGTCAGTAAATATCTAGCACACCAATAGTCTAGACACTGGCAGAAAATAGCACACATACTTGCTTTAACCTGCTAGCGAGCACACAATTATGCTCAGCTTGCTATCAGGCTTAATCAAGCAGGTCAGTCTTGGCTGTTATTAAATTAATACTATGTGCCAAGCTATAGCAACATCTCTCTCCCTCTCTCTCTCTCTCTGAACCTTAAGCGCCCAGGGCACATGGGGCTTCCGCAAGGGTTTTCCACAAATGCCTGTCCATCGTCTTTTTTTCTGCTCTTGCCCAGGTGAGCCCTATATTGCTCAACATCCTTTCTGTTGTTCTTCTCCATGTCTCTTTTGGTCTACCCTTACTTCTGTTCCCCTGTGGTGTCCATCTTAGTGCTATTTTTGGTAGTGAGTTGTCAGTCATTCGGACCACATGTCCCAACCATCGCCAACGTCTTTCCTCAATAATTGTTGTCAGTGGCTTCATCTGCATTTCTGCCAATAAGATGTTATTTCTTATGGTGTTTGGCCAGAATATTTTCCTAATTCTTCGTAAACATTTAGTCTGGAAAGAATTCAACTTGTTTTCTATGGTTTTGGTGATTTTCCAGCATTCACCTCCATAGAGTAGTACACTTAGAACATTACTCTTAAATATCATTATTATATAGCATTATATTATAGTATTTTATATAGTATTATGTACCATTATATAGCAACATACTGTACTGAAAATATCATGAGGTACTTTAAAACTGAACAAAAACACATACATCAAGCCTACTTGAAGCAGGGACGTTGATAGAGAAACTGGTGTTGTCCCATAAACTAAAGTGCCAGTCACGAGCACCACTTGTAGACGTGCACTTCTTATACATGTAACGTGCATCTGTCTGTTATTACTGTCACTACTAGTTACAGACAAGGCAGTACTTATAAAGATTTGTATTACTATCATGAAACTTCTGCTATAGAAATGTACTAACACGGACAACACACATAGTGAACAGCGTGAAGTAAATAACAGCTGGTGTAAACATAAACTCATACTTTATTAATATAAAAGAAAGGTGAAGTTATCATGAGGGTGAGAGGTAACACTCAATCTAGAAACAGGTTAGTCCTCTTTCCGACAAGAACGTTTTTGGCAAATCGGACGGGAGAAACCAACTCTCACACTGCATGTAAACGGCAAGTAAACAAAATACCACTTACTGCATCAGAATACACGTACAGAATTCACACAGCCATCACAGAAAATCTCTAGACACTAAGGTCTATGCAAAAAAAACCCCAAAAATGAACTAATTTCACATTCTTTAGTTCAGCAAAGTTATGGCAGAAAAACAAATGCTTGACATTATGCCACTAACAACTACGTGATTCTTTACTGAAATCATAATAGGAAATAATCCCATAATGTCTCCATTCTAACAGCCAGAAAAAAGCATATTCTCAACTAATCATGCCTAACAACGATCCTAATACATTCTCAATCGATAATTAATTAAAACCCGTTCTATTCTCATAATTATAATAATTAATAATCTTCTTTCATTCACATTCCTTAAATATCCTACCGTATTTTTCCTAAAACTTGTAGTCGTTAGTTATAAAGCTGTTTCTACTTGTTTCCTAGTTTATAGATTTTGGTATCACAGCTTTACTGCAGTGTTTCGTGTATAGTTGTATACTTCTATTATTGTGTGTTACTTCTTAACTGCAAAAGACTAGCTTACTTTATAACTCATTCCATTTATGTAAATAAAACATTAAACCTAAAAAGCAGTATTAAAGCAATTGTATCGGCTTATTAAGTATTTATCCATGAGACGTGCTTTAAAAAGTCTGCCATAAAGAACACAAGGGGCTGCCTTTGTAATGAGATTTAATCACATAAAATAAAATAACAATAAAAAAAAATAAAATATAACACAAGGAAATGTAACATGTGCTTACACTAAAAGATCTTCTTAATCTGACACACTTACATGTAGATGAGGTCATACGTATTTTCACAGTTTATTTTTTACAAACACATCTAGTGTTGTTTTATTGAAAGAACACCTTTATTGTCACGATAATCTTCATGATCATGGATAAAGATTATTAATGTCGATTCTAACTTCTGATTTTACTTCCTTCGAAAGTTGCATCGACAACATATATGTTCGGTGCCATATTACCTCATCAATAATTAGTATACGTATACGTATAAAACTACACACGAGGCACTGCAGTAAAGCTTTGATGCCAAAATGTATAAACTTGGAAATGTGTAAGAAGAGCATTATTACTTAACGAATACAAAGCTGTGGCGTTTCGTTGTGATCATACAAAAATACACAGGACAAGCAAAGAGAGAGAGGAGATAAAGTATAGATTTACATTAATGCTGTGTTAAAAATAGAAAGTAAACAGAATAGATGACTCAGCTGTACCTTGTAAGAAAATGTGGCTTATCTGACGCGTGTTCGGAAATGGGCATGGTGGAGAGTAAAAAATGTTTAAATGGAGATTTATGATGTGTGATAGGTGGGTCGAAAGTGAGGGTGTTGAGTGGAGAAACCGTGGATATGAGAGAGTGATACAGTGTTAACCTAGCCAGGAGAAGGTGAAATAGATAATTATAGTGTGAAATAGATAATTATAGTTGGGGTAGAGGGATGGTAATGTGGTGCTGTGAGGATGTTCTGAATTATGTGTAACAAGTGAGAAAGGGAGTGGAGCTTAGTGGAGAGGGATTATGACTGTTGAAGAGAAGACTAATAGGTGTAGCTGTGTAACGAGTTCAAACCGTGTGGTTCCAGAGCCCCATAATCCTGAATGTAGCGGTTCTCAAGCGCTTGACCGCTTGGGTAATCTGCGTGACATTGTTTGATGTGTGTTACCAGAACATATCAGATTTGCCTCTGTGGTTAGGGCCATTGAAATGATTCGGGACTGGTTTCGAAGCATGCTGGGCGATGTCATACAGATGTTTCTGCATGCGGTCCCCTAATCTGAGGCCAGTATCACAAAAATACGTTATCCTGCATCTACGTTATCCTGCAAACAGGCTTGTCACTCATGTATTTTACAAGCCCACCGACAGCCACATCTATTTATTTTACACCTCTTTCCATTCTGAAATATATCTCAAACTCCCAACTCGCCGCATATGTCAGGATAACTTGGATTTTATAGATCAGTTCAATAATTTATTATAATTTTTTTCCGTCATCGCCACTAACCAGAAAATATGCTTTGTGAATCTTTCATCCCTATCCAACTAGTGAGCCGCAAAGAATAATTCAGGAAAAAGCTTGTTACCCCATCTGACAGAGTTAAGTTAGTACTGTCTTCCCACGTGCGTGGTCAGATGGTTAAGACAATTCGTTATTGTCATCTGCCACTAATCCAACTTGACCCCGACACTCCCGAGATTTTCTCTGCTTCGCCCATATTAGCAGACAAAAGAGAACCAAATTTTAAGGACATCTTCGTCCACAGCCACTTGAAGCGGAGACTTACATATTTTGGCACCAGAAAATGTAACCGCCCTCGATGCGTTACCTGCGCTGTGGTCTGGAAAACAAAAACGATCACCATTCCAAATACTATCATCACTCTTCACGAGGGACTCACATGCAAGTCCCGTAATGTGATATACGTCATCGTATGCAAAAGTATTCACATTCATGTGAATCTATATTTACCTCCTCTCTCTATTGCTCGTCATGTGTGTTTTTGTATGATTAAGGCTCACACTGAAACGTCATAGCTTTATGGTCGTTAAAATAATAAAGCTGTTAATACTTTTTCTTCGTTTATACATTGCAATATCTCCTCAGAACTTGTCTGTGAACTGTTCATTCATTCATTCATTCATTTGCATGTCCCTTCCGGAACTTTGTCTCCCTAATAGCACTCCTGTAGACCTGTCGGTTGTGAACAAAATGGCCTGCTTCTGATACATCCATTTGCAGATCATCAACGATGTCTTTCAGCCATATGTGCCTTAGTCTTATTTCTGTCTTTTTCCCATTATGAACCCTTTCAAGACGGTCTTCTCTAGACTATCATAAATTAATGTGTGCAAAATATTTACGTTTTTTATATTTAAGAGATATATGTATATAAAGAAGAAATGCCCCCAGGATTCACCGAAAGGGGGGGGGGAGAGAATGATGGATCCACAGGTGATCATACGGAAACGACCATGCCCGCCCCAATTAATTCGAGTTCAGAACAGCGGATGGAGTATCCATGCATCTGTGGCAGGAAATTTAACACTCAACGTGGCATGAAGATACACAGAACGAAGAAGGGATGTGGTGGTTCCTTGCTGCCCAATACTCAACAGTGCACTTTGACTCCAGTCTCAGTTAAGACATTAGAAGATCTCTGTCAGGATATAATCCGCAGTACAGAGAATATTCAGGTTGAGTCAAGCAGCAGGGAGGCAATGCAGCCCTCCGACGTGACCAGAGACAATGTTAACTTTCCACCACCAAGTCCAAAAAGCATATGGGAAAACCTATACGCTGGATTATGCAAAAAACTGGACAAACAGCTAAGAGGGAAAAACCTGGAGCAAAAGCTGTAAGCATTTGGTAACATCATATATCTTCACAAAGAGTTTGGAACCAAACAGGCAAAAAGAGAAAAAGTGACACCAAGAAAGTCCAGAAGACAGAGGAAAATAAAAGTAATACGACAGCAGAAGAACCATTCTCAGAAAATGTTCAAGAAGGCACATGAATCAGAAAAAGAAGGACTAAGACAAGTTTGGCAGCATCTAAAATCCAAGCACAATGCCCTTTGCAGAGCTGAAAGACTATGTAAAAGGAAGAGGGAAACCAGATACGCAAGAGAGAAGTTCTACAGAGATCCCTTCGGATTTGCCAAGCAGTTATTTGAACAGCCAAAATCAGGTACGCTGAAAGCAGGTAAGGAGGTGCTCGAGGAGCATCTGAGCAAGACATACGACATACTCTGATAAAAATCAGCATACACCTCTCGAGCAGATGAAAGGTATAGTGTGGCCCTGTGCACCAGGCAGCAAATTCAAATGCAGCCCACCAACCTTACAAGAAGTAGAGAGTGTTGTAAGAAAACCTAAAGGCAAGTCAGCCCAGATGGCGTTCCTTACATACTATACAAAAGATGCCCTGAAGAACTAAAGAAGCTTCATAAACTCCTACGAACAGCATGGACCAAAGGAGTCATATGTAAAGAATGAAAAAAGGCTAACGGAGTATACATCCCCAAGGAGCAGAATTCCACTGAAATCAACCAGTTCAGACCGATCTCACTTCTGAATGTGGAAGGAAAGATATTCTTCTCTGTGATGGCAAAAAGACTAACAAAATACATCCTAGACAATGGTTACGTTGATACATCCGTGCAGAAGGGAAGCATTCCAGGTTTCCCAGGATGTCTCGAGCATGCGTCAATGATTTGGGAAGCTATTCAGCAGGCAAAATCTGGAAAGCAAGATCTACAGGTAATATGGCTTGACCTAGCCAATGCGTATGGCTCAGTACCGCACCAGATGATATGGCTAGCACTAGACATGTATCACATGCCAAAAGAAATAATCACAAATATGCTGAAAAGGTACTTCACAGGGTTCCTCATGAGGTTTGGAACATCAGGATATACTATAAGGTGGATCGAGCTCCAGGTAGGAATTGCAATGGGTTGTACAATATCTCCCATACTGTTCGTACTAGCCATGCAAGTAATCCTGAGAGCAGCAGAAGGAGCAGCAGAAGGCCTAAGATTCAGAACTGGATGTCAAATGCCACCACTAAAAGCATTCATGGATGACACAACAGTAATAACAACCAGTGAAGCACAGGCACGAAAGATGTTAGAGCGTTTGGAGTGCCTTATCATATGGTGCCACATGAGCTTCAAGCCAAAGAAGTCAAGAAGCCTGTCACTCATGAAAGGGAAAGTGATAGAAAGATCGTACACAGTGGCAAATCAAATAATCCCGACTGTAGGGGAAGAGCCAGTGAAGAGCCTTGACAGAGTATATGATGCATCCATGAAGGACTCAATTGCTGTGAAGCAGGTTAGAGAAATGGCCACTACTCATTTACGAAGTAAGTACCAGCACAGTAGAGGCAGTCGAAAGAAAGATAAATAAAGTCATATAAAGTGGTTGGGCGTACCACCATGATTAACTCATGTAGCACTGTATTGCAAGAAGAGCAAACTGCAGTTGCCATTCAAATCTGTGGTTGAAGAATACAAGGTAGGAAAAACAAGACTTGCAATGATGCTACAAGAATCTACAGATCCGGCGGTACGAGAAGTGCAGCCAACACTTAAAACTGGACGAAAATGGAAAGTAGGTGAGGAAGTGACAACAGCTATGGAAACGTTGGAGCTGAAAGAAGCAATAGGGTACACCCAGACCAACAGAAGGGGATTTGGTCATGGCGAAATCAAATGGTGGTCAAAGGCCTCCTGCAAGGAAAGAAGGGATATGATCATCAGTGAAGTAAGGAATTCAGAGGATGACAAGCGGGTCCAGAAGGCAGTCCAACAATCGCAACAATGGCAATGGACAACATGGGAGGAAGTCCTACAGAGATCACTAACATGGAATGATATCTGGAAAATGGCACCCTTGAGACTCAGCTTCATCATCAGAGCTACTTATGACCTTCTGCCTACAGGCTCCAAACCTATACAAAGTGCCATCTCTGCAACGAAAGGCAAACATTGGAACATGTGCTGTCAGCATGTAGAGTGTCTTTAGGGCAAGGACGGTACACCTGGCGGCACAACAGAGTGTTGCAGGAACTACTAGCCATCGTAGACAGGGCAACAGATAAAGCAAATAACAGAAAAAGAGTTGAGGTCCCACCTAAATACTTCATAGGTGCTAGTACGACATCAAATATTGAAATCAGGGACATTCCCTTACCATCACTGCTAGATAGTACAAATGACTGTGATGTGATAGCGGACCTTCCAGGAAGAAGAGAATACCCGACTGCCATCAAGAACACAGGAATGCGACCGGACATTGTAGTGTACTCCACAGAAAAACAGGAATTAATAACGATCGAGCTTATGGTCCCATACGAAACTAGACTAGAGGAACAGCATTTATTCAAAATGGAGAAGTACAATGATCTGGTCAAGCAACTGAGGCAGGGGGCAGGAATCAGGGCAAAAGTGATAGCTGTAGAAGTGGGAGCAAGAGGATTCGTAGCAACATCAGCATACGACCTATGTAAGCAACTGGGCATAAAGGGATAAGCAAGAGCAAGGGCATTGGAAGTCCTTCAGAAACAGCAGAAAAGGCCTCATGCTGGCTGTGGAGTATGCGAAACAAGCATTGGGAACATAAGTAATTTCATTTGCCACAACCAATACCAGTCCTCCGTAGCTAAATCGCTAAAGACGCAATTAAAAAAATGTGCAGTGGCAACTGGAAGATCATGGGTTCAATCCCGGGACCGGAAAAAAAAGCAACAACTCACAAGACCTCTGGGAGTCATGACCCAGAGGGGCCCACCCCCCTTAGAGTGTCAAGAGTTTAAAGGGCCGAAATACTTGTCTGAGGGGGGGGGGTACTTCCTCTGATAATCTGAAAGAGTTGTGTTGTTGTTCCGCTCTCTACGGTAGATAGTTTCCTGCATATGGAAAAACGTCAAAAATGTGACTAATAAATTCGAGATTCCTGAAGATTTTTTTTTGGAGGGGGGGGAGGGGGATACCTCCGTTTTAAATTCTAACGGTTGTAGTCTTATATGAGTAGTATGGCCACATATCAAGAGGGTCACCAGTAATAGTCTTGGATTGGTGAATGTCAAATACTATCACAACTACTGCATGCGTTCATAGAAATAGCAACACCTTTTCTTCACACACTGCAAATGTCAAAGACTAAAAAAAATAAAAATAAACCAGCACACATAGAGTATAGACACTCTGCAGTAACGGGTACCAATAATACAGAAAGAGAAACAAACTAAGTTAAAATACTTAGTACTCTGCATGTTTGATAATTATACTCACTGATCTACTTACAATCTATATCATTTCTACTGTTTCGATACGAGCGCATAAAAGATAAGATTTATACACTTTAATAGCTATCTTTTTAAGTTTATGAGCAGCAAATAATGGTTTCAACTGCATGCTGAGAAAAGTCACTACATATTATATACTAATATGATGCTTTTTCTTACTCTTTCATGGGAATAATACATAAACAATATACGTTTTAGTGTATCTTTAAATGTATTCGTTTCACTCCAGCTCAATTCTAATTTCCACATATTGTTTTACAATTTGCTTAACGATTTATTACAATTTCTTTGACTTCGTGTAAAAAATACTCCTAAAAGTGTCTCTGTATTTACTGCTCATTTTATAATAAAGGAAAATATTTGATGATGAGTTGACAGACTCTAACACAAAGCTCAACCCAACAAGCATTATTTCTATGTTAATGTATTTACCCCCATACGTAAGTCCAGGTTCAAATGCCACAGCTATCATACTGATGTTTATAGGAATAAAACAAACAATAAACAAAGTGGAGATCATCACAATCATCTTGGCCACTTTCTGCTTGCCACGGTTACTGGCTTCTGAATGTGTGGTCTGTTTTCTCCATTTATCTGCTCTCTTCAGACCCATTGTTAGAGTTATGGTGCATACAACAATGATGATGAATGCAGTCAAAGGAGTAGAAAAGTTATTTAATGCGAAAGTAATCTTCTCAACTGTTTCTCGGTTTTCCATAAAATTGAGACCTAAAATAGTTCTATTTCGTAGAGGAGAAAACTTCATACCAAGTCTGTTCACCACATACATCGGAGCAGCGCTAAATATGAAGATGATATAAACACACACGATGATAACCGCCGTTATTTTCGGTGTGATAAGATATTTTATCTGGATGGGAAAAAATACACAAGAATGTATTGATGAATACAGCAAAATTCCATTATGAAGCATATACAGATAAGGGATTATGTTTAAAAAATGAATAAACTATATAAAATAAACTTGAGGTATACGTATAGAAATCAGTCAGACTGACTATTCCCTGTTTATGTTAAATATGCATATGAGGCAGGTGAATGAAATATATCCATTATGCAACCTTTTGTTTGGCCATTTAGTAGCGAAGTGGCAAGTGCACTGGTCTTTCATAGCAAAGGTCGATGCATGAATTAGGGTTAGAGGTGTGAAGCTGCACAAATATGTCATGGTTTCTTTCTGCATTTTAGAGGAAAGACGTTCAGTCTTGATGCCGTAAAGATCACCTTTACGTGTATGCAGATCAGGGAAAAATATGTATCCACTAACACCACATCTCCAATGTGCCTTATGGAATAATGGGGTTAACGTTCTAAACATGTGATGAAACCTTGTAGAACAGAAGAGTTTTAGAGTTACTGTGTATATATCGAAGCAGTGAAACTGAAATAATGCTTACAGCTCTGTACGCTCTTCTACAAGCGTGTGCGTATCAAAGGTTGGGTTACAGATCCTGATTATTATTGTCATTAATAAAGTATTTTGTGATATATTCACTTCGAAGATGAAAAAGACGTTTGTGGTTGGTGAAAGGAAACGTGACCTTCACCTCAATAGAAGGATATACGTAATGAAACACGAATAGGATCACAAAGTCCCATTTACGCCTGACTTTAAGGAAGACACCAGACTTATGAGCCAGATTTTAAACAAGAAACCAGACACGAACATTGTCAGTGCAGGCCTAAATAATTTGTATAAAACTGAATTCTATCTAATTCATACATGAGACAGAATATAGATATCAAGTAAAGAACATCAGTTCTACGGTAGCAATATGTAAACTTCACCAGACATAGTACAGAAACAACAAATGAGGGTAAACCAAAGCTTCAGAAAAAACATTAAAAGAAATGCCAAAGAAATTAAACATTTCATGTAAAGCTACTACATTCTAATTTTTTAGATTCGGAGTAAACCGGAGATTTTGTTTTGGAATTTAGTAATGGAGGATGAAAACTGTCTGATGCGATAAGCATGAACTTAATTTTTAGTTTTTCATTCCAAGCCAGCAGATGTAAAATCACGTATAAATGACTAGTTACCATTGATTCCTTTCCATGTTTTTTTTTTCATCTCGCAAGGTAAGTTATGGAAAATGAATAGAAACTAATTTCATTAAAAACCTTCAATGGAGTCATGATACACAAACATCTTTCCAGTGTGATTACGGCAGTGATCCAGTTAGTCACTCGAGAGAAGGCAAAGTGTGGCATGGAGAGGACAAGATATGCAACTTCCATAGGATCAAATGACCAGTTCCCGTCTCTGATTGGTGGAATCATGCAAATGTTAATCCAGCTTAATGTTATCAGACAACAAAGGTCCGAGATAGACAGACCTATGAAAAATAAATGTTTTGATATTTTATAATAGGATTATTGGAATAGACAGAAAAACAGCTTGATACGTTCAGAAAAAAAAAGATCAAACATCTCTTACTAACCACAATTGATAAAAAAAAGACTTTGAAAATGTTAAACAATTTTAAACTTCATTTAGGAACTTTTAAACTTTACATTTATGTTTCTGTCTCTGTAATATATACTACTGCCCAAAAGTTAAAAGCTAAAACCCTTGCTTAAAAAGTAATATGCAGCTAATATCAAAACATTAATAATTAATGAATTGAAAATACAACAAATTCATGCAAAGGTTATGCACATATTGATGATTCGTACAAAAGATATAAGCCTGATAAGTCACTTACACACCATCAAAAAAGTTACACTTGATCTGTCAAAATGTGATAAAACAATCATTTGTGGCCAAGCATTCCATACAGCTTTAACCCTGAGAGTCCACACTATGTCTAAGAACTTTCTGCCGGATAGCCAGCCTCTCTTGATAAAGAAACTGAGTCATCTCTGAAATATCAGCTGGCGAAGGGTGGTTAGTTGATATACTCAATTCAAAAACGTCCCAGAGGGGCTAAATAGGAGCAAGATCGAGTGAAGGAGCGCTCCACTCTGTCCTGACGATTCCCTGGTGTTGAATGAAGTAATTAACGATACAAGCTGGATGAGGTCGATCATTGTAGTCATACAATGCTGCATCATCACCCATAACCTCCATAGCAGGCTGAATAAGAGGTCGCAGTATCTCATCTTGGTACCATAGGCTGGTCAGTGTGTCATGGATGACATAAAGAAGGGTCTTGAAGCCACAGCAGACTATGTCAGAACCTCCTCCACAGCGATCCACTTCCCTAATTGTGTCATCAGTAAAACGCTTTCCTTGCCTTTTCCAAACATGAACTGTGCCATCATTAAATGATAGACTGAAGCAGTGCTCAACTGTAAAGAGGACATTACTCCATTGGCGCCTTGTCCACTTGATGGACACTTGGCAACACCGGCTTTGTTGTGAGCTAGACTGAGAGGACATACTACAAGTCCGAATTTATTTACGCGTATTCATACTGTTATCCTGTTGAAGTCGGTGTTTGCAGTATTCATCAGCTGACATATAAGAATGATAAGGGTGACTGTCCGGTCATGAAGGGCAGATAACAAGAGATAATCGTCATCTTGCCGGCTACTTTTATTGGACTTCCTGAATGATTTCATTCTTCTACTTCTTCTGTGACTTTAAACTTCCCATAAGCCTTTGTGTAGTAGAATGAGACACTCTCAAATATCTTCCAACCTGACGAGTGGATTTGGCATTCTCAGCTTACGTGTTGCGGGATGCGTTCTAGAATTATAAAACTCATTCACTGGATAATGGATTTTGCAATAAAACAGTCTTTTTATCACCCATTTTAAAAGCATGGAATGTGACAACTGTTCTGTAATAGTCCCTGTTACACTTACACCAAGAATACGCACGATTTTTCTACCTGTGTGTGTGTTAGCCAAACACGTGATTCATACTCTACATTCACCTTGAAGATTTATTACTGTATCTCACCCTGATAATCAGTGATAATCACCTCACCTGCATTGAGGACTGCTTGTGGATGGCGCAGAAAAACGTTTAAAGGAAATTATTTTCATCTGATCAATATATTAGCTGATATAGAAAGTGTTGAAATTAAAGTGGTGTCCCTTAACATTTGGGCAATATATATTAAAATATTGAAGTGTATGTTTAGTTTTTCCTTCAGGTGAAAACTATGTATATTAATCCATATATACACATTTTTCTGTTACGTTTATAACTTTTATTAAAAAACTGGAATAAACTTGTATAAGAGAGAATATTTGCAACATAGTCTAATAATGATTTAAATATTGTATAGCATATTATAATAATAATGCTTATAATATAGTGTAACATTTCTGAGGACATTTCACCACGAACATGTAGAACTAGTTAACTGAAATATTTCTCCTTTCGTACCCAACAGACTAACGTTGACAGAGTCTTTGAAACCTTGCTTGACAAAACACATAATGTTAATTATGTTTGTAGCAATACCAAAACAGTCAATGGCTTGACACAGAACACAGTAGACAAGACAGGTAAAGATCCGCATAGTTTCTTGACTGA
Source organism: Achatina immaculata (assembly GCA_009760885.1). Taxonomy (NCBI): domain Eukaryota; kingdom Metazoa; phylum Mollusca; class Gastropoda; order Stylommatophora; family Achatinidae; genus Lissachatina; species Lissachatina immaculata. The sequence goes on from CM019702.1 coordinate 56,172,472, forward strand.
TAACGGCCGTATCTTGATGTGGTCTGACCACAATGGAACCGTTCCCAGACAACTCGAAAACCATGCTCAAAAGTGACTCCAAGGTAATCCTTTCTTCAAAACATAATTTAATACTCCTTATATTACATGCCTGTTTCTCTCATGAAAGACACTGGATATTTATAGGTAACGAATGCAGTCAGACAAATAAAGACAGCGCATAATAATCTAGAGACATATACAGTCGTACAAACTGAAGAATTGTGCCATAGGCAGCATTTTTGGATCTATTGATAAATGAATGTCGTGGATAGTTTAGTAAATCAATCTATAGAGCATTGAATAACTACGAAAATACAGTTCAGTTAGAAATAAATGTGCAGAAAACCTATACCATAACAAAGACGTACTAACATAAGCCAGATATATGAAGACAGACGAGAAACAGAAAAAAACACCAATACAAAAATATAAATAAACAAAAGTAGAGACAGACAGAGGAACAGACAAACCGATAGATAGTCTAATAATTGTTGTGAGACGGATTAAAAGCAGTAGTTTAGTGTCATATCAGATTATACTGTTAGTCATGGCATTCGTGTCATGACTTTAAACAGTAGCCTCAAGAAGGGACATAAACGTGTTCCTGGCTAATTCCGAGATGTAGTATATAATGTAACTCTAAAATGTGGTTTTTTTTCCTATTCAGTGTAGTATTTTGTTAATTAGTGTTTTTTGGGCAAGAGTGTAGGCATTGACTTTATTCAGTCTGTCCTCTGTTATTTGTAGAAGAAAAAAAATCACTGTTAATTTACTTATTAATTTTAAAATGGGGCAGATTAATATTACTTCACTGAAAAAATGGCAAATAAATATATACATTCAAAAGTGATGTCAGAAGTCTTCCATATTTACGATGTTTAAACTACTGCTTATTCTATTCCATTTAGAAAACAATTATTCAAATGTTCCTATTATCTCACTGCTACATTTATTGATTGTTGAATAAATAAAATATATGTTTATGAATTCGTCATCGTTTATTATTATATTTCATTCTACTTAAGTTATACAGAGAGATGTAAAATATGGCAATGTTGATCTTATTGTTATTTTTTTCGATTTGCTCAATTTATAATTTACATTTTGATTTTGTGTATAGTTTATGGAAAAAATGCAACTCAGTATGTATATTTTCCTTCAAAGTAGAGACAATATGTTTAGTATGATTATGTCACTGTTCTTTAAAAAGCTGCTGGTAACTTCAAGTGTCTGTTAAACACAGCTGCTTTATGGTGTGCTTTAACCTTAAATGATCTTCACACTTTAGTCATCATCTTCTGCCGTCACCCCAAGGAATATTGGCTGTAATGAATCTCCAGTGTGCTCTATTACTCGATGTATCCATCTATATCATTATCGTTTTCATATTCTCTTCCCTTCGATCTTGCTCTGAAGAAGGCCTTCAGTTTAATACTAAGCCTCTTGATGTCCCCAACGTGTCGTTTAAAACCAAACAGTTACGATTGTCGGTATTTCTCTTTTCATTTATAGCTCAGTTAGATTTTTGTGTGTGTTTTTTATACAGGATAGGCTACTTTTTTTTCTAAGTATTCACAATAAAGGCCCTCTTTTTTATTTTCCGTTGCCTTATTCAAGGTCTAGGCTTCTACAACATAAGGAATATTGAGTATACTCAGCATCTTATGACACATAATCCCAACTGCTGTAGTATTTGTTTTGATTTACGGATCTTCCTCGTTCTGCTGAATTTTAAAAAAAAATTACTTGTCTCTGCCATTACCATTCTCCTGATAATGTCCGTTTCATATTTTCCACCCTCTGCTATCATGCGTCCTAAATGCATGGAACGTTTCATCTGGTCCGGTAATTCATTTATTCTGCATGCTTGCGGCTGATTTTGTTCTTCTCTGCTGATCACCGTATGCTTCTTTTGGTATTTATTTTGCAGTCCATACTTTTGATTTTTGTATTTTATTCGCCTCAGTATATTCTGTGGGTATGTTATGGTTCTCTATCATCAGCACGGTGTCATCTGCATATCTTAGGTTGTTGATTGCTGTTCCATTAATGTTTAGTTAGGCATGACATTACATTCTTCACTATATAATGATTAAACAGATAAAGCCACATCCTTGTCTGACCCCTCTCTTTATATGTATTGGTGTTGAGTAGTTTGTGTTGGAATGCAAAACTGCAGTCTGTTCCCAATATAGCTTGCTTATTATTCTGATGGCTTTGGCATCAACATTAATCTCCTTCAAACATTCCATCAGCTGTTCTTGCCTGACTATGTCAAAGCTCTGTGTGTACTATATAAAAAAACATAGATGTTCTTTTTTTCGCTTTCATATACTTCTAACTCATCATCCGAATGCTGAATATCGGTTCTCATGTACCGCTGTTTCTTCCATGGTTTTGTACTGACCTTTTTAGTTGGAAACGTTCTGCATTTAGTTCCCACACGTTATCACGAAAAAAAAGATTCTCTCCTAAAACAAAGAACTCCCAGCCTTTTTTTACATCCAACGACTAATTTTACAACAACGTATAATCTGGGGACCACCATCTACCCTCTATTTACTACCAACCTATCAAGTGTGAGAAGTTTTATTTTCATACTAGTCCATTTCACGCATTGTCGGACGTAGCTACTTACAAGTCACAGCTAAGTGTTCCCATGTGTCTACTATTTCTTTCCATTATTACCGTATCGTTCACATGAATTTGCATTTTATCTTCTATGTCTGTTTCTTTGTCCTGTTGTTTTCCGTATAATTAAGTTGTAAACCGAAATATTAAAAAGGAATGTTCGGTAACTAATAAAGAGCTGTTTCTACTTCTAAAATAAGATTAACATTAAAATTAATCACGAACGTACAGGTGAAGAAAGTTATGGAACAAATTTAAACACGTTCAGATCTGGTTCAAAATTGACACACGTAGTCAGTCAGTCATTTGCATGTAACTTGGGGAACTTTGCCTCCCTAACATCCCTCCTGTAGGGCTCTCGGTTGTAAGCAAGATACCCTGCTGCTGATCCATCTATTTGCATGTAACATTAAACGTCTTGTAAATTAATATATTTTCGCACTATGCATCTGTCTGTTGAATCGTGCAAAACCTTTGATAGCAAATTATTGTATGGAAACAATTTATTTATACCTGCTATTAGCCAATAGCTAATGCCTATTTTCTTTTAGCTGTGATGTTTTGCTATTCTTCATTTGTATACTTTACTGTTGCTCTGTATAATTTTAATGTAGAAATTAATTTTGAATAGAATAGCCTCTAATGCATCGTTTATTCAACTTTCTATTTTACAGATGGAAAATATATTTTCATTACATCGAAAATATATCAAGGTAGTCTCAGTATACGGTGTTCTGAAGTTGAAGGTCTTCGCTGTTTGTTACAGGAATGGGCATGGACTGAGATCGACATAAATATTTTTCATCTTGTTTTCGTGGCAGGTGGGCATAGCTTTCAGTTTGAGTGCCGCTACTTAACCATTAATAACTTGAATGTAATTTTCATTGAACGGTGTCATATCTATGATAGTCGGATGGATAGAGCTGCTCTATGTGCAATGATATGTATATATATGTGTTTATTATGTGTGCGTCGTGTATTGTTTCTTACATCAGTTACTCACGGCAGTGAATAAAAGAAACGCAGTACAGCGGTGTGAGTGATTAACGATTTATTGTGTGTTTTAGACTAACCAGAAGATGACAGTTCCATGTTGTACCTAATTCAAAAGAATGATAATAATCGAGATAAGGCAGCAAGGGAATGGAAGTTTAAAATAACGAGAGTTGTAGCGGAGAGGTAGGGTGCTTGCGGTGGAAGGACTGTAATGTGTCGTTTTTGAAATGTATAATTAAGAAAATATTCAAAGAATTGTTTCCCCTGACAAAGTCAATAAAAACATTACATGCATATGTACACGTGCACTCACAGTCATTACATACCACAACCGTTCTTTCCCAATTCCTGTGAAGGTATAGCATTTCAAAGTTAAGTCACCGAACTGACATTAAAGACTTACATTCTAGCTTCACTTGCGACTTTTGATCATTGGAAAGAAATGAACTTCGATTGTATAGTTAATTCATATTTGACCACATGAGTTAGTGCACTTGCAAAACATTATCCAGAGTCTTTAGAATATAATAAATCTCAGTCTTACAATGCATTAGATGAAGACAACGATCAGAGATTTCTTGTGCAAAACTCAATCTGGTAACTCTACTAAACTCCATAATCATACATACATATTTAAGATTTTCACGTATTCATTATCAAAAGTAAAGAAATCTATTTCATAATTAAAGTCTACTTCAGTAGGTTAGCTAAGTAAGTGGGATAATCTGGAATCAAAAATCATAGAATAACTCGTCGAACCTTCAGCTAACGTGTTATTCGCACCACACTGGTAGCACACAGTACTATAATCGTAAGTAAACAGTGACTGTTTTCCACTTTTTCAAGAAGAAGAGAAGTCCACTGGTAAGGAAAGCGTATAACTGGTGGTCATCGGATTTTCAGTATTGCCTGTTTGAGTTATAATTAATCGGGCGTAATGTCTCACTCCATCTTCATCTAAAACCTGACGTCTCCACCCCACCCCTACCTCCCATGTTATTAGTTACTTTCAGTTGTTGATTCCTCTGTGTCAGAATCTTGCTCCGCAGAGTCCACTGACTATGTGAGTGGAGTCAGTTGACCAAGTACATATCCACGATTAAGCTCGATGTGTTTGTTAGAATGATTGATTACTGTCCACACGGGATAGTGATTAGTGTGGAGCTCACATACTGAGTCTACCAGCTCTATCTCCGGTTGTGACAATAAGAATGGTGTCTTAGTACCCTGAACCATATACGAATTTCCGAAGGGGAACTATGGTTGGGCTTTCAGTTTAAGAGGAGTAAGATTGACAGAACGTGGAGAAAGAAGAGAAGAAAGCTGGACACGAAGAATAGAAACAATGTGTGCATATAACTCTAAAGTAATCTTCTTGTTATGAATGTTTAGTGTATTAGAATTCTAGTCTATAGCAGTACCAGAAAGAGACAGAAAATCACGCCCAAGAATGGCGGAACCGTTCATGTTGCGTATCACGTAAAAGCAATGAGAAACAGTGACTCCTGCAATATACATAGGTAAGTAAACTCAGGCAATCACTCTCATGGAAGTTGCAGTAACAGTCTGCAGAGTGATTCTAGCAGGCAAAAGTTTACGAGCAGAACGTCAGGATTTGCAAACAGAATCCTTGATAAGACAGACACTAACTCCTGTGTCTAATAATGTTCTAATTTTACGGGATCCTACCGAGACAAGACAGACGTAAGTGTAGGAGGATTTGTAGCCACCGAAAGTAGTGGTGATGCATGTGAAAAGAAAGCATGGTGTAATTATGCGATAGGACCTATTCGAGTTCACAGTTCGCCGATTAACTAGTTTAAATGTGAACGATCTTTTCCCACACTGCCTACAGAATCTGGCTATATGACCCTGTCTTCTAAAAACTGTAACAAGACCTAGTTTCTCGTGGTTGTGTACTCGAGGGTTTAGCCCTCCTGTATGAGATCTATGGTGGCCTGTCCTACCTTCTTCGAAGTGTGGAGGTGGGAGTCGAGAGTTATCCTGATAAGAGCACTCTCTGCGAAGCCATATGATGAGTTTCTCTATGTGTTGTCATCTCATTGGTCGGTTGAGAGTCTTAAATAAAACACTGCCGGGAATTAAAACATACATTCACCGAGTTCATGAGTGCAGTTTCCTGTAAAGCTAACTCCACCGCCTATGAAAACAAAAGAGGATTATCTCTTATTAAGTTATCCTTCAATGCTCTGGAAGTAGTGCACCAGTTGCCTCTGCGCCAGCGGATTTACCAGTTCTGATGCAGAGTAAGCAACTCTGGCCGCCTCGCCGATGCGATCAGCCAGCGCTTGAATGGACTCCCCAGGAATCTGTCTAATAGAAGCTAGCGTCTGCCAGACTTCTAAGGAGTCTGCAGCACCCCGTATCGTACCAGTAAGACAGAAACACTCCTCCTATGATTCCTGAAACTGATGACGCTGCCTGACAAACTCTGCCAGCGAACCTGTGGTGCCAAAATACACCAGGTTCTTGTTTGGCGTATCAGCATTCATTACGTCCATGAGCTTATCAAGCTCATCCAGCCATGCTTTCAGTTTTGCTGGTTCCCCTTCGAACATTTGTACAGCTGACTGCACATGGGAAAATCTCAAGTCATTGCTGACTTGGGATAGGGTATCTTGCAATAGCTCCAGCAAATGTGACGTGAACTGAGCTGAAGCCATCGAACGTCTTTCAGTAGCGCAGACTACTTATTCTCACTATATTAGCGATTGGGTAAATAAAATACAAAAATACAAAGAAATATCACTAAGTATTCGATGCAATGCCATCTCACACATCAGAATTTATCATCAAATAATGCTATCCTATAATTATACCTCGAAAAAAAACATGTCATATACTATTGCTAAAATGACACTACAATAATTATCCATACACCAAAGAAGACCAATGCAATAATCAATACATGAAGAAATACTAACTAAAGTACTAACTAATCCTGCAGGAAAATGTCACATTGAACAAGGTTCAGCCTATTCGAATGCACAAAAGTTACTATATGGGAATTTGAGATTCGTACTGGAACGCGTACATTCTACTGGTACTGTCCTGGTTTATAATTGTTCCTTTTGTGGAACTGCGATAAAATCACAATAGTATTAAAGTTCATTCTTGAAGAACACAGCTGTCTGGATCTCATGTAGAAAACTGTCACTGCTAAATTCAAAAGTCTATTACACATATAGCACTCAGTTACCTCAACTATTCAGCGTATAATTAAATGATGAAACGTTCTATATAGGTGTTGGAGGATCAACCACATGAACAGTTCAAGATCAGCCGTACTAGACTGTGGCAGGAAGCTAGATGTGCTCCAGACTGCTCGTGGAATTAATCATCAACGCCAACTTGAATAAAACAGTCAATTGATAATTTTCCCGTAGATTGTCCACAAAGACTACTGCTACAAAGTTCTATGTCAGCAAATATCTAGCACACCAATAGTCTAGACATTGACTTACACAAACATAGCACACATGCCTGATTTAATCTAATAGCAAGCACACAATTAGGCTCGGCTTGCTATCAGCCTTAATGAATCAGGTCAATCGTGGCTCTTATTAAGTTAATGCTATGTGCCAAGCTACAGCAAAAAAATGTACTCAAAAGATCATGACATACTTTAAAACTGAACAAAAACACAAACATCAAGCCTACTTGAAGCAGAGACGTTGATAGAGAAACTGGTGTTGTCCCATAAACTAAAGTGCCAGTCACGAGCACCACTTGTAGACGTGCACTTCTTATACATGTAACGTGCATCTGTCTATTATTACTGTGACTGCTAGTTACGGACAAGGCAGTACTTATAAAGATTTGTATTACTATCATGAAACTTCTGCTATAGAAATGTACTAACAAGGACAACACACATAGTGAACAGCGTGAAGTAAATAACAGCTGGTGTAAACATAAACTCATACTTTATTTACAGAAAACATAGGTGATGATATCATGAGGGTGAGAGGTATTTGATAACATTCAATACAGAAAAGGAAACAGGTTAGTACTCTTCCTGACAAGAACGTGTTTGGCAAATGGGACGGGAGAAACCAACTCTCACACTGCATGTAAACAGCAAGGAAACAAAATGCAAGTACTACTAAGAGTGCAACACTTACTGCATCAGAATATAAGTACAGAATTCACACAACCGTCACAGAAAATCTCTAGACCCAAAGATCTAGTAAAAAAAAAAAATCCCAAAAGGGAACTAATTTCACATTCTTTAGTTCAGCATAGTTATGGTAGGAAAAACAAATGCTTGACATTATGTCACTAACAACTACTTGACTCTTTACTGAAATCATAATACGAAATAATCTCATAACGTCTTCGAAAGGAACAGTCAATGCACAAGTCAGCTACATGACAAACATCACTGACACAGTGAAATAATAGCTAGGAAAAAAAATCACATTGTCAACTAATCATGCCTAACAACGATCCAAATGCATTCTCAAACGACACTTAATTAAAACTCATTCTAATCTCATAATCATAATAATAATCTTTCTTTCACACTTCTTAAATATCCTCCCCTATTTTCAAAAAAAACTTCCCGAAGTTTCTATCCCGAGAATCACTCAACCAGTGATTCTACCTGTTTACTGACCTTCAGAAGAAAGCTCACAGGACATTCCTAACATAACATTCTGCTACAAACTTGTCAAAGATAAGTTCATAAAAATAATCACACATCTCGTCGAATTTAGTGTGAAAACCTAACCTTTCATTGAACGTCTGTACAACAAAAATACTAAGGGCTTTAAATCAAATGGTCAAAAAATTAAAATACCCTGGATTATATCCCTTATACAAGAATCCAACTATCGTAACAGTAACATTTTAAAGAATGTCAGCTAACAATAACCCGGATGAACGTGTGTCTAAGTCCGTCTTTCAGAGAAGTAGACTTGCCATTCGACCCATTCAGTACGCAACAAGCCACATTTCACATTCTCTCGCTTAACCAACTCGGTCACAGTCACAGTAGAGTGGTATTTGTGTATGTCACCTGTAAAAGCTGGAGATTGAAATAACTTCAACACATTTACTAACTTTAATATCAGATACGACATCACCAGCGTGGTAGATTATACATTTTCAGGAGAGTTTACACTTTCGGTTTATGAATGTATTTTCTGTTCCGTTTTTCTCCATCTGTTTTGTCTCTTAATATTAAGCCATTTTATTAATAAACATACAGCATGACTTCTATGTGATTTATGATATACAGACTAAAACATTCCTTTTTAATGGGAATTACTTTTGCTGTACTTAACGTCTTTTGTGATTTTACACTTCTCTTCTTCTTAGTTGATTATAAGTAAGCAGATTTGTAATCTACAATTTGTAATCAGCGGCTTGCGTTCCCGCATTAAGAGCATTCCTATTTGTGCTCCGCTTTCATTTCCAACACCCATTGAAGCGTGCGCCTGCTGATGGAACAAGTCCCAGACTGGTTGTAGGTAGTGTAAAGAAGAAGAAGAAAAAGAAGAAGATACCTAAATAGAAGAATGCTATCTTTATACCATCACACCCTGTATTTCACCTGTGTGTCTTGTTGCTGATGATATCAAAGGCGTTACCAGTTCTCCTTACGGTCCGGAAAAAAAATAGATAATGTACACTCTATTATGATGTCTCATGTGTATGGAGTTCATTTTTTACGTTACTTTATATTCTACTATGAATTGTCTTCTTATGACATTTCTTATGCCTTTGTTTGGCCTCAGTGCGCGATATAGTCTGTAATTGTTTTTAACGAAAGCTAAAACATAATTCATATTGTTTTGCCATGATTAGACTTCCGTTAGTCTGTGTGAGTCTAATATCTGTATTTACAAACATTTTCTGACAGAGTGACAGACTCTAGCTCAATCTAGCGAGCATTGTGTCTATGTTAATGAGTTGCCTCCTTACGTAAGCCCAAGTTCAAATGCTATAGCTATCATACTGACATTTAAGGGAATAAAGCAAACAATAAACAAAGTGGATATCATCACAATCATCCTTGCCACTTTCTGTTACTGGCATCTGAATGTACTGTCCGTTTTCTTCACCTGGTTGTCCTCTTCATTAATATCAAATCTTCAGGTGTCTAATTGAAAAATCTAAAACGTTTGGAAAAAAAACAAGTATGATTCATGGATTCATTTCTTCTTCATGTGCATGTCCCTTGTGTAACTTTGTCTTGCTAACAGCACTCCTGTAGGGCTCTCGGTTGTACGCAGGATGGCCTGCTGCTGATGCATCCATCTTCGTCTTGGTCTTCTCCTCTTTCTTTTTCCTATTCTGTACCCTTCCAAGACGGTCTTCTCGAGGGATTCACATGCAATTCCGGTATTGTGATATATGACATCGTATGCAAAGGTATTCACATTCATATGAATATATACTTAACCTCATCTCTCTATTTCTTCATTATTTGTGTTTTTTCTTTGTATGATTAGGGCTCATACCGAAACGTCACAACTTTGTAGTCGTTAAAATAATAAAACTGTTCCTACTTTTTTTCTTCATGTATAAGTTTTAATATCTCCTCAGCTTATATCTCTGATATGTAGCGCTAGAAAATACACCAAATATATCAAGAAAAAATGCTTTATCTTTGCTTTGATATGATCGAGTCAGCGTAACCAACGATGTCTGCACAGAGAGATTATGTTTGATAAGCATTTGACTTTCTGACTGCTACAGAACATCTTCATCTGAGAATGTTATGTTTTAATTCAGTCAGTCAACATGTGCATGTCCCTTGCGGAGCTTTGCTTCCCTAACATCTCTCCTGTAGGTCTATCGGTTGTAAGCAATTTGTATGACATCGTAATAGTCTTAAGTAAAATAAATAATGTGACAATATGCACCCTTGACGGACCTCTTGTTTTATATCAAAATAGTTGTTGTTTTGCTGTCTGTTGGTCTAGATACAGCAGTGATTTTAATTGTATCACATATGTTGGAAATCCCATTCTTTCCATTATTTCCCAAAGTTTCTGGCATTTTACACAATCAAATGCCTCTGAATAGTTTATAAAAGTATATAAAAGTATATAAAACCATATTAAATTCTCATCATGTTTCTATTATTAATCTTGTATTCAATATATGATTTCTTATTCCTTTTCTTTGTCTGAAGCCAGCTTGGAACATGCTGACTTCTTCTATTTTCTTAAGAAGTCTATTCATTGTGATTTTAATAGAATTTTCTTTTAGAGTTATATGCTAAAAATACAACAGTTTCCAAAGTACGTATAACAAAGTTATATTAGTTATTTTGTATACTTTTTGTACGTGTGATATGTTTCACTATCATACTAGACTACTGCTGTCAGCTAAATTTTCATGATAGCAAAGTGTCCCAGAAAACATTCCCACTGTTGAGACTTGAACAAGGACTGCAGGATTAGGAAACAGAGCACCTGTCCAAGCAGGCCAAATATATATATATATATATATATATATATATATATATATATATTCTTACGTAAAAAAGTGTGCAGTGGTGTCAAGTGCACAAATCACGTTGTCATGAGTGAAGTGAAATCAAATTTGGCACGAAGTTGATCGCACTATTGATGGGGAGATAACCACATCTCCAGTGAAATCACGTGGAGTTATCCATGACTGGTTACTGACCACTGATAAAATGAGAGTAAGTGTGTAATTCTGTTCTCAGAGATCTCTTCACGTAATCGTTGAAGAAAGTAGTGGAATTCCAACATAAACATCTTTTTCCGTCATATTAAGATTGAACGAACATCAGCGAGAAATAGCTGTTGGGATGTTAATTGCTGGGTTGCAGCAGTTGCAGCAGTATTCTCAGCATTTTAATGTTCGCAGACGCACAATATCACGCCTTCATAGTCGTTTTAACCAAATTTTGTTTTACATTAGAGTAATGGAGGAATAAAACTTCTCTGAGAAAGAAATAAGGAATTTAGAGTTGTCCTTCATTCTAAGCCAACTGAATAATATTCGCACTGTCTTTCTCTCGAACTGGTTAATTTGTGTAGAATAAATAGTAACTGATTTGCATTACCAGCCTTGAAAGGAGCCATGATGCACAAACATCTTTCCAGTGTGAATAAGGCAGTGATCCAGTTAGTCACTCGAGAGAAGGCAAAGTGTGGCATTGTGAGAACTAAATAAATGACTTCCATGGGATCAAATGACCAGTCCCCGTCTCCGATTGGTGGACTCATGAATATATTTATCCAGCTCACTCTTATCAGACAATACAGGTTCCCGAGACAGACAGATCCAGGTGAAATACGTGTTTTAATAGAAAAAATGAGCAGAGAATCAGAACTGCGTTACAATTATTTAAACGTCTGTTACAAATCACAATATCTAAAAAATATTAAAATGTTAAACAATTTTAGACTGTAATTTCCACCGTTTAAATATATTTCAGTCTCTGATTAGTTTTTCATCAACTGAACTTTACAAAAATATAGAAAGAATGAAAAAGTAGGCAGAAACAAGAATGAGAGAACGCGATGTGTTTACTTCATTCTCGTAAGAAAGTTGTGCATATGTTTCATCTGTTTATCGTGTTTTTATCTGTTGTGTTGGTTTTGTATGTGATCCTTGAGAAAGGCTTTTTCTGAAATATAGGGTCGCTGTGCACTCTTCATTTATATGTAATCATCTTGGTTTCTACCATTTTATTTTTGTTTATGCACACTTTCCTCATTCTGCATTATGTTTTATCTGTTATTTTTAAAACTGTTATTAAAAGATTAACTAAACAGTTCGTTATCAGAGTGACTATTTTCAATATAGTCTAATAATGCTTTTTAGAATATACTGTAACATTTCTGAGGGACTTACAACACAAATATCTAGAACTGGTTTACTGAAATATGTCTCCTTTCATACCTAATAGACTAACGTTGACAGAGTCGTTAAAATCTTGCTTGACAAAACACATGATGTTAATGAAGTTTGTAGCAATACCAAAACAATCACGGCCTGTCACAGAACGCAGTAGACAACTCATGAAAGAGTTGCATATTTTCCTGGCTGATACCGGACGCATCAAGTTGTGTTCTGGGCAAAATGGAACCGTTTGTTTTTCCAGAAATCATAATCATAAATGACTCAAGGCAATAAATACATCAGAATGTAATTTTAAGACTTCTTATATAAACTGTCTGTTTCTATTATGAAAGCCGACAAATAAAAATCACGCGTATATAAATTAGAGATATATGCAAACATAAAAACTGAAGAATTATGACAGATACGAAATTGCTGATCTGTTGATAGACGAACTGTCGTTGATATTTGAGGAAATCATTTTACAGAAAAATTAATAAGTAAAAGAGGTAATTGAAATACATTTCAACTATACATAACTATGTATAAAGCTCAAAACAATATGACTGATCTTATAAGATACTCATATGAAACGTAGATTAGAAAGAGAAAATAAGCAGCAATACAAACATATGCATAAATAGGTCTACACCCAGACCGACATATAAATAGTTTAATAATTGTTGCGACACGGATTATATGCAGTAATTTTGTGTCATGTAAGATTATGCTGGCAAGAACGGCTTACCTGTCATACATGTTTTATTCAATATATTGTTATAGAAAAAGCAAATAATGCCTTTTATTATATATATTTTCCTTCAAAATGGAAGCAATATTGTTAATATGAGTCTGCCTCTTTTCTTTCTCAACTCCTGGTGATTTCAAGTATGTCTTAAGCACAAGTGAGATTGCTGCTGTCTCTAACCTGAATTGATCCTCCAAGCTACGTCTTCATACACAGCTGCACTGATCTAATTAGTTGCATAATGTCTGCATTTGGTTTGAAAAGGAGCTTACGTGTAATTAGTAGCCATTGAGAAAGGTAACCGGAATTGTAGATAAAGAGAAATAGAAAAAGAAAGAAGAACTAAAGTTCCGAGACAGAAATGTTGAAAGGAATCATGAAAATGTTTGCTCGTATTAAGCAATCTACTGTGAAACACCCGATATTTGTGAAAACAAAATTTGAATGTTGATGAAAAAGGGACAAACTACATTAATGAATAGCTGCTTTGTATATAAACTTTTCACATGGATACAACATTAACAATACGA